>PKRV01001870.1:108517-258282 GCA_003709505.1 Hyphantria cunea | reverse complement strand
AGGCCTCTCCTTAGAAAAGAAGGTTTGGCCTACTATAATAATATATTGGCAAGTCGGCTCTTACAACACCCAAGAAGCAAGTGTCACCATCCCTGTCAATGATTGGGAATGGTGACAATTCGTATTATAATTAAGAAATGTCTAGCTAACAACAACTTATAAAGAATATACAAACATGCTTAGTAATTCGTTGACAGGTGCTCGACTAGCTCAAGCTAAATATATATGTATTTTACAAATAAATATTTATATGTAACGAAGCGTAAAAAACGTAGACCAAAACTTTATCGACTGTCGTACTGTGACGTCACGATTGCACAAATGTCAAACACTATTCTGAGCACATGTAATGTAAATATGTCATTTTACTTATTAATTTATTTATATAGATGTAATTCATTGGTTATCAACTGTCTGTCCGTGTCTGTGTTGGTGCTTGTAATATTAATGTGTAGCATATTATTAGTATAAACGTTTCTAATGTGAGTTTTTTGAGACGATGTAATGATGGTGGATTGCTTCNGTTTTTTGAGACGATGTAATGATGGTGGATTGCTTCACAATATTTTTTTTAAGTTCTGTCCATCTGAACGTAAATAAAATACCTGAATTACATCTAAATTATATTGCGTCTAAAATACATCAGCTACTTAATTTTAAAAATTTCGACTTTGAAGACGATAAACTCTTTAATTCTTTTCATTAAATTCTTAAAAATATGCAGAAGCAAAGAATAAAAATAATATCGTATCGAAAACAATTTATCTCCACGTTCATCAAAATGACTTACAAATTTTTCGTTATTCTAGTAATAACTTTAAAAAAATAACGTTATTTATTTGAAGTGTCCCATCACTACATCGCCTATCCTCGTTGTTTATTATGTACCTACTTACCCGTATGTGTTATTTAGTGATAGGATTTGAAGCAAAGCATATATTTATTATTTAATAATATTAATTAAAATAATTACGATTATCATAAAAGATACATTCCATAAAAGCTTATAAGTTAAGTTTAACATTTGCCGTAAACAAATTTTACTGTTTTTTGTTATATGCTTCAAATCCTGACTTGACAATTCAAGCCACATCTATTATTTTTATTACAAAATTAATTACATTCTGCAATACAATGCAATTTATATTAAAATAGGTCATTTTTTCTTACTAAATAAGAAATACAAATCAATGATCTGCTGAGCCGTATCATGCACTCAGTATAAACCGATTGATAAATTTATACTTCGTTGTAATTAATACAATTATATACATTTGATTAAGTAAGACTAGAAAAGTTCTACACCGAGTGAGCTCATTCGACATTATATACATTTGAGTGCCTCGGTGGTGCAGCGACCGCTGTTCTTGAGGTCTCGGGTTCGAATCCCGGGTCGGATCAAATGTTTGTATTATCTACAAATGTTTGCTTCGGAGTTTGGGTGTTTTCTATGTATGATATGTATGTATTTACAAAAAAAAAGTATTTATATGTATTTATATCAGTTGTCTAGTACCCATAATACAAGCTCTGCTTAGTTTGGGACTGGATGGCGTTGTGTGTTAGATGTCCGAAATATTTATTTATTTAAGGTGCATTAAAAATTATTTTCATGTATTTTTTACCCATAATTAATAACTATTGCATTGTTTTGTGAGATGTCTGTTCTTTATTAATTGGTTTTTAGTATTTATGCCACAGAATCAATAATTTTAACTCACTTTTTATATTATATAGTAAGAAAAAGCAAAATTAAAAATAATCAATATGTATATACAAGTTGGATATGAATTATAATTTCGAATATTTTATGAGGCTTAATTGCATAGTTCAAAAATATACAAATTTATACATTACATTACGTTATATTTTGTTATTGTGTTTGAAACACATGCTATTCACAATTTCATGTACCATAAAATTTTATCAATCAAATTATTTTTCATTTATCAATAGCAGAAATATGTAGTTATTTTAGTAGCAGTTGTAAAATATCGGCTATTAAATAACCGGTTTTTTTAGTTTATCATTAAACTGCAATTTTTATGAGTATGCATGCCAAAGTGACATGACTTTGCCCGACGGAAACCATGAGCATACAAGAATTGTGGTCACTATGATCATTGCGAACTCCGACAATGCAGCATGGTGACCCACACTACGGCGCCTATTGAGATAATTCTATTTAAACTTTATTATGTACGTCACTACTAGGCTTGATGGTTCCTGATTTGGTGCCCTTCCTTACTTATTTCTTATAATAAATTAACAGTGGATGATATCTTAATGAACCTGTTCTGTAACATAACTATTTTTTTAAGTTGATCAGTGTAGAAAATATATATTATTTCTATTTAAATGCTTATTTTATAATATATACTATTTTATTTAAATACATGTATAGAAATTTGTCATGGTACTTTGGTGGAAAGAACAAGAAGCAGCGCGGGGCTGGCGCGAAGCCGGTAGCGATTTTAAGGGGAGTCCCCCTCGCTAGACACTGATGCAGTTTTTTTAATTTATCTCGACCATCGTAAAGGAACATCTACTTATTTTTTTTATTCGCCATAAATTTTTCTACCGATTAGTACATACATACTTTGAAGAAGTTAAACACATTTAAAAAAAAAATACTATTGTTAATTATCTATAGGCTTAGGTATTCTTTAGTTTTAGTTTAGCCAAGCGTTAATTAATATCAAATTAATTATTATTTTTTATTATTGTTATTATTTAAAATCATATTAGCGTTGCAATGAAACCAATGAAGTATGTACCAGCTTTAATAGTTGTGTAAGAGAAAATTATTATTATATTACATTATTAAATACTATTATTGTAACGAATATATGTGCATAATGAGTAATTAGGTTTTTTATTTGTTTTTTTTTCAAAGTTGATTTAAACATATCAAATTATTATTGTGACGCCTCTGATGTTGCGGATGTCCATGGGAGGCGGTAATCGCTTACCATCGGACGATACATCTGCTCGTTTGCCTCCTAAAACATAAAAAAAATGGGAATCGAACCCGTGAGCGCAATCACAGCAGCCGCATACGCTACCACTGCGCCACTGAGACAGTCGATATCACTCTCTGTTCTCTTCTTTAATCTATTAAACTACTCAATGGATTTCAATGCACTTTTAAGCAACATATAGTGATTAAAAAAAAGGGGGTTTATTTTTGTAGTACATACTATAGTATTACAAATACGAGAATTTAAACTCCCAGTCTTTCCCTTCTTTAGCAAGTATTTTCATGGCCTCTTGAATTTCATTAAACATTTACGTCCTTATTCATAAACCATATTAAGCTTTAAGACGTGGTTTTATATTATTTTGATCTTTAAATCTATAAGTTTAAAGTTGAAAACTACACACAAACGATGCTTTAATTTAAATAACCATTTATGAATAACGCTGTTAGCTATAAACAACATGTTGAATATATTATTTACGAATGCAAGAATAACAACATTATTTTGTAATAGCAACTTTATTAACAAAAATCTGTACCAGATTGTCAACTGATTTTTACGTCATATTCGAAAAAGTAGCGTACAGTGTTAATCTAATTTACAGATAAATACTTTCTCTACAAACATGTAGAGACACCTTTTGAAAACAAAACAACTTCAATAGCAGACTTAAATAAAAGAAAAAAATTATAAAATGGTCACCCATCATAGGAGTTATACAAAAATGGTCACCCATCATAGGAGTTATACAAAAATGGTCACCCATCATAGGAGTTATACAAAAATGGTCACCCATCATTGGAGTTATACAAAAAACGGTAGTGTATGTGTGCCTTAATAACTGCGAGGTGTCAAGTGTCTTGGGCTTCCTTGGCTTGTGCCAGTTTCTTCTTGAGACGTCGCTGGCTCCTCTTCTTAACAAGCGCTGTACTGCCCACCAGCTTGCCGGACTTCTGCAGCGCTATTAATTTTGCTGATTTGCTCTGTAAGAATATTTAATCGGTTATTTGGAGTGTTCTCGGAGAATTGTAAAGATATATTCTAGTAAGTAGCTGAAAAGACACTACCCCTTCATCCATATTGGGGAATCGAACCCGAGATCTCAGCACATCAGACGCATACGCTACCACTGCACCATTGAATCGAATTTATAAAACCACGAGTGGGATTAAAATTATAGTAAAAAAAAGTTTTTTTTTATGATTTTAGTTTTTAAGCAAGGTAAGCGATTACCGCCGCCCATGGACACCCGCAACACCTGAGGCGTCACAAGTGCGTTGCCGGCCTTGGGAGATGAGGGGAAGGGTACAATTATGGGCCTCTGGTAACCTCACTCACTCAGTGAAACACAGCGCAGGCGCTGTTTCACACCGGTTTTCTGTGGGGCCGTGGAATCACTCGGGTCGAGCCATACCATGCATTCCGAAGCGTGGCTCTTCCAGAGTAATGCGCGTTTAATGTAATTCTATTTAACCCTTTGGGGTAAAAAAATCGTTACCTTAGCATCGGCTGCTGACACTCTTCCATGTTTCTGTGCAGTGTACAAAACATTTACCCTCTTTCTCCCAAGCATTGAATGATGCTTCGACAGCGCAAACTAAAAAAAGAAGTCATTTTTTCATTCTCAAAAGACTATAGTTACAAAATCGAAGTGAAAACAATACAAGTGTAGAAGATTGTACCTCATAGCTGGCTTCGTTGGAGAGTTCCATAAAAGCTATGGCACTCTTCTTTTCTTCCCTTGGCTTAGGTATACGTATATTTTTTATGTGTTCGTTCATCTCTGAGAAGTGGGCCATTATCTGGAAAAGAAATACATTTATTTTTCAACTGAGGCGATTTATTTATTATATTTTAATTATTTATATTGACAAGCATTTGTTTATAAGACCCATAAAATTAAGTCTGCCAGAAACCCTACTTATTGTCCTGAAAACACATTCAATATTTTTAACATTTAAGGCGTGAATTTTTAGATTAATAAGGTATTGGACTTTATTTCTTACTGAAAACATAAGTAACAAAAATTAAAATATTACAAGATTATTCAAAGTTACTAAAACTATATCTTAGACTTTATTGTTTTGAACTGTTGAACAAGTATTGTTGTTCAGAACTTAGCCCTTTGTACTACAGGACCAAACCTTTTTAAAGTGCTTATGGAAACAATAGATTTTTTTATCAAAATGAAATAAGTTTTCTCTATACGACCATTTGTTTATTATAAAATATATAGTTTAGTAAATAATAAATATTATCATAAAGAGGGGCTGATAAATGATGAGGCAAAACAGTGATGCTGTATGTTGAGGTAGGCATGTAAGAGGCACACTTAGTGCTTATTTTAACTGTACTAGAGTTTGTCTGCACAAACCTAACATTTCCTAGTATGTAAACTTACCTTATTCTTATCAATGTCGAGCGGCAGATTACCCAAAAACACAACATATCTCTTTGGACCTCGAACTTTCTTTACAAGTTGATCTTTTTTCTCTTTTTCAACTGGTTTTTCTTTTTCTGGACTTTCATTTGTTCTCTTTTCCAGCTTTTTTTGTGGCTTTTCTTTTATCGTTTCTAGACCGGCTGGTGTTTTGGATGCCCGTGGTTGTTTGGGTGATGTAATTTTTAAAGTCAAGGGTGCCTTCAAAGTTGTTGAGGGTGATTCATCAACAATCCTTTCTCCTTTTAGTGCGTTTGTTAGAAGGTTGTACAGAATGCGGATACGTCTGAGATGCGAGTCTGTTAGAACAGGATTATTTTTAATTATTGCTTGTATCTTGCCGTGGACTATGTCCGGTACTATTGCATTGCTTGACCCTTGAAGGGACTCCTTTATTGCTTGACGGATGCGACCTGGAAATGAAAAAAATGCTACATTGTTCGGGGTTATCCTTCAAACATAGTGTTACTATTGCTGTACACTACCTAGTAGTACTGTAAAAGTACATTTAAACACAATTTTAACTTATTAAATTGACTAAAACTTAACACCCACACATATCATTAGCTTTTGCCATGCAGAAGTAGATATTGCAATGCATTCCTATAAATAGTGCAACTCATACAAAATTTTAAGCAAATCCTTTATAGGAAACAAAGTTTTATAAAAATTTTCAACCCTTATTTAACCCCGTAGGGATGTAATTTTCAAAATTCCTTGCTTGGTGGTCATTTACGTTGTATAAAAAACCTTAATACAAAATTTCAGGATTACTACTAAGTACAGCAGTTTGAGCCGTGCATTGATCCCTGGTTAAATTGGTCTGTCAATCACCTTCCTCTTTTATATATATATATATAGATAGATGTCAAGACAGTCTTTACAAACATTCATAATAGACACAAATGGGTTGAAACCCACAATACTCAGCACAGTACCACTTTAACTTCTATGTTAGTCGTGCATTCTGATACAAGGACAATTAGCAAAAAGGTAACTAAAAATGGTAAACATACCTTTCTGATTATTAGTCATTGGTACTTTCAAGAATCTCTGAACTAGTAATTCGTTCTTTAAGATCGGATATTTTATACCCAATTCAATACCACCTTCTTCTCGCTTCAGCTTTTTAGCGGGTTTTGGACTCCCTGGAGCGTTGGGAGCGGGAACTGGTTCAGAACTGTCCGTTTTTTTTTGGATTGTTGTCTTGGTTTTTGTTTTGCGTTTTCTGCTGATAGACGGTGTTGGTTCCATTATGATTTCCATGTTTTTTTAATATGTACTGAACAGTTTTATACAACAATCTGTAAGATAATGATCAGGAATGTTAAACATGTATGTATAACTTATAGTACAAATGTATCTTAAGACAGTATAAAGAGAGTCCCTTCCGCAGTCTGTTTTCTTAATTTTTTTAAACAACTCAATGGCTCTTAATACAGTTTTTAGCAACGGATAGGGTGATTCAAGAGGAAGGTTTACATGAACTATGCCAACTGCAGATAACACAGCTATTAAAGCAGTAAAACAATGTCAAAACAGAGGTTTTTTGTGAGGTTGCGTAAATATTTTGGTTCTGATGGTCTTACTGTGTGCAAAGATATTACAGTTTCAATCTATCTATAATAAATATTTCGGACATTTTAACACACAACGCCATCTAGTCCCAAACTAAGCAGAGCTTGTATTATGGGTACTAGACAACTGATATAAATACATATATACTTTTTTTTTTGTAAACACATACATATTATACATAGATTACACCCAAACTCCGAAACAAATATTTGCAGATCATACATTTGGTCCGACTCAGGAATCGAACCCGAGACCTCATGCGCAGCAGCCACTTATGGTACCACTACTCCACCGAGGCAGTTATCTATCTATACTTTTAATAAGCAATCTATATGTATCAGTACAATCTGAATACGAAAACGGCTCCAAAGATTTTCCTGAATTTTAATAGGCTGGGGGTTATAAATGGATTTAGCTCGGATTCTTTTTAAGAACATTTATCAAAAATAATAAAAAGTTAACCTGAAAATTTTACAATTTATTGTTATGTGGTTTTCTTGACTGTCTTTAAGCGGACCAGGTTAGATTATGTTATAAAACTAAGCATATTATACTTGAAAGCGACGTAACCTACAAAGGCGCACATGCATTTGTTGACACTTTTTGAGGTTAATTTAAAACATAAAAAGTCCAAAATACAATATATACTCATGAGAACAAGAACTGTGTCGTTGGGTTTCCTATAATGAAAGTTATAATCCCGCCATTAATTGCACAAATACTAAGATTTAAAAATAAGTAAGTTTCACGAAGACACATGTGACTGAAATTTTTTGAATTTTAAATTTAAGTTTATACTTACGTATTCCAAAAATGGAACACAATATTTTGATGCAAAAGATCAATACATATTCACTGTATTTATTTTTGTAATTTATATCATATCGTCTGGAAAGTAACAGAACTTAAGAAATTTCTGTTTTTGTTTTCAAACTGGCTGCTTTCTTGACAGTGACAGCAAGAGCAACTTTCAAGTCAGAGTTGCCAATCTTAGATATTTATTATCTAGTACAAAAACAATTATAAATCTAGTGGATTAATTTGGTCTTCAAATCGCGTGCATTAATCAAATATTCAAAATGTTTTAATAGCAAAAATATTTCAATGAGTATAAATTTTGTTCAAATTAAATGACCCAACGAAAATAATATTATAATATTCTACCATGTCTTACCAAACTAGACAGAGCCTGTGCTAGGGTATAGTTGTAAGTACCCTTCTCAGTAGTTTCCTTAATGGTTTCTTTTTTTCGGATAAGGTTTATAAGCTTACTAGCTGACCCATGCAACTTCGTCTGCATTTCTTTTCAGTCATGTCCTGCTCCTATTGGTCTAAGCATGATATTAATTAACCTATCATATGCACGCCAGTAAAACACACATGAAAAAAAAACACTTAAAAATCTATTAAGTTGGACGGGGGCACGTGTTGTGTGTATGGGCCTCATATACTCACTCACTAGGTGAAACACTGCGCAAGCGCTGTTTCACACTGGTTTTCTGTAAGCCGAACCGAACCATGGCTCTCCCACGGACCACATTAGGATAAAACCATTGAAAATATATGAAGCTTATTCGAAGTGGTCTCCATTGGCTGCAATACAGTCCTTTAAATGTTGAGGCAAGTTATCAATAGCAGCACTTTCTATGGGAAAATTGATTGCTGCCAAGGGCGTTTAGAGGCCTTACTTTGTAAAACTAACTATAAATCATAATCCAGTGGATTAAATTCAGGACTAGATGATGGCCAGTCTTCAACTCTGGTGAAGTCCGGAACGTTTGTTTCGAACCAAGATTGAGTGGATCGAACTTAAATACCCGGCGCCGAGTCTTGCTGAAAAGATCATTCTTTGTAATTGAACATGGTGTTGTTAATGGGCCTTATACCTTCTTAAAAATGGTATCTTGATACACTTGTGTGTTTGTTTAGATGCCTTTTTTCAAAAAAATATGGCTCAGCCACTCCTTCATAGCTAACAACCCACTAAACCAGCACTGAAATCGAATAATGCCTACGTTGTGCTCTACTGACTAATCAGGAAGCTTCTTTAAAGCTTTCAGCGTAAATACGGTCAGTTTGTTAGTTAAAATATTGCTCAATTGTAAAAAAAAACTCATCCGTAAACACAAGTTTTCTATGACCTTCATTTGCGTGTCGCTTAAACAGTTGATTATATTTTACTACTCTATTCTTTTTAAATTATCAATTATTAACTCTTTTATTTATTGTAGTTTTCTTCTTAAGACAAGCAGACTTGGAGGATTAAGGGCACTAAGGGCAGAAGGAAGAAGTGGTTACCTCCGCGGTATGCCACTTCTTGTGCCACAATTGGTATTAAGATTTCTGTGTTGTAACTAGTTGCAAGGATTAGGATCGGGCACAGTCGTAACCATTCTTAAAATAAGCAAAACTTGTTAACCATTTTCTTTTCAAACTAACTTCCTTAGAAGGGGTCATGAGCCTCGATTTTGACTAGTTATAAAGTAATAAAACTTATTGCCACAGTTTTGTATAAAACAAACAATTAAAATTACATTTTATTACCAATACTACTCGATAATATAGGGAAGTTGCTATAATTAATTAGTCTTATTGAATATGTTATTAATTAAATTTTGAGATAAAAAAAATAATCATTCATGCCCTGAATCGCAAAATATTTATTAAAAACTTGTCAAACGATTTGCTTCTAATTATAACCTGCTATTTTTTGCATACACTTTGCGATAATTTCTCCTGCGAAGATTAATGTCATATTAAAAGGTGCATATAATTAAGATAAAATTAGACCATTTTGTAATTTAACTTTCCATTCGTTGCAATCAAAGACAGTCTAAGCTGATAGTAATTAAAACCAACGGTTTTCAGTACCCAGTCCACTGCTGAACAATATACTTCTCCTGGGTCTCCTGTACCGTGCTGGTCGGATGGATAAGCTTAATATTTAATTCAATGTGTACCGTAAGCATATATTTATTTGCGGAAATAAAATAAACATTATTATTCTCTTTATTAGATTTATATATACATCAATTACATTTTTAACCCGTGCCTCGGAGAGGACGTTAAGACGGACGGTCCCTGTTGTCATGAATATCTATATCGCTCGTTATTGGGAACTCCATGCCCTCATATATACTGACAAGTCTGACAACTAGTTCAACCTTCGAATTCAGTTCACCCTCAGGGTTGCGGAGGTCAGATGCCATTAGCTTCATGGAAAAACTAATATTCAGTATAACCGGTTGAACTAATATCCGACCCCGAATAATCTTGGGAATAATAAAGGCTAGGAAGATGATGATCAATTACAGTTTTAAATACTTACAAAAAGTAAACAATACTATATACCTAGCCCACGGAAAACATGTTTATATTTATACTCAGGTGCCGCGGGGCGAAGCTGATCGAAAAAAGTAGCATAAGTAATGATATAAGGAGTACCTTATATCATTAGCAATCTACCAGTGAAGGTCCCCTCCAAATCGGTACAGCCGTTCCAGAGATTAGCCGGAACTAAAAGCCAGACAGACAAAGATTGTAAAAATGTTATTTTAGTATATGTACTGTTTATACATACTTACTGCTTCGGTGGTGTAGTGGAAGCGTATGGGACTGCTGTGCTAGAGGTCGCGGGTTTGATTCCTGAGTCGGACCAAATGTTTGTATGATCTGCAAATATTTGTTTCGGAGTTTGGGTGTTTTCTATGTATAATATGTATGTATTTACAAAAAAAAGTATATATGTAATAATAGCAGTTGTCTAGGAGCCATAGTACAAGCACTGCTTAGTTTGGGACTAGACGGCGTTGTGAGTTAAAAAGTCTGAAAATATTTATTTATTTATATTTATTTATGCATTTAGTAAAAAGCGGTTATTTAATATAACAAACCGATACTCAATGATGTTATTTATTTGTACAGACAAGCTGAGCCCCGCTGTTAGCCATGGTTGTTTTTGTACCTTTGCAACACCAGCCGCGGGTAACGCTGCAGGGTGCAGTTTGTAGTACTGCATAATGTGAAAGTTGATTGGTAGATAATGTCTTGTGGCAGTAAGTTTATGTCGGGATAATTTTGTATAAGTGTAAAAATATATATTTTATTCATTTTCTTAAAAAAGACAACTCCCGCATTAGGAATATACACTCCTGTGTCACGGGGATCTTTACAAACATACATGAAACGGACACAAAGTACACCCAGACTTAGAACAACAATTTATGGATCACACAAAGTGTTGTCCCATGTAGGATTTGAACCCACAACACTTGGCGCAGTAAGAAGCGGTGTGGCGACAGCTGTAACCACTAGGCTAAACGTGTATTAAAACATTTTGCTTATGAATATAACTTTTATTTTTAATATTTTCATTGGGGTACAAGGTTTTGGAGGGAAAAACGGAAAATAGAACACCACTTTCTTTCCATAGAAACCATAGAGTAAAAAAAACTGTCAATGGTGGTGATTCTCTTGTTGTCATCAAACAAAACAACAAACAACAACCCATAATGTCCCACTGCTGGGCTCGGGTCTCCTCTCAGGAGAGGTTTAAGGCCATACGTCCCCACGCTGACCAAGTGCGGGTTGGGGACTGGCAAGAATACGTTGTGGCTACGTAAATCTTGCCGTTGGATGTTTTTAAGCCGCCCGAAGGCCTCCAACTAAGCTTCACGACTGTTATCGTATGATAACAACCGGGACCGACTGCTTAACGTGACCTCCGAATCACGGAGACGCTCATGGTAACATGCCACCAGCGGTCACCCATCCAGGTACTGACCGCGCCATCGTTGCTTACCTTCGATGATTATTTCTAATCACCGAGTGCGATCGTTAAACTAAAATTCACTAAAATTTGTTATTGAATTATATACTCTAATCTCATCACTTACAGCTCATTTTCGATATCTCAGCTGTCACTGTGTTTAGTTTTGTACCAAATATATGTAAATAATCAGAAACACACGCTTGTTTATTACTTAAAAATGTATTTTAAAATTTGCTTTCTAATTAACAAAAATAGTAAAATTATTCAACTAAGACCATATTTTTCCTTTGCTATTCTTGTGTTGAACGTTTAAAACTTGTAACGTTTGGCGTAAAACGTAACATATCGCAATAAACTCATACGTCGTCTAAATACATGCCGACTAAAATACTAACGTAATTATTTCTTATAATTATTACATTTTGTGTTAATAAAACTCTGATAATTTTTTTGTCGGTACTGAACTAAGTATAGTGAAAGCTGACATATGAGATATTGAAAAATGGACTGTAATCAGCTTTCCTTAAAGTATATAATCCAACGACAAATTTTAGTGAATTTTAATTTAGTGGTGACAAGAGAATCACCACCGATATCAACACAGCGAAGTCTGTCGGGGCAGCTAGTTTGGAACATACCTACAGAAGTAATGAAGTCTAACAGAAGCTCAGTAAAAGAAACGGATCATACTATTTCGAATAATATTCGCCAACGTCCATACCATGTTGAATACACCGGTTCTCGTCCGATCACCGAAGTTAAGCAACATCGGGCGTGGTTAGTACTTGGATGGGTGACCGCCTGGGAATACCACGTGATGTTGGCATTTTGTGTAAATTTGTCTATATTAACAATTTTTTTTTCAATAATAAATAGTTAATTATTATTAGTTTAAATAACTTTTGACTAATGTCAATTGAAAACAAAATTGGCAACGGACAATTTATTTTAACATCTTGCATTAAATGAGAAATGGTTTGATTGATTCATTTCCTGAGCTTCGAAGAGTTTGTGTAAGAAACTTATACAAATAAATAAATTTAAAATGTTTGTTTGTTATTATTTTTTTTCAAATTAACAGCTTTTAGTAAATGTACGTGAAAATATATACGGTACTAAACACTCACCTAATATACAGTATTAATGAATTTTTGGGCTTTATTAAAAAATATTGTAATAAATCTGCTTCTACTTCTAGAAGTAGATTTTCATTTTAACCAGAATATTCGAACTTCTTTATTTAGCTTATACATCGGTTCATTTTCAAATAGTCGTACGCATACCGAATTATATAAATTAATTCTTAATTTACGTAATAATTTTTAAATACTGTATTTTAATAATTCGTTTAAATTGTTAAACTGTGCAGTTATTCATGAAACTGACATCGCAGATAGACAACAAATTGTAGAGCGTGCAAAGTGCTGACCCATACGGGTATCAAACCCACAACATTCAGTAGGAAACGCCTAGATGACCGCTTTAATCACTACACTCTCAGTGCAATCATACATAATTCAGTAAAGTAACGTTCATTTATTTCCACGTTCAAAATTTAAAAAAGGAACATAATAGACTAAGTTTTTTTTTAAATCACTGATTTTGTGATTGGAAAGTTGCCAGTTTAATTAACTAATAGCATAAAAGTAGTCTTGACTATTTTCAGATGACGTAAATTAAAATTGTTTTTTTTTCAATATTTTGATTATGCAGTTTGGGAGAGGAATCATTAAATTCAGCAGTGGACTAATAAAGGCTATAAGAAGATGATGCTGATGTCGTTAAAGTGAAAGTTACTAATTAAAGCTAACCTTAGAAATAGGGTCACGGGTTTTTCCTTCGTATCAACACTAGCTATTACTCTCAGTTTTGCTTGCGTGATTATTAGTATTTCGTATTTCTAACTTTGAATATGGCTAGCTTCCAGTCTAATATTTAAGATTTACCAATATACAACAATTAAACAAGAATGAAAGGAATACTAAAATATAAACTAGAAAATACCTACTGAAATTTTTGCTGGGCCTTTATACAATGCTATTACTTGCTACCACAGGGGTATAAAAATTATATGTGTCCATTAATACCATTTCCACTACTATTCTATATGTTTTGATAGTATGGGCGCGGCGTCGATCCTGGGAGGGATCAGAAATAACACGCTCCGAGTCAGAGCAGGGCGCCTGAGCCCAGCCGCCGGGTGGTTATTAGTGGAATCACTACATACCTGGCCCCTCAGTCTCCGAGGAACCAGAGGTCCCAATGGATTTTCCAGTCCATCAACAAATAAATATGGTGTTACTGGCAACTCTGCCTGCTAACCCACCAAAAAAATATTATTTTTACCTCCGAGCTTTTTTATCAAACTAGATTAAGATCGGTTTTAAATCTACTTCGGTACGGCTGAACTTCGATTTGTTTTTTTACTGAATAATAGGTAAAGGAGCAGACGTATCGCTTGATGGTAAGCGATTACCTCCGCCCATGGACACCAGCTACACCAGAGGCATCACAAGTGCGTTGCCTACCTTTGGGGGTTGGAGAGGGGGAGGGGGGAGGGGTTGAGGTTTGGTCCTCCAGTATCCTCACACACTCGGTGAAACACAGCGCAGGCGCAGTTTCACATCGGTTTTCTTCCGGTCGGTCCAGCGTGTGGCTCACCAAGGGTGACGGTACTTTAATTTTAAACTAGCTTCGCCCCACGGCTTTACACGAATTTGGTGTTGGGTACCGCAACCGCAAGCAACACCGCGTGGCTCAGCTTGTTTTATAAAGAAGTATTCTGCAAGCTTTGCCGTGTTCTCTCGCAAATACCATGTAATTTTATTTTGCTTCTACAGGTAATAAATACAGGTTGTTAACTTAGTCAAGATAACATTGCGAGTGTGTCAACAACTTGTTCACTTTATTGGGTTTTAACAAAATGGGGTCACATTTTTTTCGACTTATTTTATCCTGTGACACAAGTTCGAAAATTGTACGCTTGGCTTAGTGTTTTAAGCGGTTCCGGATGGCGTAAGAAAGCGGTTCCCGGATCTCTCCCGTCTCAGGCGCAGAGTGGCACACCAGTCGGTTCGATTCCGACACACCGCCCCGCCGCAAACCTCGGTGGGGTGAAGGCCCGAGGGGGATTCCACACGTAAAAAAAAAGTGTTTTAAGCGGTCGCCACGCCACTTTCTACTACGCCAAATGTTGTGGGTTTCAAATCCCATACGGGACAACACTTTGTGTGCTCCACAAATTGTTGTTCTGAGTCTGGGTATTCTTTGTGTCTGTTTCATCTATGTTTACGTACAGTCCCCTACGACACGTTAATGTACATTCGTAATGCTGGAGTAGTTTTTTTTAATAAAAATAAAATAAATAAATAAATATTTCAGACGTCTAACACACAACGCCATCTAGTCCCAAACTAAGCAGAGCTTATATTATGGGTACTAAACAACTGATATAAATACATATATACTTTTTTTTGTAAATACATACATATTATACATAGAAAACACCCAAACTCCGAAACAAACATTTGTAGATCATACAAACATTTGATCCGACCCGGGATTCGAACCCGAGACCTCAAGAACAGCAGTCGCATACGCTACCGCTGCGCCACCGAGGATTCCGTACAAGCCTGTAGGTAGATTGTATGATGTAACTAAAAATGTAAATACTCTGCAGGTTTTGATGTTTCAGTGTCGATAATGTGCAGCATAAACGGCTGTATCTTTTAATTGCGTCGGCTTAGAAGATTGGCCTTTTCACAGGGACAGTAGACCTGAGTATTTGATACGAATTTCAGCTTGATACTTCCACACATCCCTGAGAAAAATGGTCTTGATAGACAGACAGACGGGCAACAAAGTGATCCTATAAGGGTTCCGTTATCCGAACCTTCACCTGTATGTTTCTTTGTTTGTAACCGACTATTGTAAGCGTGTTTTTTTTAGTTTTTAATATTTTATAATGATTTGCGGATTTGCAATATATTATAATGAGGAGGCAATCTAGTAGGAGGGTCAACTGATAGTAAGTCACTGCCACTTATACTCTTAGTTCTGATCAGTCAAAGATTAATAATAATATATTTTGAGATGTATACATATAGATAGAAAGCATCCAATCTCCGAAACAAATATTTGTAGATCAAAGAAATTGTTGGTCCAAACCCGCAATCGAACCCTAGACCAGGCACACCGGCCGCGTACGTTACCACTGCGCCACCGAGGTAGTTAGATCATTGTTGAGATCAAACAATTAGAAATGTATTGGACTTCTCAAAGATCTATAAAAGTAACAAATATCATAAGACATAGTGTTGTGTATCACTAGTCGGATTTTTTTTTATATTTGTGCTAAGGCATGGTTCTTCTACAGAGGTATAGACGCCGGCACACATATAGGTGTGCCATCGGGGTGGGGGGTCTCTTGCTTGGTAACATGATTACGGCCATATTGCGGAGCGAGAGCACATGGAACTCCGCCGTTTCTTTATGCGAACAAGTTATGCTTGCCAAGGAGACGGCGGAGCGTGACTGGGAGAGGTTTAGAACTCTTCTGTTCCCCCAGGCCCGGGAACGGGCCAAACACCACAGATGACGCAAGCGCTGGAGATCACGAAATGATCTCCTTCCTCCATAAGCGCAAGCCTGGGGGTGACAGACGTGGTCATTTGTCGGCCTAGCAGAAGCAGGGTTGCGCACTTCGCAGCACTTTCGCCCCACCTATTGGGGCAGCAACGGAAACGTCGGGGTTTCCACACAGGAGGGGGCCATCTAGAGACCGGAGGTGGCCCGAGGTACGTCGAGGTTCCAGGGTTTTCCTTTCTAGGTCGTACCTAGTTCCCCAGCTCCTAGTACTACGGCATACGGTTTTAGTCGGTTCGAATCCGACATGCCACCAGGAGGTAGTATCCGAGGGGATTGCCACACGGGGATAAAAAGGGTACTGGGGGTAAGTTAGTGCATAGTACACTTAGTTAAACAAACTAAATGGGAGTGTAGTCGACTACGCTCCAATCGCTTGCTCGGACCGGTGCTACTACAATCCCCTCGTCCCTCTACCGACCAAAGAGACGTAAAAAACGATTTCTGCGCATCTATCGAATCTGGCCAAGCTACGTGCCGGTCTCTATAGCAGATAAAAACTTAAAATAACGATTATTTATTACTAGTGGTCGCCCAGTGGCCGATAAAATTTTTTGTTATTTCATTTTGATCACATGATCACCTCGCCTGGTCGGAGGATCCTACCTTTGTGTTGGGGGAATATGTGACCCGTTCCTCCACAGAGGCCTTCGGGCGGATTAAAAACATCCAACGGCAAGATTCATGTAGCCACAACGCATTCTTGCCAGTCCCCACCCGCACTTGGCCAGCGTGGGGATGTATGGCCTTAACCCTCTCCTGAGAGGAGACCCGAGCCCAGCAGTGGGACATTATGGGTTGTTGATTGATTCTAGTTTCCAGCACACCATCGTCATTTCTGTAAATTTTCCAAATTTCATTTCTTCATTCTTTAAATTTGCAATATTTTCGTTTAAAGGGATACAACATTTTAATTTCACGTATAGATATATAGTAAAAAGATTCTCAAATAAAGTTTATTTCTTGTTAATCTTCTTTTTATTTTAATTTGTGAGCCCTGATAGCACTCTCCGGTCGAGTAAGCTCTTTAAAAATATTTCATTTAAGTAATGCCTTCCTAAAAGTTTGCAAATGGTTTTTGTGACAGGGTAGAGTATCTCTAAACACTTATTGAATCCATTTTTTTTTTTTTTTTTTTAAAAGACAACTCCCGCATTAGAAATATACATTCCTGTGTCGCGGGGATCTTTACAAACATACATGAAACGGACACAAAGTACACCCAGACTTAGAACAACATTTTATGGATCACACAAAGTGTTGTCCCATGTAGGATTTGAACCCACAACACTTGGCGCAGTAGGAAGTGGTGTGGCGACCACTGAAACCACTAGGCCAACCGTGTAGTCTAATCAAAAATCCTTGTTTACTTGTTGTACCGATAAGCTTTCTTTTTTGTACAAGCCTTTGTAAAGAAAAAGCGACAAAAACTTGACCGGAAACGATTGCAGACGAGCGAAAAGTAACTGTTGGAAAGCAATTTCTATGTTGCCATATTTAAAGTGGGTACATCACTATTTTTATTATTATCTATGTATTCTTAATCATTAAAAAATATTTTTAACTTTGACTGAATTTATAACGAATTGAAGAATTCGTTTTTTAAATTGCCTCAATAAAGTTCAAATTTAGAATCGCTCTGGTGTATGTCAAAGTACCTCGGTTAGTTGTTTCCTAATAAAAGTTTCGTATAGGTAACCTAGAAATCTCCAATGTATTTGGGTGAGAGCCTCTAGCACTGTTTACATGTCGGCGAGAATACGACGACGCTTGCACCAAGACAGTTCGCTCAGTGAGACCGCAGTCGCGTAGCGGTCAAGGCTGTCGCGGCGAACGCCCGTGCCTCACATCGAAAAAAAGTTAATAATAAAAAGCGCGCGCACGCGAAACTTCAAAAAGTTTATTTTTAAAATAACTATTCACTCGGAAATTTAAAAAAATAATATTTTGAATAAAAAAGAGTTTGTAGCAAGTATCTTAAGTTGTTAATCATCGCTTTTAGTACGAATAACTGTTAAATCCTCAGTGTCGGTGGATAATGAGTTCGCTGTGATTGTGAGAGTTCGTCTTGGTGTCCGTTAAACAGGTGAATATAAAAATTGATTTCGATGCACCGTTGCTTTTGCTCCTTTTAAAGATTGCCATAATTTTGGCGCATAATGACTACCTGACATACTAATTAGGTTTCAACAATGTAGATGTTTTGAATTCCGAACACTCTCCTTTGAGAATGAACTCATTAGGAAGTCATGGTTGAAAGAGTTGCCGTTTTTTTTCTTGTATTTATCAGTGAGCGGTCAAGACGATCGGGAATAACGGCCCTGCAATCATAGGTTGTTGCTCTTCCTATTGCGGCTCGTACTTGAGAAATAAAATCGAGTCGTTTATCGAAGAAAAGCTCGACGTATAGGGCTAGGAAACGCGTTTTAGAACTATAAATCACTTTTTATCTATCGCTTGTATGGCAAAGGCGTTTTATATTGAGCCTGATTAGATACTCCCGTCTTTAGATTTAAAATGTAGTGTTTTTGTGTTGGTTGTTTTTGCGTTTTTAGTAGGTATTCTTTTTTAAATTTATTTTTAAATGTCAACAGCTACCTCTTTTTAATTTAAATGTAAGATTTATCTTTCAATAGTATCCTAAGAAAATATCAGAGTCTACATATATTATTTTATTAGTGTTTGGTTCATAAAAGACAAAAAAGGTAATTTTTCAAGGACAAATCCATGGAGGTACTATCTTGTTAAAGTGACGTCTCAACACGTTCCGTTGTGTCGAATGTAGGTCAGTGAAATGAACGAAACGCGGTCCCGTACGGAATCCGACCCCGCGCACGATGACCGATTTCGTTGTCCACAACTAGAAACTATGACATTCTTTTTATTATTACTAACTTAATAATATCGTGACTTTCTTTTTAGTTACGAGCAGCTCTATTTGACGTTCTAAATTCAAATTCAAAAAGATTTAGGATTCGGGGACAGTGACTATAGGCACAGTTCAAGGCCGTAAAAGTTTTATTTTTTGAAATAATTTTGTAATTAAAATACACAATATTTGTGAAAAAGAACGTCGTAAGAGCTATTACATATTTTCTTAAATGTATTTTGGTAATTTTTGAATAGATTTAGTCAATCAATAAATTAAAAAAAATAAAAAAGCGGGAAACTAGGTCTGATTTGGACGAATGAAAGCGTTCTGTATTTTTTTTTAAATTCTTATTGATGTCAACGATCGTCATTTATGTACAGCTGCCAATTAATTAAAAACTTGTTTTTGATTTTTGACCTCTTTATGCATTAAACTTTACATGTAAACGAACTGCTTGATTAATCAAGGCTACAGTATAACTACCATTGACTGGTAAAGAATTGTTATAAGACAAAGAAATATACAGCATCCAGCTTCCGTTGGAATTCGCAACAATCTCAAAGCTCATTACAAAGAAAATATAACACATTTTTTTTTAATACTGCGATATCGAGACACTTATCTTTAATTAAACAGCCAAAAGTATACATGAAGGTTTTATTTCATTTGCAAGAATTCCATTGACTTTCTTAAAGATAAGCTAAGATAGCTGGTTTTAAGGTCGTTAACACCGTACGCGGCTCCTTGCGTTGGATACTTAGGAGGCTTGAGAATATAATGAATGCTCTTGCATTTAATAATAGACAAATCAGGATTGTTTTATGTTAGGCAATGACCGCTTGGCTCGCACGTTTAAATGACAGGAATTTCGAAATTTTTAAATTTTGAATAGGTTGTTAGTCATTGGAGGTACATAGAATAAAGATAAAGCTGTAATAAGACTAATTTGTGATATTGGTGACTGATCACTGTTTCTTTTTTTATTACTGGCAACCCATTTCACCTAAAGATCAGACCATAGACTTTTTCCTATACTAGTCTATTGAATTGAGAACGTCTGCTAAAACAGATACAATTTAACTATTAATACGAATAATTAATATAGAATTAATTGTAATTTATAACAAATTGTAAAGATGTTTAAAAGCTTTTTATTGCAATATTTTTTGTTGTGTTATTATTACTAGCAATATTTTTTTATCTTTTTTTTCGCTTCTCTATTTATTTTTACAAAATATAAATATGGAGCATTACTATTTTGTTACAGATATCTATTCTATCTAATGCTTTTAAACGAGTCATTATCTTCCTAGCCTTTATTATTCCCAAGATTATTTGGGGTCGGCTGTTAAGTTCTACCGGTTTTACCTGAATATCAGTTTTTCCACGGAGCAACAGGCATCGGACCTCTGCAACCCTGAGGGTGACCCCAAATAATCTTGGGAATAATAAAGGCTAGGAAGATAATGGTGTAGAGAAAGAGTATCAGACATTACCTATTATCTACATACTTACAAACTTGACCTGTTAATAATTTTAGATTATAGCTAGATAGAGATCAATGTACGGGGGGCACACGCTTCATTCAACCTGATTTTTACCGAGATCTTCACCAAAGGTTTTTTTAATGTCTATTCTGTCTGATGGAAAGCATAAGCAGAATCCAAGAGTGGTGGTCAATACACTCATTGTGAATGCACACAGTGCAATAATGCAGCATGGTGGCGGCCTAGTAATAAAGATGACAGATATTGACGCAGTCAGGCTCTTTAAGATAATTTTACTTGTTTTAATATCATCATCAACCCATAATGTCCCACTGCTGGGCTCGGGTCTCCTCTCAGGAGAGGGTTAAGGCCATACGTCCCCACGCTGGCCAAGTGCGGGTTGGGGACTGGCAAGACAACGTTGTGGCTACGTAATCTTACCGTTGGATGTTTTTAAGCCGCCCGAAGGCCTCCAACTAAGCTTCACGACTGTTATCGTATGATAACAACCGGGACCGACTGCTTAACGTGACCTCCGAATCACGGAGACGCTCATGGTAACATGCCACCAGCGGTCACCCATCCAGGTACTGACCGCGCCGTCGTTGCTTGCCCTTGCTGATTGTTTCTAATCACCGAGTGCAACTGGGCTATGAGCGCCTCATGTTTCAATAAGGCTTTTACAATACTAAAGATATCTCTCAATATACTCATTGCGAATGCAATATTATAGTATAAGATAATAATGATGACTCCATGCGAACGTTATAGTTTTAAAAATGAATGTTCTGTCACATCTATAATAGGTACCCAAGCTTCATTACGTATAAATTTCACTTTTCCCAATTTAAATTTTCAATTACCCGCATATACCACATGTTGGAATTAGTGAAAATTGCTGATGATTTCATGTAACATATTATCATTAAATTAACTGCATATATATGTGGGTAAATAGTTCAATTTTTTTCTGTAATTTAATCTAGATTTCAACCAAAAATGCTGGACAAATATGCGTGATTCTTGACCAGAAAAAACTGGTTGCTAATTCTATCTGAATATAGTCTACACGGTGGGCCTAGTGTCGCCGCGTCTGCCACTCGCCACCGTGCCATGTGTCATTACACAGTCAGTACCCACATAGCAAAGCATTTTGTGTGATCCACAAATTGTTGTTCTGAGTCTGGGTGTCCTTAGTAACCGTTGTGTGTATGTTTTTTCAGTCTCCTGCGACACAGGATGTGTATTCGTAATGCAGAAGTTGTTTAACTAAAGAAACTTGATGGAGCTTTACTATATAAGATAGTAATGCTGACTACTTTAACTAAAGTATCACAGTTTTTTTAAGTCACGACATTTTTTTGTTTCGAGCCATTCAATGTTACTTAGTTATGTTACCTGCGGTATTCCCGGACTAATACGACCTTGAAACCTTCAAGAAAAGAGTGTATTCCTTCTTAAAAGGTCGGCAATACACTTGTGACGCCTTTGGAGTTGCGGGTGTAAATATGTCGATCCGAGACCTCAAACACAGCAGTCGCATACGTTACCACTACACTGCCAATCAAACAACAACCCATAATGTCCCACTGCTGGGCTCGGGTCTCCTCTCAGGAGAGGGTTAAGGCCATACGTCCCCACGCTGGCCAAGTGCGGGTTGGGGACTGGCAAGAATACGTTGTGGCTACGTAAATCTTGCCGTTGGATGTTTTTAAGCCGCCCGAAGGCCTCCAACAAAGCTTCACGACTGTTATCGTATGATAACAACCGGGACCGACTGCTTAACGTGACTTCCGAATCACGGAGACGCTCATGGTAACATGCCACTAGCGGTCACCCATCCAGGTACTGACCGCGCCATCGTTGCTTACCCTCGGTGATTGTTTCTAATCATCGAGTGCAACTGGGCTATGAGCGCCCTACACTACCTACCTGCTCTACCGAGACAGGTTAATTAAGTGGTTAGCATAATTGCTCAAATTAAAATAGTTTTTTCAATTAAGACACTTAGTGACATTTATGAACGTTGAATTGAAGCTACAGTTAAAAATCATAGATCGACAAAAACGCCCCAGCATATACCGAATTATCAAGGTAAATTAGGTGAAAACACCATAATCTACTGCCTGCTTGTGACGATCCATAGCTTCCAGTTTTCTAGTATCAAGTTGAATTGAAAGCTAGAGCTAGTTGGGCTAAAACTATAATCAATTATGCGCCTTGGTGGTCTAGCTGTTAGCGTAAGCGACTGTCGATGAAGAGGTCTCGGGTTCGGTACAAGGGTCAGGCTGCAGTTGGGTTTTTCTTACAAGAAATTCTTATGATATGAAATTCTTCTATTGTTTGAACTAGTAGCCGACCCCATTTTTATTTTTATGGAATAGGAGACAAATGAGGATACGTATCGCCTGATGATAAGCGGCTACCGCCACCCATAGACACCCGCAACACCAGAGGTGTCAAAAGTACGTTTCCGGCCTTCGGGGCATAATGGGGAGAAGGGGGAAATGGTACGAGCCTCCGGTATCCTCACTCACTCGGTGAAACACTGCTGTTTCTGTGAGATATTAATCTTCGGAATAATAAAGGCTAAAGAGACGACGAGCTGTGCGGAAACGGTTTTGATTATTTTACGTAAAGGGGAAAGGATCGTAAAAGAGAACATCTTTATAAAGAGAGTAACTAATAAACTAATTAGTAACAGAAGATAATGAAACAAGTTATGAATTATAGTAAGTACAAATTTATACTTACTATAATTCATAACTTGTTTCACACTTTTCAGTAAAAGAAAAGTTTTTTGATGTACCCAGTGGCACTCTCACGACTAAGACGATCCTATTGACACCATTCATATAAAAATACGACAATCCGTTTAAGCTTTAGGGCGTGTCAAAGAAATATTCATACCTACAAACATACATTCGAAATACGGAACCCTCCTTTCGCAGTCGGTCCAAATACAAATAAAGTTTTAAAAAGGGTAAGGCGATGGTGATTCATATTTATTTATTTAAGTATAAGTTTTTTCACCACACACACATTCAGCGTGGGAGAGCCACGCTTCGGCATGAATGGGCCGGCTCGACCGGAGTGATACCACGGCCTCACAGAGAACCGGTGTGAAACAGCGCTTACGCTAAGTTTCATCGAGTGAGTGAGGATACCGGAGGCCCATACCCCAATCCAACGCCCCCTATCACCATCCCCCTTCTCCCCAGGCCGCCATAGTGTGGGTCACCATGCTGCATTGTTCTTTTTCGCATTGAGGATGGTGACCACCACTCTTGGATTCTGCTCATGCTTTCCATCAGGCAGGGCAGAGTCATTTTGGCAGCATAAATATAAAAAAAATAAAAAAAAATAAGTCTTGTATTTCCAGCAACCATGTTTAATAATTATTCTTATTACACAACAGTGGAAATATTCATGAGTTAAATGTAAAATTCACACGCGTTGTAAGAAATTACGAAATAATTACGAAAGAACTGAACTTGTGTTTTTTTAATGTGTAAAACGGGACTTCATTGGAGATACTAACGGTTTAGCGGTTAAAGAACCTACTAAGTGGACGCTGTTTTTCGTAAACAACTTCTTGTAAATCGGATTTCTAATCGAATTGCCTCTGCAATAAAGCTTTTCAGGGAGCAATGTTTGACTGTACAGTGGTTTAAACGTTCGCCACGCAGCTCTCTACTGCGTTGAGTGTTGTGAGTTCGAATCTCACTTGGGACAACACTTGGTGTGATCCATAAATTGTTGTGTTGTGTCTGGATTTTCGTTGTGTAAGTTTCATGTATTTTTATATAGTCTATTATGATACAGGATGTATATTCCTAATGCGGGAGTTGTCTTTCAAATAAAGAAAAAATATTTTAAAGTGTTATCTGGAAAATAGTGTTATAAATACATGTAATTATACAGTAAATAACAACTAGTTATCCCATGGGTCTCGCAAGAGGCGACAAAGGGAGTGAACTTTGCTGGACAATAAAAATAAATAAATAAATATTTCGGACACCTAACACACAACGCCTTCTATTCCCAAGCTAAGCAGAGCTTGTGTTATGGTTACTAGACAACTGATATAAATACATATTAAACATAGAAAACACCTAAACTTCGAAACAAATATTTACTTATTATTCAAATATTCTATCCGAACCGGGAATCGAACTCGAGACCTCAAGCACAGCAGTCGCATACGCCACCGAGGCAGTTGGGACATGACTGCAAGGTGTAGAAAAACTTAAATCAAAATGTATAACAAGCGTAGTACAGTAGGCCTAAGTCTCCTTGCTAAGGAGAGATAAATGTACACAGCACATAGGGTGTATTTAAAATTCATCTTATCTTTCGCCTCTTACGATTCTCATTATATGAATAATTTTGGTGTCAGTCTATGTTTTTAGTTCATATCGGATCAGATAGAGGGCGACATTCTTAAGTTGAATTTAAAACTTCAAACCTTTTAAGTGAGCGTTACTTAAAGGCAACTGGAATTGCTTCGAATTTCAAATTGTCCTGTATTACGCAATAAAAGTTTTCACAACGATTCGTGTAATGTTCTGGCTGCTGTTTCGCCTGCT
Source organism: Hyphantria cunea (assembly GCA_003709505.1). Lineage (NCBI taxonomy): Eukaryota > Metazoa > Arthropoda > Insecta > Lepidoptera > Erebidae > Hyphantria > Hyphantria cunea. The sequence continues at coordinate 232,920 of PKRV01001870.1, read as the reverse complement.
TATCCCGTTATGCCCTACATTACTGACTGTGACTGTTGGTTTAAAGGTTAGTGACGTTCATAGCCAGAGGTTGTACGTTCGATACCTACTCAACACAACAAACTCTTTTATTAGTAGTGTTGGTCGCAGACGTGTGTAGTGTATAAATTATACTATAGCTCGTTTAATCTTTTATTTTGATTATTAATTACAACTCAAATACTTCGAACGTCTAACACACAACGCTATCTAGTCCGAAGTTAAGCAGAGCTTGTGTTATGGGTACTAGACAGCTGATATAAATACATATATACCTTTTTTTTGTAAATATGATGTATCACCTAAACTCCGAAACAAATATTTGTAGATCATAAAAATATTTGATCCGCCCCGGGAATCGAAGCAAAGACATCAAGCACAGCAGTCGCATACGCTACCACTGGGCCAAGGAGATTGTTAAAATTGTACACTCCTCCACCATTTTAAGTTTAACCGTGGCAAATTTCATAGTCTTCCGTTCGCGTAATTTTCGTAAAAAGAGGCACAAAGTTTTTGCTTCACGTATGTATATAGAGTTAAACATAAAAGTTTTTTTATTAGCAGCCTGGTTACCATAGCACAGGCTCTGGCTAGTTAGAAATCAGGCGGCCCTGTAAATTACCACTATTATCATCAACTTATATACTGTGTGACACCTTACTATGTTTTCTAATAACTTGTGGCGACTTCCACATACAACGCAAAAATAGAAACGCAATATAGCGCCATCTACCGAAGATACGTCGAACTACGGAGTAACGAAGGAAACGATGAAACTACCAATCCTCAATCGCGCAATAGAAGTTCTCGCGCCGATAAGCATAAATACAACATCCCAACATCAACCGTTGGGTAGTGGCCCACCAAGCATGATCACCTCGCCTGGTCGGAGGATCCTCCCTTTGTGTTGGAGGGACATGTCAGACCCCCACAAACTTTAAATTTAAATTTCTTCCTTTTTTAAAAGCCACTTTGAGAAGGACTTTACAAACATACATACAATAGACACTAAGAAAACTCCGAAAAATAATTTGTGGATCACACACTGTAATGTGCTATGTGGGGTTTGACCCCGCAGCACTCGGCGCAGTAAAAAGCGGCGAAGTAATTGTTTAAGCCACTACGCCATTCGTGCAATCGTTAGTTTTTCGTATAATGGTAATGGCTGGTTCCGTTCTGTGGTCAGAGATTGAAGTCCACTTTCCTTGTATTCGTTTCTTAGATTTAGTATCATATGACTTTCTTTACTGATACACCTGTGAATGAAATGTGTGCGAATGAAATTAATCTATGCTTCCATGGTATTCAAACCATGTATCTACTTCACATAGTTTTAATGAAGTCGCTGTCTGTTCGCTAATATATAATAAACTACTCAATGGCTGGTTTTAAACAATAGATGGAGTGATTCAAAAGGATAGTTTATATGTATGCGCAATACGTGCATATTATAGTAGAAAAATCCAAGACTTCCCTACGAAGCCCAACCGATTCGTTGTCTGTCTGTCTGTTATACTTTCATGGCTAAACAGCTTCATTGATTTCAATTCTATTTGGCACAGAGATACTTTAATTCTTGAGAAAAGACATACTCATTACTGCGATAACTCCCTGTGGGAGAGCCACGCTTCGGCACGAATGGCAGGCTCGACCGAAGATATACTACAACCTCACAGAAAACTGAAACAGCGCTTTCGCTGTGTTTCACCGAGTGAGTGAGGATACTGGAGGCCCATATCCCTCCCCATCCTCCAAAAGCCAGCAACACACTTGTGACGCTTCTGGTGTTGCAGATGTCCATGGGAGGCGGTGATCGTTTATCGATAAACTGTTTCGTTTGCCCCTATTCCTTAAAGAAAACGAGGTACACGTGGGTGGAAGAGCCGACAAAACCTAGTTCCATATAAAATTACTCGCCCTGACTGAGTGATTCATCAACGTCAAACTACTGGGGCTGTTAACTTGAAATTCGCCAATTGTCTTTGTACAATTTAAACGTATGAACGTACGTAACAAGTCAACTTTATACTTTAACGGTGAATAATATTAACAAAACACAACAAAAAACGTGGACAATTATTTCGGCGTTTAAAAACTTATGGTCAAGTTATTCAACTGATTGTGCATCGTCAATTCCAATCGATTCGTATATCGAACCGATGTGTAATATCCATTCGTGATATAAACAATGTTAAGATACAATAAAAACGTGGGTTGGACCAATCGCTCGTGTCAAAATTATGCGAAGACAACGATTGACGACCGTCCATTTCACGACTGTTTGGTCGTGGTAAATAACCAAAAGTTTATTTTCTTCATAAATCGAAGTAGTTTATGCTACTTTGTTAGCAGTATATAAGATTTTATCAATGAATTAGATATACCTACATGAGAAAACGTAAATATATTTCTCATCTTTGGCTGAAGCTTTTGGCAGAACCGTGCTTCGGTTTATACGTCATCGTTTGGAGTGTCTGGACCAGGGTACTAAAGAAAACTTTTCTTACACATGCCTGTCGAAGTAACTCTACTCTACCTGATGGAAAGCAAGAGTGGTGGACGCAATATATTCGTCTACACTATGGTAGCGTAGTGAGATATTTTTTCACGCCCCAAGTAAAGGACCCGGGATCATAGTGGGAGGGAAACACGTGTGGTGGTAGACAGTTCCAGGTTGAGACAGTTCGGCACAAGAAGGAAGAGTCATTTAGTTCGAGAGCGTATGTCAACAACTCTAAACAGGTGACTTCCAAAGCCAGCTCTTGTTGTCATATAGAGGAAGGAAGAAGGTGGGATCAGTTTGAAAAATGATAGTAAACAAATGTTTATCTGCACAGTTGGCCTAGTGGTTTAAGCGGTCACTGTGACTGTGACTGGTGAGTTCAAATCCCACATGGGACAACACTTTGTGTGATCCATAAATGGTTGTTCTGAATATCGGTATTCTGTATGTCTTTTTCATGTTTGTTTGTAAAGTCCCTCGCAACACATGATGTATTCCTAATATGGGAATTGTCTTTTGTAGAAAATAAAATGCCATTGTATTTACTTATTACTATTATACATATACGAGGCGCCCCGTTGCACTCGGTGATTAGAAACTATCACCGAGGGTAAGCAACGACGGCGCGGTCAGTACCCGAATGGGTGATCGGTCCCGGTTGTTATCATACGACAATAGTCGTGAAGCTTAGTTGGAAGCCTTCGGGCGGCTTAAAAACATCCAACGGCAAGATAGGTAGCCACAACGTTGTCTTGCCAGTCCCCATGCCGCACTATGACGGGACGTATGGCCTTAACCCTCTCCTGAGAGGAGACCAGAGCCCAGCAGTGGGACATTAGGGGTTGTTAATGATTTACTTATTGGATAATATAATGAGTATAATACTTGTGTCCGACTATCAAGCTATCCATCTGTTTGTCCCTAACTAAGAAGTAAAATAATCGCAACTCTTTCGGCGCTTATTTAAAACAAGCTATACACGGTAAGGTGTCACACAGTTACATCTGACAGGTAAGCTTGATATGAGCAGAGGACATACCACAGTCACTGCCTCGGTGGCGCAATTGTAGGGTATGCGACTGCTGTGCTTGAGGTCACGGGTTCTATTCTCGGGTCGGACCAAATTTTCGTATGGTCTACAAATATTATTTTCGGAGTTTAAATGTTTTATATGTATAATATATATGTATTTCAAATAAAGTATATATGTATTTATATCTGTTGTCTAGTACCCGTAATACTAACTCTGCTTAGAGTGGGACTATATATTTATTTATAATTGTATAACATACCCGCTCCAATTAACCTGTCAAGTTCAACTTACTACATTCCTACATTCCTGTACCACGGGGATCTTTACAAACATACATGAAACGGACACAAAGTACACCCCGACTTAGAACAACAATTTATGGATCACACAAAGTGTTGTCCCATGTAGGATTTGAACCCACAACACTTGCCGCAGTAGGAAGCCGTGTGTCGACCACTGAAACCACTAGGCCAACTGTGTAGTCAATAATGGTAAACATGTGGTGTGGTGGTTGTCAAGTATACTGGAAATCCTGTCAGGTATAATGTGTATGGTTACTTTTATGTAGATTTTATAAATGAACTACATACATATCTTTTTTTCCAAGAGTATAAATCAATTTCTTGTTTTTCTATGCGCCAATAATATGAATACAGCACTTTAATCAACCATTCTTTATTTTTTTTATTATTTCTTGTATTAGAAGATAATTATTCAGATCGTAAACATTTTAGGCAGGTTGTGTCCCGGACGTTACTACATGTTAATACATAGTATATGCATATTAAACAGAAACAATTTGCACACAATAGTGTTGTGCTGTAAACATAAGACGATTGTTGAGCAACTTGCTTGTCGGAACTCGAATAACTGTAATTATATCGCACGGTAGATATTTTTAAACACTTCATGCAGAACATCTTTGTGTTATGTTTAGATAATGTAATCTTTGTTAATGATTTTTTAAATCAAATAGTTTTTTTTTGTGTATATGAGCCTGCCAAATAATGAATAATGGAAAGCATGAATCCGTTGGTTATTGTGATGCTTCTGCAACTATGAGCCTATGGTCTAGCACTCACCTCCAGGGATCGGAAAACCCATGCATAACAGTATGCGTTATAAACGGTTACCGAATCAATCTGTAACCGTTTTTAAAGGGTTTTTTATTTAAGGTTTTAAAGGGTTTTATTTAGGAGTATATATGATATATGATATATATATATNATATATATATATATATGTGTATATATAATATAATTCGTAATTACCGTTAAAAATTCTTAATTTTGATTTTTTTTTTCAATTTTGATATACCCCCATATGATGTTACCCTCACGACTAAGATGAATCTATTGACACCACTCACGTAAAAATACGACAAGCCGTTTAGGCTCTAGGACGTGCCAAAGAAATATACATACATCAACTCTGTAAATATAGCCCTCTTTCTTTCGCGGTCGGGTAAAAATACCTTCTTACTAGCCGAGTCCCACCCCATCTCAGCCAAATAAGACACCCCCGACGACTATAACAAGGAATGAATCACGGACCTATAACTATCAAGAAACCTATATCAATTGGGTTAAGGTTAATTGTAATTATTCTGTATTAGACTATTCATTTCAAAGCCAATTTCCTTGCGGTGGTTCCTAGCTATCTTTGGTTAATATCGGTCCAGCAGTGTAAGAGTATCAGCTCTTTTCCAAAGTGAAAATGAATGTAAATTCTTGACGTATTACGTACTATTACTCGATTTCATGCTTGCGTAGGGTGTTTTTTAAAATTTTAACTTCCAATTGTTAATTCCGAAACATCTATTTAAGTAAATCCGAAATATAGATTAACCCATTTCAAAAACGGTTAATAACAGATTATTTCGGTTCGATTAATCCCAACCGGAATATCCATGTTAATCTCTACTGCCTTTCGATACTCTTTGAGGCCAAAACCTTCTTTTCTAAACACCTTCCAAGAGACTAATAAAGGCTATTTTCGATAGTGATGATTTATTTGGTTATTGAATTGTATCTATCGTGCGTTGGTCTTTGTTCAGGCTATTTATGAAATTGTAGATGTTCAATACGAATTAAAAAAAAAACTTACAAGAAATGACGTCATCCTCTGACTCACAACGCATTCAAATAATATCAGACAACTAAATTTGCAATATCATTAATCAGAAATCACTATGAGGTCAACGACTTAACCCACATATGTCACTGATCTAAAAAAACACCTTAAGACCACCAAGTTACATCTTATTTTTCAATGACACTAATTTGGTTATTGAAATGTCGTTATTCTAATTTAAAACAACGCAGTAAACATTTAGATTCAATTTTGAATGACAGATATTACAACTAGTATTTCCACTCTTAAACAAATAAATAAAAATGGAGTGTCGGTTTGTAATATTAAAATAATCGTTTTTTACACACGGTACATATACTAAAATATCATTTTTTACAATTTTTGTCGGTCTGTCCGTCTGTCTGTTTGTTTGTTCCGGCTAATCTTTGGAAAAGCGGGACCGATTTTGACTTGGCTGGACTAGCTGATAGCTGATGGTATATGGAGTAACTTAGGCTAGCTTTACCTCGCGTCGTTACCCGTGGTTGTCATTGTACCACGGTAAGATCGTGTAAAAATAAGCACAAAATATTAATCATTGAAGACTAGCTCTTCAATGATTAATATTTGGTGCTTATTTTTTTAATGCATAGTTAATTTCATATAGCACAGATGATAAATTAATAATAACTTTAGATTACTTACATACGACAGTCAGGCAATCTTTTTTTTATTAAATATTGTTGCCCCGGCCAAAATGATTCTACTCTGCCTAGACATACTCATTGCTCGTGCAGACAATGCAACAATGCATCATGGTGACCCACACCATGGCGGCCTAGTGATGCTTCTGTATCATTGGTCTCGCACTCACCAACGAAACACGTCAGCACGAACGCTATCATTTTACGTTGAGCTTCTGTACTAGGCTGGTACCGCCCCGGTCCAGCCGGCCCAACCGTACTGAAATCAGCGTGGCTCTACTACTTTGAAAATCTAGGCAGAGCCTTTTTTTCTGGTCCTCCTCGCCGTCTCCGCGGTGACGCCGCCAGCTGCGGGTGTAGCACCTCCGGGCACATGTACAGGCCGCACGAAGGTCCGCCAAGTTCTGGGACCACCAGTAGACCTCTTTTCGTACAGGTCGAGCGTCGACCTATGGTTAGTTACTGCTGATAAATATACATATATATTTCTTTTTCGATACATAACAAATGATCGTACTCATTACTTGATTTTTTGTCCTAGCTAGGAATCAAACTTTGGATTACCAAACAAACTTAACTTAAACTTAAAAAATATTTATTAAAGTGGGAGAGCCACGCTTCGGCTCGAATGGGCCAGATCGACAGGAGTGATACCATGGCCTCAAATGAAAATCGGTATGATACAGCGCTTGCGATGTGTTCCACCGAGTGAGTGAGGATACAGGAGCCTATACCCCAACCCCTTCCCCGGACGCCCTCCCCCAACACTCTCCCCATCCCGCAAAGACCGGCAACGCATTTGTGACGCTTCTGGTATTGCGTGTGTCCATGGGCAGAGGTAAGGCGACACTTCTGCTCTTTGTCCTTCATTTGAAAAAAAAACTAGTACTCGTATATACATAAAGAAAAATCAATGCGCTAGTTAAAAACAACATTGAAGATTATGGCATACAGGATGCCACAGTCTCCAATTTAAAAAGACTCACAAACTATGTCAATAAACGTGTAAATCAGAAACATTGGAAAGAAACTTATAAAGTCATCTAAATAAGATCTACAATAAATTAACTAATATGTTGAAGGAACTGTTTTAAACAATGTTTGAGGTTGAGATTTTAAAGCACTTTTTTATGACCTAAATTATTGGGTACCTGATACATAACATAATTATTAAGCGATACTTAAGATTACGAATACGTGGTGTTAATTGTTACTCATTCTGGACGTTGTTGAGAGATATAACCCTTAAGGAGGATAATTTTTGGGTTCAATTTAAATTGCAGCAAATGCGAAATATGCCCTTACAAATAAAAAAAGATATCCATACTACAATTTTCCATTCAGCTTAACGGATTAACCGTTGCACCGAATTCAATGAAATAAAGTATGGTGATATTTCGATTCTTTAAAAAGGGCACAGGCTATTATTTACCACGATGATGACATCGAAGCAGGTGGAACCGCGGGTGATAGCTAGCCCGTTCGTAAATTACGAAGTTCGAAGAAGTAAAGAGTGCGACCATAGGCAGGATGAGCAAATTCCTCACCATTATCAACAACGGCTTTTAATGATCCATTGTTGTATATAGACCTCTTTAGAAAGATGGCCTGCTATACCACCCCGTCCAGAAGATTTTTCAAGAATTTATTCTCTTTTGGAATGCTTCTGCCCTGCGTTATTTGCTACCTTAGAGCCCCTGCAGACTACAACATTTTTAATCAGCCGATGGTATAGTTGATTTCTTTTTTTTTATGAGATGGCAACCAGCCGGATCAGCTATTTCTGCCAATGTCAAGTATTTAAAGGCTTCAATTCTAAGTCTTCGAGTCTTCAAGTCTTCGTCGTGATGGGATTAATGATAAAAAATATAAAAATGTGGATGACATGAAATGGGGACCGTCTTTCGCAAAAACAAAAAACTATCTCTAAGTTGATTTCTTAATCAGTACAAAGATGTATGAGATGTAGTATAAGACAAAGCGAGCCCAATCAAACTATCGGCCGAAAAAGATTGTAGTCTGCGGGAGCTCGTAGTTTCCTCTTACGACACCCACGGGCTGCATATGTATGGTGACTATTCTTTATATAATAGTGGGCAAACGAGTATGCGTATCGTCTGATGGTAAGCGATTACAGCCGCCCATGGACACCCGCAACACCAGAGGCGTCACAAGTGCGTTACTTGCCTTTGGGAGATGTGGAAGGGGACGGGGGAAGGGGTTGGGGGTGGAGGGAGATGGTTCCGGTACCCTTACTCACTCGGTGAAACACAGTGCAAGTGCAGTTTCACAGCGGTTTTCTGTGAAGCCGTTCTATCACTCCGGTCGAGCAGGCCTATTCATGCCGAAGCGTGGCTCTCCCACGGTATAACATTTCGTATTCGTAATCTGTGACTACACGGATATATAAATGAGATTAAAATCTCGCAAAAATGTTAATTTTAATACGGCCTAAATCCCGTTGATCTCCATACCCAAATATGAAAACCACAAATTACACACAATACGTCAAAACTAATATATACTATTAGTAATTATAGCTTCCGAAAGACATCTCAAAAACGAAATCTAAATAAAAACCTTATGATCTAATAAATAAGAATTAAATTCGTAGATACGGAAAGTTGGTAACCAAATTCAGGATATAGTTTCGTGGTCTTTATTTTTGTGGGAATAAGGTTGATAATGTGACATGTTTAGTTGGATATGTATGTATGCCGTACCGTTATCGTGAGAAGTTAGAAAGTTGAGGTGGGCGCCTCGGACAGCGGTCGGTCGAGGTGCGAAATTTTTAGAGTTCCTCATTTAGAAAATATAAAGGTTCCGTGTAAATGTAAAATAAAATATAACTTAGTTCAATTAGATAGTACTACTCATGCGCGATAACTTGAGACCCGCGTGGAATTCGTCACCCCTCCCCTCATACCCGCGCACCTACCCTATGACGCACCTACCCTATGACGCCCGCAGTGTGAACACTGCGGGCGTCATAGGGTAGGTGCGCGGGTATGAGGGGAGGGGTGACGAATTCCACGCGGGTCTCAAGTTATCGCGCACGAGTAGTAATTGTTTACACAAAACGTCTGTTGGCCACAAAAGATGCAAACGACATTATTTAATAATAATAAATAACTATTTCGGACATCTAACACACAACGTCATCTAGTCCCAAACTAAGCAGAGCCTGTGTTATAGGTACTAGACAACTGATATAAATACGTATATACACTTTTTTTTGCAAAATCATACATATTAAGCACCCATAAAACAAAAAAATAAAATAAAAATAAAAATAAAAATAGCCATTAATTACTCTGACCTTTGCACAATATGTGATATAATATAAGAATATGCTAACTTTACCTAATTATACTATATTAACTTTTTTCCTATTTTCTGTGTGTATATAAATTAACATTTAATGTCAGTTACTAAGTCAGGCTGTCTTGAGACATAGGCCTCCTCAAGATCCCTCCACAATTGCCTGTCCATTGCTGTCCTTCTCCAATCCTTCGGCAAATCGTCCTCCCATCTTTTTTTCTGCCTAAAGCACCCATACTCCGAAACAAATATTTGAAGATCATACAAACCTTTGATCCGACCTGAGACCTCAAGAACATCAGTCGCATACGCTACCACTGCGCCACCGAGGCAGTCCATTTGCAAAAAGCATGAGAAACTAGACAAACTGTATACCAATTAGTCGGGCAATATGCTTACAGGTCCAGCTGTAGTCTGTTAAACGTTGATGATGAGCAGTAAAAAAACTTAAACGACACTAATTTAGTCCTTATATTATTGAAAATCTATGCATCAAAATTTGTGTCTGTTTGCAATATTAAAATAACCGCTTTTTACTAAATGCATATGTATATACAGGGCACATTTCATTTCATCAACATCCCATAATGTCCCACTGCTGGGCTCTGGTCTCCTCTCAGGAGAGGGTTAAGGCCATACGTCCTTACGCTGGCCGAGTGCGGGTTAGGGACTGGCAATACAACGTTGTGGCTACGTAATCTTACCGTTGGATGTTTTTAAGCCGCCCGAAGGCCTCCAACTATGCTTCACTGCTTCTGCACTGCTTGGTGGACTGCTTAACGTGACCTCCGAATCACGGAGACGCTCATGGTAACATGCCACCACCGTTCACCCACCCAGGGACTGACTGCGCCGTCGTTGCTTACCCTCGGTGATAGTTTCTGATCACCGATTGCAACTGGACTATGAACGCCTATACAGGGTACATATAGCAATATATATATATATTTTAATTTATCTTTATTGTACACACTTAACACATAGAAAAAAATTTTAAGAAAAAAGAATTACAACATACAAATGTGACAATTGGCGGTCTTATCGCTCATAGCGATCTCTTACAGACAACCTTTATACGGATAATTTGGTGAGATTAATAAGGGTACCAGTAGTAGGGTGCACAAATCTTAGATCTGTTCAAATGTGAATATTTACAAAAAAATAGTAAATAAACACCAAATTCAAAATATTCATCATTCATATATAAATACACATCTACTCATACTATTCATATACATATACATAAATACATACACAAACTTAATATATATATACTATAAACAAGGTATTATAATCAAAGATAATAATCCTTCACTAACTTTTTAAATACAGGCAAGGTTTTAGCGTGACGGATTGTTTCAGGTAAATCGTTCCATAGTCTTACTGCTTGCACTAATTGTTTTTTTAAATATCACGGTTTATAATTGTGTTTGTTCCGGGTAATCTCTGGAATGGCTAGACTTATTTCGACGGGACTTCCACTGGCAGATAGCTGATGATAAAAGGAATAACTTAGGCTTTTTTAGACTGACTTCGCCCTGCAGCGTTACAAGTTACAAGTACAACAACAAACGCACAAAACACTGCGGGGCTCAGCTAGTGGTAAACGAAGATATTTTTAAATAATAAAACGTTGGTCTTGAAAGTAACATTCAGTTTTACACAACAAAAGGGAACATAGAATTACTTTCACTGTTGTGACTGTCGACAACATTGAATAACGCTTAATAAAGAAACTCGTCTCCATTTGACCTCCTTGGTTGAAATGTCTTAAATAAAGAAAGTTTTTGGAATTTAAAAGTGATCTATGGCTAGTTTTTTTTTTTTTATATTTAAGCTGCCAAAATGACTCTGCCCTGCCTGATGGAAAGCATGAGCAGAATCCAAGAGTGGTGGTCACCATCCTCAATGCGAAAAAGAACAATGCAGCATAGTGACCCACACTATGGCGGCCTGGAGATTTATGATATAGAGGGTAAAGGAGCAGACGTCGCCTGATGGTACGCGATTACCGCCATGGACACCCACAACACCAGAGGCATCACAAGTGCGTTGCCGACCTTCGGGGGATGGGTGGAGGGGTTGGGGTATAAGACTCCGGTATCGTCACTCACTCTATGATACACAACGTAGGCGCTGCTTCGCAGCGGTTTTCTGTGAAGCCGTGGTATCATTCCGGTCGAGCCGGCCCATTCATGCCGAAGAGTGGCTCTCCCACGTTGGGAATCCCACTACTTTAGTGAATTTGTGCTTTTTGAATCTTTGTTTTAAGTATACCATAATCATACCATAATATACCATAATAATCAGGGGTTCAATGCGCTTAATTCATCAAAAACGGAACAACCTGTACTATTCACACTTTACTGTCCACCCTTTAGAGTATCTTCAACCTAATGAGTAAAGTATATTCGACTGAATGATAACCACCGATTTTTACCCGACTACGACGATGCTAAAAGGAAACGCAGGTTTTGGCAGTCTAGGTATGTTTTTATTTTATGAATTAAAAACTCTCGCATTAAGAATATACATCCTGTATCTTGAGCGACTTTACAAATATAGAGGAAACAGACACAAAGAACACCCAGACTTTGAAAAACCATTTATAAATCACACAAAGTATTGTGCCGTGTAGGGTTTGAACCTACAACACTGACACAGTAGAAGAAGTAGAAGGGGCGTGGCAACCGCTTTAACCACTTTTTTTTTTTTTTTACTTGTGGAAACCCCCTCGGGCCTTCACCCCACCGGTTTGCCACTTTGCGGCGGGGAGGTGTGTCGGAATTGAACCGACTAAAACCACATGGTGTGCCACTCTGCGCCTGATACGGGAGAGATCCGGGAACCGCTTTCTTACGCCATCCGGACCAACCGCTTAAACCACTAGGCCAATCGTGGAGTCAAATGTTTGTATGGTGTACCGTACCGCTTATATTACTGAACCAACTTTGATTAACGAGGTGTCAATAGACTCGTTATAATATCCAGGATGGCATAAGCAATACACATTTTATCAAAATGTTTACGTAGTCGGGTAATACATTTATAAAATAACACGAAACAAGCATAATCGATTGAGTTTTTCAAACATTACTTGCTTCTAGAGCTTAGTACTCGTTGACTAGACGACACGTAGACTAGTCACATTAGTACCAATTAGCATATACCTCTTACTAAGTGTACTCAAGAAGATATAATGTTATAATGCATTGTACCGTTGTACCGAGTTCATGAGTTCCTTAACATTTAAATATCGGTTTGACATTTGAAATACATCAATATAATATTACTTATAACTTGACATATGTCAAACACGGCTGTCAGAACCCAATTTATTCACAGTCTGTACTACGGTAAGTGAGCTGCTGATGAAAATACTTATAATTTTTTAAATACATTTATATTATAAAACTAGTATTATAGATTCCAAAGTAACCGCCTGTATGTCTATCTGTACTTTACGATTTCTCTGTTAAACATCGGCACCGATTACAGTTAAATTTGACATATAGATACTTTGACCCTTAAGGAAGCACATAGGTTATGCTTTACCGCAATAACTAACGTATACTCGGGCTGAGCCGTGAGATTATTATAGATAAATTACACCTAGACATATACATACATTTAGTAAAAAGTGGTTATTTTAATATTACAAACAGACACTCCAATTTTATTAATATGTATATATTTAGAAGCTTTACTAACCAGAGGTGTCATGAAAACAAGACAGTTAACATATTATATGCTGTCTCTTGCTTAAATACAAATGGGACCAACTTTGACTATAAATACTTCGTATAGATCAATTGGTGAATGTAGTAGGAACAGGTCTGGGTCGTAGACCTATAACTGGACTGGCTGCTACCAGGAAATACAGGCATTCCTCCTTGGTTATATATTGTTGATTGATATAAAAGTATTCTGTTACAAATATATGAGTAAAATAGACCAAATATTGGTGTACACACGGGAAACGAAATACTTCGTCAACAGTGCGAAGTGCTTGAGATATTATTTATTTATTTTAAACTTTATGCACTTTTGTACAATGGCGGAATTAATCCCCAAGGTATTCTCTTCCAGTCAACCTTAGGGTTGCGTAGAAATCTTGTAAGGTAGGTGGTGTATAGAGGTTTCCGTATGAAACTAACTGCAAACAGTACACAAAAGAATCAAAGAAATACTTAAACATACATAAACATATATAGGATATATATGTCTTATCATTTTTTCATGGAATAAGGGGTGAATGAGTACACGAATCGCCTGATGGTAAGCGATTACCTCCGCCCATGAACACTAGCAACGTCAGAGGCTTCACAAGGGCGTTGTTGGCCTTAGGGGGATGGACTTAATCAGTTTAGAAGACATTGAATAATGATTCTTGTATGTACCTACTACCGCCATCGAGGCAGTTAATTCGGCTAATGTAGAGTACATTTGTCGACTTGACTGCCTAGATGGCGCAGTGGTAGCTTACGTGACTGTTATGCATGAGATCTCGTTCGATTTCCAGGTCCAGGTCCTATGATCTGCAAATATTTGTTTCGAAGTTTGGGTGTTTTCTATGAACAATATGTATGTAATTACAAAAAAAGTATATATTTATGATGTAATTTGTCTAGTACCCATAATACAAGCTCTGCTTAGCTTAGGACTAGATAGGATTGTTTTCCAAAAGTCCAAAAATATGTATTATTTATTAGTCTCATAGGCAATTTTTTCGTGTGTGTGTGTCCAACACACTCGCATTAAATTTTTTTTTATATTAAAACCTAAAACATTGTGAAATTCATATTTGCTTAAAGCTGTTTATATATATATATATATATCAAACAATTGGCAGTACTACTTAGTTTTCCTTTAATCCAAAAAGTTTGTTTGCTTGTAAAATTAATCATATAAATTAAATTAAACCTGTTTCAAGCCAAACCTCTTGGCTAGGGTGTACACCGACACAATTATTCAACGGAGGGTAGATCGGTGGCGGTGCGCACAGATATTTTTACCGACGGGATACTTACAGCGATATAAAAACTGTGTTAAAAATTAAGATAGAACTCAAAACTATTTCATAAAGTACACTATATATCTTGTGTTCATGTGTAGTGAAAATAGACAAACAGAATAACGGTGTGAGACTTATTTGTGAATACAATGCCTTGGCTCCGCTGCACACTAAAAGGTACAGTAAATATCGTACACCACAATGTATATGTCCAAGTAAAGAAATCAGTTTTAAACAATTAATTAATATAGCTATTGGTATATAACACACATGTACCTGACCAGGTACTTCATTTACCATGTGTACAATTATGTTCCTATATATTTGCTTCTATAAATGCTGTTTTAAAAGATAGTTAGTACTAACTGAGCCCCGCGGTACAGTAACCGCGGTTACGCCGCGTGTCAGTTCTAGTCTTAAAGTAGTCAAGTTACTCCTTATATCAAGATCTGCCCGTGAAAGTCCTGGCAAAATCGGCCCAGCCGTTCCAAAGATTAGACGGAACAAACAGACAGACAAAAATTGAAAAAAAAAACGTTCTTTTGGTAACTAGACTGTGTATGCATGTGCATATGCATTTATTAAAAAGCGGTTATTTTAATATTACAAACAGATACTCCAATTTTATTTATTTGTATAGATTTTGAAGAGTACAAATAAATACTTCTGACACTATAATAAATTATTACTTCAGCTGTCATCGGAATCTAGTACACGACATAATCAATCATTAATAATATAATGATTGATTTCAAATTAGGGCTCTATACTAGAACTCTAATACATTAATCTAAGAATATTTACTATTTATTAGAAATCTAAGAATATTATATTACAACAATCAGAGTAGGTCGTGATTAGTTCATAGAATTTAACACTTCATCATAATGTAGTTGACTTATTTATAAAATAATACTAATGTATCTCACATTACACACACAAACATCTAAAGAGAAAAAAAAAAATTTTTTGGCAACAAAAGAAACCAAAGAAAATAAAAGGTAACATACAACCATCGCAAGGCCAAAAATGAAACCAATTCACCATTATGTCAGACAAAACGTAAGACGCTGGTTTTCGATTGGGAACAGGTGGCAACGTGCATAAAGCTATTTTACATATTCATAATAATAATATTTGACTGCCTCTGTGGCGTAGTGGTAGCGAATGCGACTGCTATGCAAGAGGTCTCGGGTTCGATTCCTGAGTCGGACCAAATGTTTGTATGATCTGCAAATGTTTGTTTCGGAGTTTGGGTGTTTTCTATGTATAATATGTATGTATTTACAAAAAAAAAGTATATAAGTATTAATATCAGTTGTCTAGTACCCATAGTACAAGCTCTGCTTAGTTTGGGACTAGATGGCGTTGTGTGTTAAAATGTCTGAATATATTTATTTATTTATTTATTTATAATAGACAACAACACATAAAACAAAAATTACCCCGTAATCCAAAATATTTTAACATTGCGGAGATCACTCGCCAGCATTCCGTAATCGAGTGTGAAGTGATCCATGTTGGCTTTTTTTTTTTTTTTTAAAAAAAAAAACCACTCCCGCCTTAGGAATATACATTCCTGTGTCGCGGGCGCATGGGTCTTCTCTATTTAATGGTGCATTTATTTATACGCATGCCACGCCTCGAAAACCCGCGACAAACTAGAAAAGGTACTTTTTTTTTTACGTGGTGGAATGCCTTTACGCACTTCGCTCTCCCCCCGCGGGGACAGGGGGTTCACTTTGTGTGGGCCTCCTGACTGACCCCAGCCAGACTACCCACTAAACAACCACGGTGTGCCACTCTGCGCCTGAGACAGGAGAGATCCGGGAACCGCTTTCTTACGCCATCCGAACCCCTCCCAGCGCTTGCCCGCACTGAAGCGGGCACCGTCTCTAGATGTTAAGACCTCTCAATGTGGGCGAAGTACGGCATACGCGTAACTTCGCCCCAAACTAGAAGGAGTACTATAGTAACCAAGCTACTGATAAAAATATACATTTTATAGATAAATTACTCCTAAACACGGAACAAATAATACTGCATAGTAGTCTAGAAAGGATAGCCTATGCACAGAAAACGGGTGCAACAGTCAATAGATGGTATCATCCTTTTTATTTACCTTTTTAGCCTCATTACTCTACGTATTATATATATATACGTATTACCTAATAGTATATGACTACTGATGTCTGCAACTTAAAAGTCACTAGCGAGTTGCAGCCTTTTAAATAATCCTTTCTAAAATCAGGGGATTTCAAGGTTTGATCAAACACACACACGCACGCTAGTTTGTAGTTTGGTAGTTTAGCCAAGTTCATTATCAGAGCTCTTCACCGTTAACCCCGGTCAATTTGTTCGTGGGAATTCCCATTGTTGAATGAAAGATATAAAAAAAATATCAAGTAGGTCACTGCGTGCAAAGATGGTTATTTCAATATGATTATATCTCTGTAGCCGAAATTGAGTAACGATACTGTTAAAATTTGTCTTCTATGTAGGCTTATAAGTTGTAATTGCCGTTTTATGAATGGTGAGCTTGCTTTGTAGGTTACTGTTCCGGTATTAAGGGACATAGCGTGATAGTCGATAACCTGCTTTCAAAATTGGGTAATTTAACAATTTAATTGGGGGTTATGAACTTTCTCATTAAGACGATTGTAGTTATAGACTAAGGAAAAGACCCTCAGGCCGTAACCTTGTTAGCCCTTTTTTTACGTGTGGAAACCCCCTCGGGCCTTCACCCCACCGGGGTTTGCGGCGGGGCGGTGTGTCGGAATCAAACAAATATGTATTTATTTACAAAGAAATGTGTATGTATTTATATCAGTTGTCTAGTATTTTACCCGATCACAGTGAGGCAGCTTTTATCGAGGCCATTTTTAATCAAGTTGTTGGATGCGGTGCTCAAACTGTGAATTTAAATAAAATAAAATATGTTTTGTTTGCTTAAAAATAGAAAAGAAAGCGGTTATAAATATTGAATGTGTCTGATAAGTTATTTATTCATTGATATGATCTTTGAATATTGAAAGTGTTTGGGTGAATATTACCACTTTATTTTATTTATATTTTTGTTTCTTTTTTAGTATTTATCTGTTTCCGCGTAAACATGTTTTCATAAAGTAATGTGTCTGTATCTGTAAATACATATCATTTAATGTAAGTCTACGACCTGGCACTTAGACCAGTTTAATATATTTTCACCTTTTTTTTTTTACATGTGGAAACCCCCTCGGGCCTTCACCCCACCGGGGTTTGCGGCGGGGCGGTGTGTCGGAATCGAACCGACTAAAACCTAATATATTCTCACTTAAAATAACCTTAAAATAACATAAAGAACCTTGGTTAAGCTTCAAGAAAAGAGCGAACTCCTTCTAAAAAGCCGGAAACGCACTAGTGACGCCTCTGGAGTTGCGTGTGTCGTGGGTGGGCGGCGGTAATTGCTTACCATCAGGCGTCTACTCGTTTGCCACCTATATTATAAATTAAAGAAAAGCTATATATGGAGGCTTGTTGATAACAACATGATCACATATTTGTATTAAACATAATTATGTTTATTACTCTGTAAGCCTTCTTCAAAATTAAATAAATAAATAAATATTCTAGTCTGTCTAGTTTGGGACTAGATGGTGTTGTATGTAATCAACCGAAAAAAATAATTAAATACAACTCTACCTCTTATCAATACAGGTTTAGATATATGTAGGTATCTGTATAACATTGTATAACATTATTTACATCAACTATCAAGTCTATAAATACAGAACAGGATTCCAACTTAGCCCTCTAAGTTATTTCCTTAGTTATCCTACGAGCACGCAACTTAATTGGCCCTCTCCCTCCCAGCATCTAACGGCAATTTTCCTAGCGGTCCTCACTTGCGCACTTATTAAATTCCATATAATTTAATCCTCGGTGAACATACCTGTTCTTTGGTAACGGGTCTGAAATCAAAGTAGAACTGATGATATATTGGGGTTTAGCAACGATGTCATAATTATTACTAATAATAACCTCACACATCATAACCTAGGCAGAACCTGCGCTATAATATGTAGACAACCTCTAAAGTTATAGCATATATCTTGCATATAAAATTCTCGTGTCGCGGTGTTTGTTATCAAACTCCTCCGAAACGGCAGGACTGATTTTAATGAAATTTTGTGTGGTTATCGGGTATCTGTTGTGTGCATACTGAAGAAACTACGAACCCTACCATTTAATTTTGAGTATGAGAAATCAGGGAAAGGGATTACAAGTTAAGTTACTGAACTTAAAGGAAACAAACAGGGCAAACTACACGGTTGGCCTAATAATTTAAGCGGCCACGACGCCGCTTTGTACTACGCCAAGTGTTGTAGGTTCAAATCTCGCTTTCGACGTCAACACTTTGTGCGATTCACTAATTATTTCTGAGTCTAGGTGTTATTTGTATACATTTCTTGTATGATTGTGAAGTCTCGCTCGTGGGGTGTACATTCCTAGTGGTGTAGTCTTTTTAAAAGATAAAAATATCTAATTAAGCTTCCTCTTTTGTTACAGATCCCAGTCACAAAAACATGCAACAGTCATAACTAAAAACGGACACACAAACAAACATGGGTCCACCTCCGAGCACGTGGCCTTATAGCCATCCACTACCAGAAAATGATCGTAGTGAACTCAGTGACAGAATGTGTAACAAAAAGTGTCATTTGCACCGAATGGTGGACAATTTTCGTGTTTTCTGTGTAAATTTTACTTTTGTGTTATTGATTTTGCAAGTATTTTTAATTGTGGGCTCCGTTAGTGCGGGACCGGTGGTACTGAATATTAATTATTCACAAGGTATGAGATATTTCCTTTTTTTAATAATAACAATAATTCTTAGTCCTTTTCTTCTTTTTCGGATCTCAACTCCACTCTATTAAAGTTCTATTTTCATATGAATCTTACACACATCATCATCCTAGCCTTAATTATTCCCAATATTATATAAGATCGGCTACTAGTTCAACCAGTTTCACCTGGATACAAGTTTTCCACGAAACGATTGACATCGGTACTCCACAACCCTGAGGTCGAACCGAATTCGAAAGTTGAACTAGTTATCAGTATATATTTGAGAGCACTAATTATATATACTAATTTCCCATAACGAATGCCATATATATTCATGACAACCAGGACCAATGTCGTGATGTCCTTACCGGAGCACGGGTGGGAAACATCACCATCTTCCACTGTCCAGGTTGTTATGGTTAATGATATTTGGTTTATGAATCAAACTTAATTTTTTATAGCCTTTTTTATTTCCCGCACTGCGAAAGAAGGAGTGTTATGTTTTCGACTGTATGTATGTATATTACTTTGGCACACCCTAGAGCCTAAACGGATTGTCGAATTTTTATGTGAGTGGTGTCAACGAATGAAAACACGAATCTATCGTCTTAATCGTGAGAGTGACACTGGGTACATCAAAATAAAAAAAAACTTTTCAATTCAGTTCTTTCTATCTTTTCAGTTCTTCAATGAATTTATTGTTAAATAATTTTATGTTTATTTTCTGAAAACCGTCATTTTTTAATCCATTTGTTGATTTACTTTTAGTTAAAGAGTATATTTTCTGTCGGTATTCTTTTTAATTAATCATATCAAGTCTTTCAAAGTTCTGTTCGAGATTAATCAATCAATCAACAACTCATAATATCCCACTGCTGAGCTCGGGTCTCCTCTCAGGATAGGGTTAAGGCCATACTGCTCGACATGCGCTTTCCTTAAAAAGGAGATATAAGCTTACCATATCACGTAGTAATTAATTAGTCAATCATTCAGACAGTGATAATAGATAATTAAAATTCGGTGGTACTACTTTCTTCGACGTTCGTCGTCTCTACCACACTTCTACCCAAAATGAATACTTCTCCTTCTAACAAAAGAGATAAAAGAACTGTCTCTCAAAATAAAAGTAAGATTTAGTGTGTCACACAACAAATGGCTGAAGAAAGCTTTTAAAAATGTAAGCGATACTAATTCAAATTCTCTATAGTGCTTTAATAAGAAACAGTATGGCGTGTCGAATTGTACTTATAGTAAAAGTAAAATAGTTTAGACGCGTCTAGTTTATGAAAATGTATAGATACACGTCTAGATATCACAATGGCTCAAGCTATTGACCGTTAACCTGGCAAGTAACTATCGTCGCTTATTTCTGTAATCAGAAAAACTCAATAATACTTTTTGTGCCGATTCGAACCCGAGACTTCATGATCAACGAGGTATTCGAGTGGTTAATGACTCCAACTACTATACTGGCAGTATATTAAACCTAGAACTAGTTATTGCTTAGCATAATATTCTTTCTGTATCGGATTGTAATCGAGTGCACGGTTGCCCTGACGATGATGTTCTCCTAGACGATTACGGCCACGGCGGCCAGTCTCAACAGAGACCAGCCAACTACGCAGGAGATATTATAGTGCAGAAGTGTAAGCGCAAACACAGGTGCATTCTCTATTTCTTCTCTCTCATAATCCGATGTGACGGTTAACCGACACAATCAGGGAGAAATCTGGCGCAGGACCAACAGTTTAATGTACTCTCCGAGGCACAGGGTTCAGACCCCAACTTCCAAACGCCGAGCTGTTATTAAGTATTTATATAATCAGAAAAACTCAATAATTTTTTTAGCCTGCTCGGGATTTGAACCCGAGACCTCTTGATTGACAGTTGCATACTTCAACTGCGATCTTTTTATTGCGATAAGTATTGTGGGTATCCTTGATTTGTTGTTCTGAGTCTGGGTATTCTTTGTGTCTGTTTCATGTTTGTTTGTAAAGTCCCCCGAGACACAGGATATATAATGCGGGAGTTGTCTTTTATTAAAATATAGTGAGGTTACCGTAGTGCAAGCTCTGCCTAGTTTGGGCTCAGAAGGTCTTTTGTGAGATAAAGATGCTGTTATGATTTTCTAGATTTTAAACCTGTAGTTGAAGAAAAGTGAATCTACGTTCCACTAAACTAAAACTATTAAGCATTTAATGAATCCTTCACTAATCAGTTGGGGAATCCTTTACTTCACTGTGGCAGAGCCACACTTCGGCAGGTATGGGCCGGCTCGACCGGAGTGATATCACGACCTCACAGAAAATCAATATGAAACATGGCATGGTGTGAAACACTTACAACTTTAATACTCCAGGCTGTTATTGTAAATTTCTTCTAAGATAAACTCAATTAAAATTTTTTGGGTCGACTCGGGAAGCGAATTCCCCTTGATTGACAGTCGCACATGCTAACCGGTAGACCATCGAGGCAGTCTAGTATCTAGTCCAACGACTCACTGGTGTCCATACCGACAACGCACTTGTGACGCCTCTGGTGTTGCGAGTATCCATGGGCGTCGGTAATCGTTTACCATCAGGCGATACGTCTGCTCAATCAATCAAACAACAATCCATAATGTCCCACTGCTGGGCTCGGGTCTCCTCTCAGGAGAGGGTTAAGGCCATACGTCTGCTCGTTTGCCCTTTATTCATCATCTTCCTAGCCTTTATTATTCCCAAGATTTGGGGTCGGCTACTAGTTTAACCGGTTTTACTTGTATATCAGTATTTAAACGGAGCGACTGGCAACGGACCTCCGAAACCCTGAGGGTGAACTGAATTCGAAGATTGGACTAGTTGTCAGTATATCTAAGGTTACCGACTTCCCAATAACGATTACCAAAGATGACATCTTTACAAGCAGGACCGACGGCTTAACATGCTCTTCGAGGCGAGAAACACCGCCATCTTCGGGCTGCTTTAAATAATTTCTTCTAAGAAAAACCCAACAGCAGTCCGACCCGGGATTCGAACCCGAGACCTCTTGATCTGCAGTCGCTTACACTATCCGCTAGATCAACGAGGCAGTGTCGTCTTTTGCCCACTATTCGATTAAAAAAATATAGTTTCAAGTTACCAGTAAAGGAAAGATTGGTATGACACACTGTGTCGACCTACTTGGTCCTGTGTCGGTAGGAAGTGAAAGTGGTCACCGAATGTGGTGAATTGAGGATGTGACACATTACTTATACACTCACTTATACAAATTAGTTGTCTCCAAGAGGTCAAACTTTGATAGTAAATAACACAAATCTGTGATATCTTATGCATGTATGTGAGTGAGTCCGCAAACATTCATGCAGCAATTGATGATGAATAATGAAGCAAAAGAAGTATGTCAGGACTGTAGTAAGTGGAAAGCAATTGTGTCTGTCTATCCCTCTGGGAAACAGGCGTGATTTTACGTATATTCAGTTTCTTAATATAATAATAATATATAATACAAGCTCTGCTTAGTTTGGGACTGGATGGCGTTGTGTGTCAGATGTCCGAAATATTTATTTATTTATTATTTACTTATAGGCAACAGGTCCTGAAAAAAGGCAGGTACACACCTATGATAACTATTCAAAGGCGGCGGCAGTCACTTGCAATCAGGGACCCACATACTCATTTACCCCTAAGCCAATAAAATGACAAGTCACCAGGCTATTGAACACACACATATGTACATCAACATTGTGTAAATATTACACATAAACAATTACGTATGTAGGTCAATGATCCACTGCCATTAGTCATTGAGTTTTATCTAACTCCATACTATTTTTTATATTAATGTGATTTCTCAATAACATTATTACTATCTGATCCACACAATTTCGTCTAGATACCTATCACTTCTATATACCTGAACATGACTTAATTCGTTTTTTTTTAATTTTTCGTTAAGGCTCAAGAAATGTTTTCATGTAGAAAAAAAAAAACTAAATAATCGTGATGAAAACTGTAGAAACAATTTTTATTCTATTGAACTGCAACAAGTCTATCGGGGCAGCTGGTAAAAATTTTTTTTTTGCGTTTTTGCAACGACTTTCATTACTACTCCGGTATTATTGGTCATAGCGTAATGTTATATAGTCAAAACCTTCTTCAACAAAGTAGCTATCCAAGACTGTCAGATTTTTTATTCAAAATACTAATTTCTGAGATGCGTCAAACAAACAAACTTCTCAGCTGTATGCCTGTAGATAGTTGCAATATACCTTTTGTTCGTATTCAGACGTGATGTACGTAACCTTACATCGTGAAACTAGGTTATAAAACGTCATGATGTCGTGATGGTGATGTCTAAGGCAGAGTTTCTCAAACTTTTGTTTGTGTATGGGGTCAAACGAATATACGATCGCCTGATGGTAAGCCTTTACCGCCGCCCATGGACACCAGCAATAACAGAGGCGTCACAAGTGCGTTGCTAGCCTTTGGGGGAATGGGGAGGGGACAGTGAAGGTGTTGGGGTATGGGCCAACGGTATCCTCACTAGCTCGGTGAACCACAGCGAAAGCGCTGTTACACACCAGTTTTCTTTGAGGCCATTGTATCACACCGGTTGAGTAGGCCCATTCGTGCCGAAGCTTGGCTCGGTCAGGGTCAGTCAGGGATAGATAGAGATGTTTATGTTTTAAATCTCCTACCAGTCTCTATAGGAAACTTAAGTATCATCATCATCATCTAAAGCTTTAATATACCACATAAGAGGTTATGGCAACGACGCCACCCTGGTCACACGTTTTATTACTTCTCCGGTTCTTGCAACGCCCATCAGAACAACCAGAATGTCAACACCCTGTATCCTTAATCTGTCATCACCAATAATCATACAAACTAATCAATCGAACTAATTTAACATTAAAATAAAAATATTTTTCACATTAAATCTCTTCATCAATATACTCAAAAATCTTTCCATAAATGCATTTTCATATGCACGTTTTTCTTATAAGCATATCTTTGGAATATGAGTCATATACTTTCTCTCCGTTAAAAACGGATGCTGGGGAAAACGCATGTGAATATTTATTCGACTACAAATGACGCATCGATTAAGGAAAGTCATATACAGACTGTTTGATTTTTAGATCTGTGTAATGTTTATATTTTTTTTTATTAAATATTTGTTACCATGAGCGTCTCCCTGATTAAGAGATCACGTTAAGCAGTTGGTGCCGGTTGTTATCATAGGATAACAGTCGTGAAGCTTAGTTGGAGGCCTTCAGGAGGCTTAAACACATCCAACTGCAAGATTACGTAGCCACATCATAGTCTTGCCAGTCCCCAACTCGCACTTGGACAGCGTGGGGACGTATGGCCTTAACCTTCTCCTGAGAGGAGACCCGAGCCCAGCAAAGGAATAGTATGGGTTGTTGATGAAATATTTTTTTGATATTATTATTTATGGCAAAGATGGCTCCGGTCATCTCATGGTAAGTCACTATCATCGCTTACGATCACCTGTAACTAAGGAGACTAAAATGTATCTATTTTTATGTCATGAGACTGTGAATCTATATATATAAAAATGAATCCCTATTTACCTAGGGCACGCCATCACGCATGAACGGCAGGAACAATTTCTTTATTCTTTTAGTATTGAGTAGCCGATTAATCGAGGTAGGTTTTAGCCTATAAAACAGCTAAAACCAATGGGAGCCGAGTATAAATTAAAAATGTTGCAAAATCGGAAAAGTTTATTATATTTGAAAGATGCAGACGAAGTTAGGCTGGATTAGCTAATAGATAAATCGAAAACTCTTTATTTGCACATTAGAATATTACAGAGTTAGAAGAGAGTACATAAAATGTGAGACGGAGAGTACAAAGGGCGGCCTTATTGCCTAAAACAATCTCTTCCAGGCAACGTCACTAGTAATTAATGTTTGGCTTTAGCTTGCGGTAAAATGTAGCCTATGTCCTTTCTCTACAATCAGAGTAAAAATGAAAAATTTTATTGAAATCGGTGCAACAGTATAGCCGTTAAAGCGCAACAGACAGACATATAAACATACAGAGTTACTTTCAAATTTATAATATAAGTATGGATTGTAGTTTTACTCTTAGGATGGTACTTTTTCTTTAAATTTGGACCGATGAGAACGTATACCCTATATTCCTAATCATAATTAATTCTAAAGTGTTAAGCATTAAAAAATATTTGAGTTCAGAATCGTCTCTTTGTTAACGTTGGTCGAGAAGTTATGAAATATTTAATAAAAAGAACCCGACTGCGTATGTTTTTTTGTTTTGTATTTTTTATTTTCATGTACAAAGTGTCCTTCTCACATATAGGCTCTGGGGCATGCCAAAGAAATATACATATGTACATACGCTCGAAACACATAACCCCCCTTCTCTCGCAATCGGGTAAAAAAACCAAATAATTCGAAGAACAAACATTTAATAAAAAAGTCGTTATTGGTAATCTAGCTACGCATTTTTAATTACTCTGGTATAAAACCTTTAAATCTAGATAATAATTGTTTTGTGGTAAGCTAAAAGTATTTCTGAATGTAAATACTTATTTAAGCAAAGCCAAAAGCAAAACAAGTTTTATTAATAGCTAACTTTGCCTGGTTATGTTCCTCCTAACCCTCAGGTTTTGTTCCATTCAAAACGGAAATTGTTAACTATTTTACTGACTTTCGTTTTCTTTGGCGTAACCCTTTTTTTCTAAAATATAAGAAGCCTAAGTTACTTCTTAACTCAGGTATATATCGATGAAAATCCCGATAAAATGGGCCTAGCTGTTCCAGATATTAGAATTACAAAGATACATTACAGACAACAATTCCCAACATTAATTTCTATATAAGTACCGAATATATTTCCATATGCCATTACTCAATTAGAAATTACAAACAGAAATTTTAATTTTATGTATTTGTATAGACAATAATTTGTTGAAGTTTCGCACAGCTGTTTGTAATTATTAAACTAACTTTAGCTGTATTATAGTAATTAGACTAGTAATACACGTAGTTATATATTACCAAATACATACCGGTTATAGACTAGCTTTTGAGCGCGGCTCTATAGCCTATGTCCTTCCTCAGGAATCAAAGTATTTCCATAACAAATTTCATTAAAATCTATCATCAACAACCCATAATGTCCCACTACTGGGCTTGGGTCTCCTCTCAAGAGAGGGTTAAGGCCATACGTCACCACGCTGGCCAATTGCGGGTTGGGGACTGGCAAGAATACTTTGTGGCTACGTATCTTGCGTTGGATGTTTTTAAGCCGCTCGAAGGCCTCCAACTAAGCTTCACGCATGTTATCGTATCATAACAACCGGGACCGACTGCTTAACGTGACCTCCGAATCACCGAGACGCTCATGGTACCATGCCACCAGCGGTCACCCATCCAGGTACTGACCGCGCCGTCGTTGCTTACCCTCGGTGATTGTTTCTATTCACCGAGTGCAACTGGGCTATTAAAATCTATGTTACTGTTTAACCGTGAAAGCAGGATGGACATACAGACACAGTTACTTTCGAATTTAGTAAGGATCAATGGCACCCAGACAAAGAACAATAGACAAAGTTATCACACAACACTTATCCTGTGTGGAAACCGAATCCACTGCTTAACAGTCAGGGTTACTAACCACTAAATTGACAGACCAATTAACATTGAATACACAAACAAACAAAAACTACAATTGTTATTATTCCCTCACAAACTTCCTACACATTTTCTTATATATTCTTCACGGTTAATTATCTTCTAAGCGTACTATTTCATTATAAATCGTAAAAATCCCATTTACATATTTAAAAATGACGTGGTCTTATATTTTGTTAAAATCTGCCTTAAAAGTAAATGAATTCTGTATGTCTGATAATAATTAATAAATAAATATTTAAGAATATCAACACAATGCCATCTAGTCCCAAACCGAACAGTATTTGTATTGTGGGTACTAGACAATGAATATAAATACATATATACCTTTTTTGTAACTACACACATACATTATATATAGAAAACACCCAAACTCCTAAATAAATATTTGCAGAACACACACACATTTGGTCCGGCCCGGAAATCGAACCCGAGACCTCAAGCACAGCAGTCACATACGATCCGCTGTGCCACCAAGGCAGTCATTCGTTTATCTATCGTGAATATTTGTTTCGATTCGGTTTCACCAAATCTGAAGGTGAACGTTGAACGTTTTATGTGTCCTCAAAACCGAAAACTTAGAGATCGCTTGCTTAACAATAAGTTGATGGATGTTGGAACAGCATCCTAGCCAGTCCTTTGACAGATATAGCTAAGGCTTTTTATGATTTGTATGCTGAATATTTAAGAATTATATTAAATAAACAAGCGACTATGATGGAACGACATAGTCATAATGGAGGCTAAGCTCCGTAAATAAAGATTTAAAAAAAATAGGCATGCACGGGAATCACGGGACATGTCAAATGCGCTGTGATTGGATAACTTGTGAAGGTATATTCTGTGGTCTATCCTCCTGTCAGTTTACTACTTAACATAGAGACTGTTATAACTCTTTATCGGCTCATTGCAGCTCACTACTGGACGTAGGCCGTTCTTAAATCTTATATCTCTCTGTTCGTACTCAAAATCTGTTATTTTGCTACTAAATTTGAATTATAAATTAAGTTTCATGTCCAGGCGATATCAAAATGATATAAGCTATCTTTCAATGCGTCGGACTGCCACAACTTTGAAGGCGAGCCGAATTCCAAAGTTTAACTAGTTGTTAGTAGTTGTAAGGGTACTGACTTCCTAATAACGATTGCCACAGATGTTCATGACAAGGGGGATCGACGGCTTAACGTGCTCTCCGAAGCAAGGGTGTTGAACACTGGTAACTTTCATACTCCGGGCTGTTATTGGAAATTTCTTGTAAGAGAAACTCAATAAAACTTTTAAGTCGACCCGGAAAGCGAGCCCGAGTCCCCTTGATTGACAGTCGCACATGCAAATCGATTGACCATCGCGGTTGTCTAGTGTCTAGACTAACGAGACATAGGTGTCCATAGTTGACAATAGACCCTGTAGCTCTTACAACCTTGGGAGAGCCATGCTTCGGCCTGAACCGGCCGGCTCGACTGGATTGATACCACAGCCTCACAGAAAGCTATGGAACAGCGCTTGCGCTGTGTTTCACCGAGTGAGTGAGCATACCGGAGGCCCATTTTTTTTTAATATATGGTAACTACCACGGGCCGTCACCCCACCGGGGTTTGCGGCGGGGCGGTGTGTAGAATCGGACCGACTAAAACCACACGATGTGCCACTCTGCGTGTGAGACGGGAAGGATCCGGGAACTACTATTATTAACACATCCGGACCCCTCCCAGCGCCTGCCCGCACTGAAGCGGGTACCGTCTGCTGGCATATTCTCTAATTAGGCGACGCAACCTTCTGCGAGATGACAACTTCGCCAACGCCTGAGACGCGACTTATTCTGAGCGGACAGAGCCGACACCCACCCCAGCATACCGGAGGCCTCAACCCCTCCTCCAATGCCCCTCCTTATCCCCCAAAAGCGGGCAACGCACTTGTGATACATCTGGTGTTGCCGGGTGCCTATGGGCGGCGGTAATTGCTTAACATCAGGCGATACGTATAGTAGTTCGCAACCTAAAAAAATCTTTATCTTTGTACCAATTGTCACTATGTAATTTCGCACTTAAAAGGTATATTTTGGGTTTAAAGTTTTCAATTTGTCGTGTGTTGCACTTCAATTGCAATAAAACTGGCACGTATAGAATTTAAATGGATGATAGACAATAAAATAGCTTGTTATAATTTATATCATCAGTTTCGTAGTCATATATAGAATAGAATAGAATAGAATAAAATAAACTTTATTGTACACCGGTTAATACAGTTTACATTCAGGAGCATAACATATAAACGACCATGTACAAATGGCGGCCTTATCGCTAAAAGCAATTTCTTCCAGGCAACCTTTAGATGGACAAATTGACTGTAGAAATTCGAATTCATAGGTAATTTTGTGTGAAAAAATAAATATATAAAGGAAATCATTCAATTAAGATAAATAATAACAATAAAAGGTTTAGTATTACACATTAATACAGTCAAATAAATACATAAATATATACAATATCTACACTTTCGATATAAATGAATGGAAAACAAAGACGGTATCTATATCACAGAGATCAAGCAATATTTAACAGAGTTTCGTAATATGAGAAAAACTTTCTACATAAACCTGTACATCGAGACCCATACACGGAGAGTCCTATACATGGTACACTCATGAACAGGTTGTTACATTTTAAGCTTGAATCATCCTTACTTAACGAACAGATTAAAAAGTTGTTGCTTCGTAACGACCTAACCATATGATTGTGATAGTTATGACTAATAACTGATTAGAATTTACTAAATAATTACGAACCATGAGTCATTTGGATATGAAATTAATAATGTTTGATTATTAATGTCAAGTGTCCTTTCTCAAGAATAAAATCTATCTCCATGCTAAATATCATCAAAATCAGTGCAACGGTTTAGCCGTAAAAGCGTAGCAGAGAGCAAGATAGATAAACAAACAGAGTTATTTTCGATTTATAAAATTAATGGTATAGATTTCACTACAACTATTTTAATTATTATAGTTTTCTTGAGTTAATACTAAAATTATAAATTTGAAAGTAACTCTGTCTGTGTCTGTTACGCTGTCACGGGTGAATCGCTGCATCGATTTCAAAGAAATTTCGAACGGAGATACTTTGATTCTTGTGTGATCCACCAATTGTTGTTCTGAGTCTGGGTGTTCTAAGTGTACGTTTCATTTATGTTTGTGAAACCCCCGCGACATAAGACAGTATAGGAGTTCTAAGTAATATCCTGTACCGCGGGGGACTTAATAAAACATACATGAAACGGACACAAAAAACACCCAGACTCAGAGTAACAATTTGTGGATCATAGAAATTGTTGTCCTAAGTGAGATTCGAACCCACAACACTTGGCGAAGCTAGAAGTGGCGTGGCGACCGCTAAAACTACTTTTCTTTTTTGGAAACCCACGGGTCGTAACTAGACCGGGGTTTGCGGCGGGGTGGTATGTCGGAATCGAACCGAATAAAACTACACGGTGCCCCTGAGAAGAGAGGGACCCGGGAACCACTTTCTTACGACATCCAGACCCCTCCCAGCAGCAGTTGAATACCGACGCCAACCGCCAGACCAACGAGGCAGTAAATATACATTGTATATATAACAGCCGGTTGTCTGTTAGTTTGTCACTAATAATAACTATGTCAGGAGTGTAATGTGTACAGGTTTTAACGGTACTGTTTATATGCCACATTATAGATATAATTCAGTAATACAAAGTTGAAAATTTAAAACATTTCAATAATTGCAATAACTGCCGCGGTGGCGCAGTGGTAGCGTATGCGACTTCTGTACTCGAGGTCTCGGGGTCAATTCCCGGGTCGAACCAAATGTTTGTATGAACTACAAATATTTGTATTTATATCATGTCAAGTACCCATAATACAAGCTCGTTACTAGATCTTCGAAATAATTATTATTTATTTATTAATATTCAAAGCAACGACGGCGCGATCAGTACCTGGATGGGTGACGCTGGTGGCGTGTTACCATAAGCGTCTCCGTGATTCGGAGGTCACGTTAAGCAGTCGGTCCCGGTTGTTATCATACGATAACACTCGTGAAGCTTAGTTGGAGGCCTTCGGGCGGCTTCAAAACATCCAACGGCAAGATTTACGTAGCCAAAACGTATTCTTGCTAGTCCCCAACCTGCACTTGGCCAGCGTGGGGACGTATGGCCTTAACCCTCTCCTGAGAGGAGACCCGAGCCCAGCAGTGGGACATTATGGGTTGTTGATTGATTGATTGATATATTAATATTCATCTCCAGTAAATTAAGTAAGCTAAACTCAAATTATTAGTTTGAATTATAATCTAATTACCTAATTAACATTTTCAAAATGCTATGACAGTGAAATAATAACGTAACTTGTTGTACCCTACGCATTTCCCTAATCATGTTTTCTCTCCATCCCATGGTTGCCTGTAAGTGATTGCGTTCGTACGATAAGGCCGCAACTTGTACTTACCTAGTTTTAAGTTAATCTTGTAATTTATTTAAACAACAAACAAACAACAACCCATAATGTCCCACTGCTGGGCTCGGGTCTCCTCTCAGGAGAGGTTTAAGGCCATACNTTGTGGCTACGTAAATCTTGCCGTTGGATGTTTTTAAGCCGCCCGAAGGCCTCCAACTAAGCTTCACGACTGTTATCGTATGATAACAACCGGGACCGACTGCTTAACGTGACCTCCGAATCACGGAGACGCTCATGGTAACATGCCACCAGCGGTCACCCATCCAGGTACTGACCGCGCCATCGTTGCTTACCCTCGATGATTGTTTCTAATCACCGAGTGCAACTGGGCTATGAGCGCCTTTTTTAATTTATTTATTATTATTATTTAAAGAAATTATCACCAACTGCAATGCTCCCACTTGAAGTATGCTTAAATAATCTATACTAACATTATAAAGAAAGCTTTGACCGTTTGTTTGTTTGCATCGAATAGGCTACGAAACTGCTGAACTAATTTGAAAAATTCTTTTACAATTAGAAAGCCAAATCATCCCTGAGTAACAGACTATATTATATTTGACAAAAAGTTAGGGATCCGTATGAAAAATTTGAGACTTGGTTAGGTGTTCTAAGCTTGGAAAGTTTGCTTTTTTTTTTTTTTTTTTTTTTTTTGTCCCATGTAGGATTTGAACCCACAACACTTGGCGCAGTAGGAAGTGGCGTGGCGACCACTGAATAAAGAAATGTATTATTATTTTCTTTCCACCTTCAAAAGTGGCGTTTCTTGTTCAAATTTGAATGGAACCCAAACTAGAACTATACCCTGTTAACTAAAAGAAAATTGACCTAATCGTTTCACAAATGAGAAAATCATGAGTTGAGAACCTCTTTCTTTTCTGAATATGGTTCAAAATTTTATATCATATCAATATTGCTCTTTATTCATTACAAAAGCTAATCCAACTTAAACTTCTGACTTATACCTACACTTGTACAGTAAGTTCAAACGTAGTTAAACTTGTTTTCGGAGTTAAACAACCATCGTTCAAGTTTGTAGATAATCCGTTATCTCGCGTCAGCGATGGTCAGTTCCGCGTTTATTAAGACATTCTGTGTACTATTATTTAAGCTGTACTAAAGGTACAATAGTACAAGTATTGGCAAAGTTCATTATGCAATTTACGATTTCAGAATTTATCTAATGTTCTCCTAGCCGATTTCCGACGGCCAGTCTCAACGAAAACCAGAAAACTACGCAGGAGATATTATAGTGCACAAATGTGTGCGCAAACACTGGTGAAATCTCTGTTCCTCCACTCACATAATCCGATGGGACAATTATTTGACACCCACCGGGTAGATATCAGGCGCAGAAACGACAACTTTACCTGCCCGCCGAGGCACGCACGAAGTCCAATTATTTGATTATCGCATGTACAACAAATATAATAGAAATCTATAACTACTGGTATTAGATAGATAGATAGATAGATAGATAGATAGATAGATAGATAGATAGAAAGATAGATAGAAAGATAGATAGATAACTTATTTGTACACCGTAATATAGATATAAAAGAAAGTACAGAAAATGACAAATGTATAATGTACAAGGAGCGGCCTTATTGCCGAAAGAATTCTCCTTAATGCAATCTTAGTATTAACTCTGCTGTTCGAAAATTCTCTAAGCTAAACTAAAAATCACGAAAAAAAAAGTTAAATCACGTCAATCAACGTTCTAAAAGATTCACAATGACTAGATATGTCACATTAAATAAAGATGGTATCTAAAAACATAACATACAAAAATACTTTTCTTTAAATTATATAGCCTTAGTTTTAGCCCGCGTCTCTACCCGCGTGTAAATCGGTTATCGCGGCAAGAAGTAGTATATATTCATTTCTAGAGTCAAGTGATACCACGGCCTCACAGAACACCGGTGTAAAACAGCGCTTGCGCTGTGTTTCACCTAGTCAGTGAGGATACCGGAGGCCATTTTTTTTCGCGGTGTATCGGAATCAAACCGACAAAAACCACTCTACGCCTGAGATGGAAGGGATCCGAGAACCGCTTTCTTAAGATATCCGGACCATAGGAATACCGGAGGCTCATACCCCAACCCCTCTCCCCATCTATCTTCCCATCCCCCCTTGTCATCCCACTCCCCATCCCCCAAAGGCCGACGCACTTGTGACGCCTCTGGTGTTACGGGTGTACAAAGGCGGCAGTAATCACTTTCCATCAGGCGATACATCTGCTCGTTTGATCCCAATTCCTTAAAAAAAACATACTAAGTTTCATTGCAATCGGTGCAGCAGTCTTACTGTGAAAGCGTAATAGCCGAACATATAGGCACACTGAGTTACTCCCAAATTTATAAAATTAATATTTTTTTATATGATATGATGGATGTCACCCTGGCCCTTGTTACGAATCTATTGACTACTCAGTCACCCAGCGAACTTCCCACCGCCATACATTTTTCATGAATAATTTCTAAGCTTTAAAAAAACTTTTGTAAAATATTTTAGTAGTATTAGTATGTGATAATTATTATCACGAGAATCAACGCGATCACTTAATTAAAGGTTATTTAAGTTCATCAGCCTGCTACCAGTGCAACCTGGTCGAAACATCAGGCAAATCAGAGGTATATAATACCTTTAAATAATTGATTGCTTAATTCCCGTGAAAATAGTTATCATGTTATGAAACGCGAAAGTTTAAAAGTGTTTGTATTTATTTCTACCCCCAGCTTCCCACGGGTAGGGTACCGTTGCAGACTTAAAAAACATAACACTTCAATCAACGACCTATAATGTCCCACTACTGGGTTCGGGTCTCCTCTCAGGAGAGGGTTAAGGCCATACGTCACCACGCTGGCCAAGTGCGAGTTGGGGACTGGCAAGACTACGATGTGGCTACGTAATCTTGCCGTTGGATGTGTTTAAGCCTCCTGAAGGCCTCCAACTAAGCTTCACGACTGTTATCGTATGATAACTACCGGGACCGATTGCTTGACTGACCTCCGAATCACGGAGACGCTCATGGTAACATGCCACCAGCGGTCACCCATCTAGGTTCTGACCGCGCCGTCATTGCTTACCCTCGGTGATTGTTTCTAATCACCGAGTGCAACTAGACTATGAGCGCCACGGTTATGGTTTTCTTTTAATTTTCTTCTATGCAAACCTTTTCCTGACAATAACAAACATATAAAAAAAGAATTATCCAATTAGGTGCAGTCGATCGCAAGTTATGCGCGGACATACATTTCGGTGATTCATTTTTGTTTATATAGACTTGTAAGTAGAATTGAAATAAGTTATATTTTAAGTTGAGTTCACAAAAATGAAATGTAGGATCTAGTTTAAACAAAACACAAAATAAGTGTACTGTTCTATCCATTTTTTATTTCATATACTTTAAGTTTTTATATTCGATATACGTAATATAATTCATAAAAATCAGTCAAGTGCGAGTCGGACTCGAGTGCGAAAGGTTCCGTAACAATACTATCAACTATTGCCGCTAAGTGTCTAACTATTGCCTTTACTAATATTGAGCAAAAAAACGACAAAAAAATCAAGTTTGTTGTATATTGTATTCTTTTTGCTAGACGTATAGCGGAGTCTTAGTAATGGGCTCCCATTTTAACATTTGGGTACGAACCCGGGAAAAAAGTAATTGTCATGGGGCCTTTTTTCAAAAGCCGCGCGAATTACCTCAAAAGAATATATTTTCTGATTATCTGGTGGTGGCTTATCCATTTTTTTATATTTTATGTCTTGTAGCCTTCCTCAACAAATGGGCTATCCTCTACTAAAAGAATTAGCGAAATTGGTGCAGCCGTTCAGGCTTGATGCCGTGGCTAAGAGAAGTAAACATTCAATTTTGTATTAATAGAGTAATAATATGCAATTAATAATTGAACTGCGTTTGTCTTTTATTGGGGATTAATACCACCCACAGTCCCACCACTGTAACTTCTGTACACCAGAATCAACAGCAGTGACCCAGGAACACACCTAGTTATGACACTAGCGGAGTCCCTTAAAAAATTGACTGTCTTGGAATCCGCAACGAAATAAATCAGAAAAATACCATAGGAGTTGGTAATATAATAAGTCCACATCCCTCTTTCAATGTGTTTATGTCTATCCAGAAGACTGTGACCCAATGTCAGTTTCAGGGAAGTTACAAGATTATTGTATACAAGTTAGGTAACAAACGACATAGTTCATCTATTACTCACTAGATGGCAGGTATAAGTTTTATTATTCATGCAATAGATGTCACTCCATGCTTCTATTTTCTGATTTCATACTTTGGCTGTCTCACGAAATAAATAAGTTTTCGTTGTTTCTGCAACACTTTTCTATTATAATATCGTTAGCTCCTATTGTTCGCAGCGTGATGTTAAATGATCTTCCTCTTCTTCTTCTTTCCTTTCTTGATAGGTATGCAACACCAGAAAACCTTTATAATTTGAACTATTATAACTATTATATATTACTTAAGCTCTTCAAGTTTGTAACTAGTGCTCGCCCAGTCGTCTAAGTTCAACCTCAAGTCATTTTAAAATTAATATTTTCTTTTCCTGTCTGTGCACTTCTCGTTTCTCGAACTTTCGTCATCAGCCTATCGTGTCCACTCCTGGATATAGGTCTCTCCAATTTCAGGCCACTTGATTCGACTTTCGGCTTGTCGCATTCATTTTGCATTTTTGTATACATGAATCTATTGTACCTGTATGACAGAACTCTGCTCGTTCCAATAAATTAAAATGCTTCCTAGCTAGATTTATCGCTCCCGAAACCCCTGTATACTAAATTTCATGAAAATCGTTTAAGCCGTCTCCCTGATTTTATTTAAAGGTATTAGATATATAAAAAGGGCGTGTTAGTTTAGTTACACTATGACTCAAGAAAGGTTGAACCGATTTGGGTGAAAATTGGGGGTGAGGAGGTAATTTAGAACCAGGAGACGGATCTACATTATTTTTTTTGCCATTTGCCACTTGATTGGCCAGAAAGAAGCATAATATTTCGAAAGCGTAGTTATCACTTGATTAAATTAGAATGGAGCATCCTCCATTCTACAAAAATTATAAAATATTTTACAATTTTTCTGTCTGTCTGTTTCGGGTAATCTCTGGAACGACCGGACCGACTTCGACGGGAC
Source organism: Hyphantria cunea (assembly GCA_003709505.1). Classification (NCBI taxonomy): domain Eukaryota; kingdom Metazoa; phylum Arthropoda; class Insecta; order Lepidoptera; family Erebidae; genus Hyphantria; species Hyphantria cunea. Next base: position 196,108 of record PKRV01001870.1, on the reverse strand, counting down.
TTTCACTGACAGATAGCTGATGATATAATTAGTATCTAAGGCTTTTTAGACTAGCCTCGCCCCGTGGCTTTGAACGCTGTTACAACAACAAACACGGGTAACACCGCTGGTCCAAACTAGTTAACAATATAATAACCTTAAACATCTAACACACGGCAGTTTGATCCTATGGTATCCAGACTGCTAAACATGTGTATTTTTCAAAGTACGGTTTACGAAAATCGCTACATAATATAAACCAAAGTTTTCCGTCGCGTTTGTCTGTCTGTTCGCGATAAACTCAAAAGTTATTGCACGGGTTTTGATGCGATTTTCACTAATAGATATAGTGATTATTGAGTGATACGAGGCACTCATAGCCCAGTCATAGCACTCGGTGATTAGAAACAATCACCGAGGGTAAGCAACGACGGCGCGGTCAGTACCTGGATGGGTGACCGCTGGTGGCATGTTACCATGAGCATCTTCGTGATTCGGAGGTCACGTGAAACTGTCGTTCCCGATTTTTATCATACGGTAACAGTCGTGAAGCTTAGTTGGAGGCCTTCGGGCGGCTTAAAAACATCCAACGGCAAGATGACGTAGCCACAACGTTGTCTTGCCAGTCCTCAACCCGCACTTGGCCAGCGTGGGGACGTATGGCCTTAACCCTCTCCTGAGAAGAGACCCGAGCCCAGCAGTGGCACATTATGGGTTGTTGATGAGAGTGATTATTGAGGAAGGTTTTTTTAGGTAAACTATAAAATTTTTGGGTATATTAGCTAAAGTATTACGATATTTGTAGAATATATAAATTACACTCAGGCACAGACAGAGATATTATTATTATTTAGCACACAAATATATGTCCTGGATAGGGATGGCCACGCCCTCCAGCTTAGTAATCAGGGGCGCTAACCAGTTAACCAAAAGGCCTATCAGTTTTTTTTATGTATGGGCCGCCACCCAAATTGACTCCACTCTGTCTGATGGAAAGTATAAGCAGAATCCAAGAGTGGTGGTCACCATACTCATTGTGAATGCCGAAAATGCAACATGATGACGCACACCATGGCAGCCTATTAAGATACTTCTGCATCATTGGGCCTCCCGTTCACGTACGGTGACACCAACGAAACACGACAGCATGAATGCTGTCAGACGGACACGGCAGAATGAATGCAGGTTTAATCTACTGCCACGGTGGCGCAGTGGTAGCGTACGCGACTGCTGTCCATGAGCTCTCGGGTTCGAATCCTGGGTCGGACCAAATGTTTGTATGATATGCAAATATTTGTTACGTAGTTTGGGTGTTTTCTATGTATGTATTTACAAAAAAAAGTATATATATGTAATAATATCAGTTGTCTAGTACCCATAGTAATTTCTGCTTAGTTTAGGACTAGATGGCGTTGTGTGTTAAAATGTCCGAAAATATTAATTAAATTACAAAATAATCTTGTAATAGTATTACCGCCCGGTCGAGCCCATTCGAGCTGAAATCAGAGTGGCTCTAATACCTTTAAAAGTGTTATGTTTCTATTACTTTTCTGTCTATGGAAATATAATCTATACTATGTTGGATATATCAATAAAAAAATTAAAGTATAATCTCTCTTGTTCCAGGTCCAGTGCCAATAGCTAGAAATATAAGACATTTGCCGTGCATTACCAAAAGATCAGGCGAAGAAGGGCTCTGCATGTTCGCCATCGACTGCCTCAAAGCCAACGGCACTCACTTAGGTACCTGCATAGACAGGTTCTACTTCGGATCCTGCTGCCAAGTACCAGATAAGACAATCTTAACACACTTCATTGGTAATAATATTGAAGATAACTCAATCGACAGCGCAAACTTCGTCCACCCACACATAGAAGAAAAAGAACCTGGAGTCATAAAAATCCCAGATGTATATGTTAGTAAAAAACCCACGACTACTACAACAACGACTACAGAAAAAATAGAAACGACAGTTACTGAAAAATCAGAAACAGTTCAAGATAGAACTGAAAGCATCGATTTGGAAACAAAATCTGATGACCCGACGATTATAGATAACAAAATAGACGAAGATGCAAAACTAACAACACCTACTGTAGTTGAAATCACTCCAAAACCTGGAACTAAGACAACCGAAGCAGTAGTAACTGAAATACCAATTAAATTATCTACTTTCCAAACAGTCTCTAGCGGCTCGAGTAACCAAGTTACCAGCAAACCTGAACCAGAAAACGATGTTGCGATAGCTACGACACCAGCAGTAAAGCCCAAACCAAGTAGAAAACCCATCCGACCAACATACAAACCTCCACAAAAGCCTTTCTATACCTACAGACCTCAATACACATTCTCCACTTACAAACCTAAACCAGTTAAACCTATCTATAACACAACAAGAAAACCTCCATATCGGCCTGGAACCAATAGACCGACTAAAAAGCCTTTACCCAACCCTCCTAGATTAAATATAACAATTCTACCTCAAGCAACCAGCTCAAAACCAGTATATGCCCGCCCTTCGTACGTCTCTATCACTTACATCAACACGACTGTCCCGACAACTCAATCTACCACAACAACGACTCCAATACCGACAACAAAACAAACCACTACTGAAATTGTAACCGAGAAATTAATCGAACCGATGACCACTTCTACTGAAGGTACGACAGAAGTTGAGAAGACGACTGATAAACTTACAACAACTGTTGCTATTGAAACATCAGAAGCAAATAAAGAAGCAACAGTTGATGCCGAGGAAGTAACAGAAGCAACTAGTCCACCTGCTGTTGCTACGACTACAGAAGCTGAGTTAATTACGGAAACCGAAGCTCCCACATCACCTGTTCTTACAACATCTACTGAAGCAATTAAAGAAGTTTCGACGACGCCTGAAGATACTTTCACAAAAGAACCAGAACGAGTGACAGAATCAGATGGTAAGTTTAATTTTAATACTAATAATCTCTTCTTTAGTTCCCTAGGAAAGGAAGGAAGGTTATATTAGTTACTAGCCTTCGCGATCAGCTCCGCCCGCGTGTATGTCGGCTATCGCGGTAAAAAGTAGCCTACGTTTTTCCTCAAGAATCAAAGTATTTTCGTGCCTAATTCCATCGAAATTAGTGCAGCGATTTAGCCATGAAAGCGTAACAGACGGACAAAGTTTATTTCGGATTTATAATATTAGTATAGATAAACATTTTGCCGATGCGAACACCAAGGTCTTCAAACGTTCAACGTCTGTTTCTAATATACTTATTTTTCTAAATGGATACGTACTATACATAAATTATACAAAGACACAGCAAATTGCTATTCTTTTACACAGTACAATAATAACTCCTGGTTGGGTATAGAAACTCCTCTCCCAAGTCTTAATGTAGTCAAGCCATCATGTGACTTCGGGACTTATAAACTATTCCTTAATATAAAACAAGTCACTTCCGCAGTCTGTTCCCTTAGATCTTTTAAACTACTCAGCGGATTTTAATGTAGTTTTCAGAAATAGGTAGGTTAATTTAATACTACATTTGCATATTATAGTATAGGAATTTCGAGAATTTTATAGACTTCCATGCCGGGCCAGGTCGCTATTGCACTATAAATAAATTACGCAGACACACTGAACAAATAACACTCGTCACACAATTGGGTATAGAACCAAATAACCTCTCCCAAGTCTTAGTGTAGTCAGGCCGTCCCTTCCATAATCTGATCACTCCTAGAACTAAGAAATGAAGAATACAATACAATAGTTAACTGTCTCATACATAAATACCCATGTCTCTTTCATTAAAAACATATCGGAATCTATCTAAATATATAATCTCAAATAAATATTGAAACATATGATGTAATAATAAAGTACAATTAAATAGTCTAAAACAGTGACGTCACAAGTTTTCTAGTTAGTACATTTTTCATACCGAGCTGTCGTTTTGACAGATTATAAAAACTTAGTACATTTTTCATACCGAGCTGTCGTTTTGACAGATTATAAAAACTAACTAATTTGACTGACGGTGTCATTTACCTTGTCTTCATTTGATGATTTGGCAGGAGATCGTTTTTTGGTTTTTGCGAAAGACGGTCCCCATTTCATGTCAGCCACATTTTTTATCATTAATTCCATCACGACGAAGACTTGAAGACTCGAAGACTTAGAATTGAAGACTTGAAATACTTGACATTGGCAGAAATAGCTGATCCGGCTGATTGCCATATCATCAAAAGAAGAAGAAGATGATTTGGCAACCAGCCGGATCAGCTATTTCACTCGGATGAGATATTTCGCCAATGTCAATTATTTTATGTCTTTAAATCTTATCTTTCTTAAGTCTTTGTCGTGATGAAATTAATGATACATAACATTAAAAATGTGCACGAGATGAAATGGTGACCGTCTTGCGAAAAATCCCTTTATCATATTCACAAGGCAGATCGCAGTGACATTATGTTAAAAGTATTGACAAATCTGACACTCGATTGTAGAGGTTCAACTTTATTATATTAATATTGTTCAGGCCATAATTATTTTATGGAAGTGTTAAAATAAATCTTGAATCATTATATTTAGTCTCCACTCACAGTAAAAAGTGTCCGTTTCTTTATATTCAACAATCAATATTTATAATAGTTACAATGACAGCAGGTCGTTAAACTATACTTAATATTATAAAGCTTAGATCCTGTTCCTCAATAACTGTTTGTTCAAATTGAGAAATTATATTTGTGTTGGATAGCCCATTTATCGAGGATGGCAATATAGTATATACTCTATGTCTAGAAGCCAAGTACGAATGAAAAATGGGACAGAAATAAGAACGACTTCTTCCAAATTAATTAGGCTTAAATTTCTATCAACAACGAATTTTGCATATAGCTAATTAGCAGTAGGGTTGCTAGATGACAGTTAATAGCGCGACGCATGGTTACGAAGTAGTTCTGCCTATCTGCGCTAGATGGCGATATCAATAGATAGATAGATAGATAGAAAACTCTTTATTTGTCCACCATAATACAGATATTTAAAAAGTCCAGAAAATGACAAATGTATAATGTACAAAGGGAGGCCTTATTGCCGAAAGCAATCTCTTCCAGGCAACCTTCATTTTTTTTTAATTCATAGAATATACAATAAGTATGAATATTGCCTTTAAACCTTCAAGAAAAGAGCATACTCCTCTTTAAAGACCGGCAACTCACTTGTGACGTCTCTGGTGTTGCGGGTACCATGGCCGGCAGTAATCGCTTACCATCAGGCGATTCGTCTGCTCGGTCGCCCCATATTCAATAAAAAATACACCAAACACCATAAAATGGGATAAGTTTCATTAAAAATTTCACGACGCGGTCATCGAACAGGCTTCATTGGTCGCTTAGCAACTACGGCACGTATTTAGGGTAGGCGAGCTCAGTCGGGTCAACATTGTAGTGTATACATAAGTGAAAATATAAACGGCTCACTTTCTATTTTACATTGTATTGATAAGTAAGTGTTGTTTAATTTGTTTCACTTATATATATATTATAATAAACGTCTTTATCAAATTTTATTAAAATTGGTCCAGCCGTTTGAACGTGTGTGAACTTAATAAACAAATTGTGAACCTTTCTAATATTGGTGTAACTGAGGAGGTACGGGTCACATGTCCCTCCAACACAAAGGGAGGATCCTCCGACCAGGCGAGGTGATTATACCTAGTGGGCCACTATCTATGAAATATTATAGTGCACATGTGCAAGAGATATTATACCGCACAGCACACGCAGTGGCAGCTCTCGAAAGAAATGTTTTTCTTTCCTTTTTTCCAACTCTTGTATCGCACCGCTTCTATTGACGCGTGATGATATACAGCTTATAGCCTTCCTAAATATAAGTTCTATCAAACGCTGAATTAATTTTTCAAATCGGACCACAGTTCCTAAGATTGGCGCGTTCGACCAAAACAAATTTTCTGCTTTCTAATAATAATGTATGTATAGTGTTCAACTTATTAATCGGAGTTTGTGAGTCACTGTTGTTGTTACAGGTATATATAAGAGGTTATGGTAGTGGGTGCTTAGGAGGGATTAGTCCCATAAAAATATAAATATATCCGTTGCATATTTTACCTAAAATCCTTTCCAAGAAACCTACACTTTGAATACTTTGTTTTTTCTAAATGACTTCAAAGAGGTTTAAATATTATGATTGTTTTTATTATGTTTGTTGCAACAGAATTTTGACATTTAGGAACCGATTTAGAAAATTCTTATTTTCATTTGGAAGTATAGGTACTACTCGTTTCATCATCATCAACATTCTTCAACGACCCACTGCTGGACTTAGGCCTCACCTTAGAAGGAAAATTCACTATCCATTTGATCACATTTTTGAAAAATGAGTGAATTCATGCAGATGTAATCGACATAATCAACATTGGACATATTTTGTAAATGATCAACAGGTTGCTGGACAAAGTCCTATCCTTAAAAAGGAGCTTAAAGCCTACTAATATAGCTAGCCTACTTTTTTTACGTGTGGAAACCCCCAAGGGCCGTCACCCTATGGGGTTTGCGGCGGGGTGGTGTGTTGGAATCGGACCGACGAACACCACACACTCTGCTCCTCTGCGCCTTGAATAGGAGGGATCCGTGAGATGCTGGTAGAATCTCAATTTAGGTGACATACGGCACACGGACACGCGTACTGAACCTCCTCGCGGCTGGCCACTGAAGCGGATAGAGGGGAAACCCGTGCCGTCCATCCACGGCCACAGTCAGGACGTCATGAGGCGCTGGTAAGCGCGCCTCCGACACCCGGCGGAGGCGTGCATTCAAGCACGGAGCAAACCGCCAGCGTGTGCTGTACCGAGTCCTCACTGTAGTCGCAGTGGTGGCAGGCGGGACTGAATTCCTCCTAGTAGCTCCTTCCGTTCCTCCTAGTAGTAACTAGTCCGTCCATCCGAAACCGTATTCGTGTAGGATCTACTTCAAGTTTTCCCTCTCTTTGCTGTGATGATGACTTATGTAGTTTGATCTCTTAGTCGATTCTAACTCAATCCGTCATCATACACAGAATTATATGTATCACTAGTTTATGCCCGCAGCTCCATCCGCGTATATGTTGGTTATCGCGACAAAAGTAGGCTATATGTTATTCTGATGTACCAGCTATATTACTGTAAAGTTTCATCCAAATCCATTGAGTAGTTTTACGTGAAAGAGTAACAAATATATATCCATACAAACTTTCGCGTTTATAATATTAAAATACGAAGTATATTTTTTTGTATTTCAAACTTTCGTTAACGTTTCGATAACTCCAATTCTTTTAAAACCAGCTACGCCCTATTTCATTTCCAATTTAAATTAAACCTTTCAGAAAAAATATTCTAAACGGATGATTAAACAAAAAAGAAAGCGAAGTTAAAAGAATTAAGTGAAAATGACAGCCGATCGTCCTAATATCGCGACGCTTCATTTGCTTATGGTGTAAGTAGGACTCGGCGAATCGGTCACCGCGATCAAGTTGATTTTATCGAGGTACCGTTGTTTGAAACCGAGCCAATTGGTGTAGTGTTTCATGCGGTGACAAGGTTATTGGCACGCGGGATTCGCTGGATGACACGTGACGAAGTGTATTAAGCAGGAAATGACAAAAGAGATACATCTACATTGATTTATAGCTAGTGGTCGCCCATAGGTCAAAATTCGACCATAATTCTTTTATTTACTACTTTTTTGTCTAAAGCTACAATCAACACTTCTTTAATCAAAGATTTCATGATGGTTCTTCTTCTTCTTTTAATGAATGGCAATCAGCCGGATCAGCTATTTCTGCCAATGTAATGTATTTCAAGTCTTCAATTGTAAGTCTTCGATTCTTCAAGTCTTCATCGTGATGAAATTAATGATTCCAAATATAAAAAAATATGGATGACATGAAATGGGGTCCGTCTTTCGCAAAAACAAAAAAGGATCTCTCTTCATGATGGTTAGTTTGACATTCAGTATGACAATATAGACCAAAAATAATCATCTTTTAGTTAGATATTTGTGTTTGTGCGTGTCATATGCATGATAGTGTGTGGAATGTTATTTTTATAAATTTAATGTATTTTTCATGCATAAATTAAAAAATATTAGAATTCTGCACTCTTTATAGAAACTATTAGTGGGCGAAATTTCATACACCTCAGTCCGCACAATTGTCGTAAAAGGAGTACAAAGTTTTTGCTTCACGTAATTATATATAGATACTAACTTATGAATTGACTGCCTCGGTGGCGCAGCGGTAGCATATGCAACTGCTGTTCTTGAGGTCTCGGGTTCGATTCCCGGGTAGGATCAAATGTTTGTTTCGGAGTTTGGGTGTTTTCTATGTATGATATGTATGTATTTACAAAAAAAAGTATATATGTATTTATATCAGTTGTTTAGTACCCATAATACAAACTCTGCTTAGTTTGGGGCTAGATGGCGTTGTGTGTTAGATGTCCGAAAATATTATAAAATATTATATTAATTAGTTTATGGGAGAGGCTCGTGTCTATGAGGTAAACGAGTAAGTTAACAGATTGTAAAGTCAATCAATCCTACCTAGGTCAGTCTATAGATAGTAGACCATTTTTAAGGGATTAAGACCCACTTTTTTGTTGTGTGGAAATACCCCAACTGATATCACCAACTAGTACCTGACTAAAAACCGAACGCCGTCTCGGGTACTATAAGCCGGGAACCAGATGCATCCTCAAAAGAAAATCCCTGTAACCCCGACGTACCTCGGTCCACCGACGTTTTGTAAATGGCCCCAAGAAGGGGTCTTTAACCCCTTCGTCCTTGCGTGCCTTGGAGAACATGTAAAGCCATCTCAATCGTTACAAGTATTTAAAGCCTTAATAGTTCTACAACAGTCCTGCTACAGATCTTCGATATTGCCTAGTACTTAGGTTGTGGAGGTCTGATGGCAGGCGCGGATCCACTTACAATGGGGTAGTTGACACTTTAATGAAATTATGATACAAAACGATGACACTGTATGAAAAATGAGCTCAATACAAACTTGTGACGTCACTGTTTCATCATCATCAGCCTATCGCAGTCATAGGCCAGACATAGGCCTCTCCAATTTCACGCCACTTAGTTCGATAATTTAGGACTACTCACTATCCTATTCGAAGTTTAGCTGCATCATAGTAGGCTCAGTATAATATAATAAGTAAAAGCGACACTAATTGAGTTTAACAAAAGATTATGAGAAATAATTTCTTGATAGAATATCTATATTGATATTTTCAATTCGAAGTTGACTCTCTCTGTTGGTTACACTCTCACAAATAAATTACTGCGCTAATTCCGATTAAATTTTTCATGAAAGGAATTTATTAAGGAGGGAAAAAGGCTACTTTTTACCGCGTTAATTGATATATACGCGGGCGGAGCCTAAAGCTAGTTGTATGATATGTATGTGTGTATTTAGAAATTGTTGTGTGTGAGTGAGTATCACTCACTGGGGGCCCCATCCCGACCTCCCAAGTTAAGATAACTGTTACATTACAATCTATACAAATAAATAAAATTATAGTTAACAGATTTTCACTAAAAGCATTTAAAAGTACACGGTATAGGTATACGGTTCTTACAAAAGAAATTTATTTTTTATTTATTTGTGTCTGTTGGGTCCGGCTAATCTCTGGAAGGACTGGACTGTTTATATAAAAAGTTACTTATGATACTTTTACTTTATACTGGCTTGGCCTCGCGGTAGCAGTTGTAAAGATACAAAAACAACCGCTGGTAACACACTAATACAGTGCATTTACAAAACTAGATATAGTCAAAATACTTCTTTAAAAACATCACGATTTGTCACAAACCTTGATGTCAAGGTTATGTTACTACAGAAAACTGTAATAAGGTCTTCAGATTCTATCTTTGACTAACCAAGGATATCATTATTATTCATTATCTCTCATTGTTATATTCCGTGTGGCGACACATTAAGAACAGAATGTGGTGACACTCGGTATTCTGTGGGGTTGCGACCCCTGTTTAACTCATAGTTATTGCAAGAGGCGACAAAGTTACCGAACTACATGAACATCACTGTGTGGCAACTTCCACATACAGTGCAACAAGAAAAACACGTTACAGCGCCATCTACCGAAGATACGTCGATCTACGAGTCGAGTAACGAAGGAAACTAACAAAGTACCAATCCTGAATCGCGCAATAGAAGTTCTAGCGCCGATTAATATGTATACAATTTCCTAACATAAACCGTTTGGCAGTGGCCCGCCAGGCATGATCACCTTGCCTGGTCGGAGGATCTTCCCATTGTGTTGGAAGGACATGTGACCCGCTCCTCTACAACTGCAAAGAGAAGGATAACTTGAAACATATAGATTAAACCAACCCTTCTGGTCAATGGTAGAGTAAGAAAAAACCTTCTTTCTCGGGAGAGCCCTTTGTCCACCAGTACTGTTAAAATCTGTTGAAGAAATTATCTTGAAGTATCAGTGAAGGAACCCAAAAGCTATTGTGGTACTACAGATTGTATAGGAAGGTCTACTCCTTAAGAAACTTTAATAAAACGAAACTTAAGAAACTTGCTGACGAGACTCGAATCTAAAGCGTGACATGACGTCATCATTAACAGCTTTTAACAGTCCACTTAAACTTAGGTCTCTAATTAGAAATTATCTATTAAAGAAAGTTTTCGCATATTATACCACGCTGGACATACGGATTAGTTTATGGTTTGTTTTAAGTTTTTTTAACTTTGCAGTGCGAATTTGCTGCCTAAGTCATGCAACACCCATGTGATAAATAGGGGTGACACTTGGCTAGATTTCCGCGTGGGGGAAAGTTCAAGGTACACTTAGTGCAACAAATTAAAATAAACATAATGGAACACGGTCGACTGACGCTCCAATCGCTTGCTACGGTGCTACTATAATCCCCGCGTCCCTTTTTTTACGCAAAGAAACTCCCACGGGCCGTCGCCCCACTGGGGTTTGCGGCAGGGCGTTGTGTCGGAATCGAACCGGCTAAAACCACACGGTGTGCCACTCTGTTCCTGAGACGGAAGGGATCCGTTTTATTGTGACATCCAGATCGATCCCCGCGTCACTCTACCAACCAAAAAAACCTAAAAACCACTTCTGCGCATCTAACGAATCTGGCCAAGTTATATGCCAGTCTTCATTATTTTCACGAGACACATATACAAATTCCGAATACATGATTATTCTCAATACACAATTATTTGTCCTAAATGGGATCAAAGTCACGAACTCTGGTTTATTAGTCTACTAGACCAATCTTTACATTATATTATACCTTATATCTTTATAGAGTATAAAATAAAGTAAATTTTACTCACGACTCTGCTTATGCGTATATCAGCTATCGCAGTAAAAAGTAGATGTCCTTCCTCAAGAATTAAAGCATGAATGCCAAATGACAAATGTCATTGAAATCGGTGAAGCGGTTTAGCCGTCTACGCATAACATACAAAAAAGGTTACTTTATAATTTAAAGTAAGTAGGTTATAAAATAACCAAATGATAAATTATGTTGTTAAATAACTAAATTATTATAATTACAGAAATCACTACGGATGGATGGGTATTACTATCAACAATACCACCAAAACCAGAATCAACGACGACATCATCAACAACGACGACGACTCCCACCACCACTACTACTACCACCACAACTACAACAACAACCGAACCACCAACAACGACTGTAATTACCACCACATCAACTGAAGCCCCAAAAACGGAACCAACTCCTCTAACAACAGTATCGCTTTCAACATCTTCAGTATCAAGCTCAACGACACTATCACCGAACTTGACTACTCTAACAACTGAAGGAACTACCATATCAACAGCGAGTAAACCACTTGTAGAGTTTACGGTTAACGTTACATTGTCGCCGACTATCCCAACAACGACTTCTAGTGTCGGGCTAACAACATTCAGTTCTGTTTCCTCTGAAAATGTTACAGAAAGTGCTACAGTTTCCAACACCACTGAAGCCTCGAGACCTACTCGTAAGTTTTTTTTTCTACAACCTCCCATTTTTATATATACAGCTCACCAAAGTACTCTCTCTGATGGAAAGCATGAGTAGAATCCCAAAGTGGTGGTCACTCACTGTACTCACTATACTCACATGCTCGATATTTTTTTTTAATATAGAGACTGCCAAAGTACTCTGCCTGATGGAAAGCATGAGTGGAATACAAAAGTGGCGGTCACTCACTACACTTACTATACTCAAATGCTCCCATTTTTTTTTAATATAGAAGCCGCCAATGTTCTCTGCCTGATGGAAAGCATGAGTGGAATACAAAAGTGGTTGTCTGTGAATGCGGGCTATGCAACATTGCAGCATGGTGACCCACATTATGGCGGCGTATTGAGATGCTTCTGCATCATTGGACCTGCTTTTACCCTGATTACAGAAGTTATATTACCAGCTATAATTACTCTTGTTATAAAGTCTATTGTTAAGATTATACATATATAAATGACATATTTCGTAACGGGCCTTTAGTATGGGATTGCATAGAATAAGTACCTGGATGAGCGCAATTTTCTAAAAATTCATCCCTAACTAGATCGATATATCGCTTGTAAAACACTCTCCACAATAAATTTCATGAAACTTGTTGAAGCCGTTTCTGAGATTCAGATTTTATATATATATATATATATATAAATTTTATATTTAAGTTGCCAAAATGACTCTGCCTTGCCTGATGGAAAGCATGAGCAGAATCCAAGAGTGGTGGTCACCATTCTCAATGCGGAAAAAGAACAATGCAGCATGGTGACCCACACTATGGCGGCCTGGGGGGAAAGGGGATGGTGAGGGGGATAGGGGGCGTTGGATTGGGGTATGGGCCTACGGTATCCTCACTCACTCGATGAAACACAGCGTAAGCGCTGTTTCACACCGGTTTTCTGTAAGGCTGTGGTATCACTCCGGTCGAGCCGGCCCATTCATGCCGAAGCGTGGCTGTCCCACGGTAATATATATACAAGAATTGCTCGTTTAAAGGTTGTTAGATTAGATACTGTGTTTATATTTTATTATATATATTTTCAGATGAAACTACTATGCTTCCCGATATGTCAGACTACAAAAGTGGTGAGTATTATTTTTTGTGTTTCTAGTAAAACTAAAATAAAACACACACTGAAAATAATAATACTAAAAATATAAATGAGATTGAACTCTGAAATGGTACTTAAAATTACTTAAATGGAGCTGTTTGTTTTATAGTTAAGATTTTGTGGTTTTCCTTGTCGTTAACTTAAATATAGCTTCTTAAACCGTGACGAAATTAGCACCGTTTTTGTAGATATATTAAATATAAAATTACAAATTAAATTTGATCCTATTAAAAAATGTGGTTACGTTTTAGTAAAGATTACAAAAATTAAAAAAAAAACGAAAACATATTTAATAATTTACCCATATCTAATCTAATCTAAAAATCTAATTAGTGAAAAAAAATCTACAAACGTAAACCTCATTAGAAGAGTGACAAATGTATGGGGATACGGTCTCTCAGCGCTATGACACGTGGACGAAACAAAATATTAGCCAATAATAGTACCAGAGAATAAAGGCGTCAGATATTGAAGAAAAAGAATCGACACCAAAAACTTGCGACGTCATATATTAGAGCAGCTCTCGAATAGGGTAAATAGGTAAATAGGGTGATGGCCGCTGGAGCCGAAATGTGTTATACCCCATCCACACTCTCCACGAGGCCACACGAGGCAACGTGAGTGCGAGAGTGTGGACGGTGAGCTCGTGCCCCCTCGTCTTTTGGCGAAGCTAGAGAATCCACTCGCCGATCCGCGAGGCGAGGCGCTTCGTGAGACTCTGGATGAGGTGTTGGAGTGGAGACCGCGATTAGGCGATTAACTCTCCTTCCGACACGGTCAGGTAAAAAGGTCCAGATTTTTTATTATGATCACATTACCAAAATGACTTTGCCTGATGGAAAGCATTAGTAGAAGCCAAGAGTAGTGGTCACCATCCTCAATGCGAACGTGGACAGACAGCATGGGGACCCACACTATGGCGGCCTAGTGAGATGTTTTTTCACCCCCCGCTTAAAGGGATCTATGTAATGAAGGTTTAAACAATAAATTGTGTGTAAAATTAGCAGACGAAGTTAGCATTTGTATGAAGAGCGAGGAAATAACTCAAGGGCACTGTAGTACTAGATAAATTATTTTCATAAAAACCATTGCATTTGAGTATGTCATTAAAACCAAGCATTTGATTGAATTTGAGCCTGCAAAATTGACTCTGCTCTGCCTGAGAATAGAGTCACCATACTCATTGCGAATCCAGAGAATGCCACAATACATCATGATGAATGGTAAACCCACACAATGGCGGCCTAGTGATGCTTCTACATCATTGGGCCTCCGGTCTTGCACTCATCAACGAAAGACGACAGCAGCTGCAACAGCCATTTTAGGCTGATCTTCTATAAGAAGGTTTTTTTATGGAATAGATAGGCAAACGAACAAGTGTATCGCTTGATACCTGAAAACCTGCTACAAAACAGGTGTCAGAAGTGCGGTGGCCTTTTGAGGATGGCGTATGATCTTGGAGGGGGTTGGAGTATGGTCCTCCGGCATCCTCACTTACTCGGTGAAATACAGCGCAAGGGCTGTTTCACACCAGTTTTCTGTGAGGCCGTGGCATCACTCCTATTCGTGCCTCTTCCACGTCATCTTGTTTATAGTTTGAGGCTTCAGTAAAAGACAGCTTCAGGATTGATGTGGTTTATTCAGTTCACACAGGGTAGTCACTTCGCAGTTCAGACCCGACCCCTATGACGCCAAGTTAAGGGTAACATTTGCAACAACAATAACTTACAATACAAGAAGTTATGAGTTATTAAAGAAATAAAACCCGACTGCGTTAATATCATATATAAAACATGTAAGTTCTTTATTTTTATACAACACTCGATGTATTTGGAAATATTTTTTTCTCCAAAAGCTCCAAAAATCCTTACTTTTTTAATTTTGATGTACCCAGTGTCACTCTCACGACTAAGACGAATCTATTGACACCACTCACATAAAAATACGTCAAACCGTTTAGGCTCTAGGGCGTGCCAAAGAAATGTACATACATACATGCATTCGAAAAACATCACCCTCCTTCTTTTGCAGTCGGGTAAAAATCATCAGCACCCAAGAAGTCAAGGTTTGCTTTTAATTCAGACTTCGCGTTGATGAATTACAATCAATGTCAGTCGAGGCAAATAATTTTATATGCATAGATGCAGTCCATTTGTGATGTTAATGAAATTATAAGTAAATCATTATAACGACTTGTTAGTTACGTATATAAAATATAATAACGAGCTAACAGTGACGAACAGACAGGCTTAGAACAACTAGGAAGTGTAGGTACTGTGACGTAGTACTAATGGGACCATGATTTATGATTTTGAAGGAATATCCTAATTTTTTACAATAAATACATATATTCACCACGACTTGGCCTATTGGTTTAAGCGGTTGCCACGCCGCTTTCTACTGCGCTGAATGTTGTAGGTTCAAATCCCACGTGGGACAACACTTTGTGTGATCTATAATTTGTTGTTCTGAGTCTGCGTGTCCTTTGTGTCCATTTTATGTATGTTTGTAAAGTCGTCCACGACACAGGTATTTTCCTAATGCGAGAGTTGGGATTATTAAATCATATTTATTTATTTTTATTTAGGTAACATTCATCGTTAAGTTTTCAACATTTCAATTCGCTAAACCAACAACTTGAAGGGTAATATAACGTTTACTGTGTAGTTATTTTCATATTTTAAGCCGGTTCAAACTTCTAAACTTCTTCTTAAACTCCCATAATACTAGGAGGAGGACTAATGTTTATAATTCGAAAAGATAAACGTTATGTACCTATTTATAAAAAGTTTTCACAGAAAATCGAACATTGTATGATTCGAGTTAAGTAGCTTCAGAAACTAAACATAAAAATCTTTGATCATTTCACTCTGGATCACATATTACGTACATATATAAACGCACATATTACGTTATTTAACAGAAAAACATATAGGATATGAGGTAGATAGTAAATCAAAACTAAATTTTGAATGAATTTTTATTACGAAAATTGACCTAAAATTAGAAGAGACGTAAAACAATAATTAGTTAAATTCATTCACCTCTGAAATAACTTACGATCATCTGCCTCGAAGGACGTCTGCCGTTGTTTATTCGTGTATTAAATCGTGTGCATTATTTGTCCAAACGCATGGTAAACCTTCCTGTAGCTAATTGTTCAGCTAATAACCATGATAATTACCTCGAAGCGTTCGCTATTGTTTAACAAAATAATTGTTTTGAATGTTAGCTTGTATTTCAACTGTTCAATTAAATCAGGCTCTGTTAATTACTAGCTAAAACCGCGGAGTTACCCGTGATTTTTGAGATATTTCAAATCCTTGCTCATCAGCCAAACATTAGTTTTTCTGAACAGAAGAAGAATTTATGTTAATTTGTAACCAAAGTATTATATCTTCTTAGCCTTTATTATTCCCAAAATTTGGGGTCAGTTACTTCAAGGTTTTACCTGAATATCAGTTTTTACACGGAGCGACAGCATCGGACCTCCATAATCCTGAGGGTGAACAGAATTCGAAGGTCGAACTAGTTTTCAGTATATTTGAGGGCACTGGCTTTCCCAATAACTCTCTGCTCTCCGAGGCACGGGCGGGAAATACCGCCATATTCAATACTCCGGGCTGCTATTAAGAATTTCTTGTAAGAAAAACCCATCAGCAGTTCGACTCGGGAATCAAAACTGAGACCTCTTGATTTGCAGTCGCTTACGCTAGCCACTAGACCAACGAGGCAGCAATTTGTAACCAAAGTATTAAATAATAAATTAAGAACTTCACAATTCTCACGCACGGTCTTCCCATAGTAACCTTTATATGGTAACCAAAACTTCTGATAAACATACTTTAATACATATTTCTAAATACCCACATATTAAAGGCTATCTACATCCAGACAGAACCACAATAGTGTTAACTAAACATTTGTCTGAGATGGGAATCAAACCCATTATGGATTTTCCGTCTGGCCTCTAATCACTAGAACAAAGTATTTAACCGACATGACATAATATGACATTGGTGCTGATTCTTTTGTTCGAAAATTCTTCAAACTATACATCATTGAAAGTTAGATTTGTCATATTAAACAACTTCCGAAATGTTAAAGATTGATAATGTAAATGAAAATTAGCTATGTCACACAAAAAATTGATTAAAAACAACATTTCAAAAGTCACTAAAATAAGATTAGAGAAGATAATTTTAGTGAAATTTAAGTTCTGTGGTGAAAAAACAGAATCAATAGCATTACAGTACCATAGCACAGCATCATAGTTTTTTAATTTGCCAGATTAGCGTAACTAGGAGTTGTTCTCATGAAAATGTATAAATCCATAAATATAACTCGATTACTGTCGAGATAATGACTAGTTAACGATTTATCTTTGTCATATTATCATAATTGATGCTTTACGGCAATACAACAACTTTAACTATTAGTTAGCTACCTACCTTGATTTTTTAATTGGAGATAAAATAAGGATTTTAGGTTAAAATCAATACAGGTTGATTTGAAATCCGTTCCAATAATATAAATTTGAAAGTTTGTTACGCTTTCACGGTTAAACCGTTGCGTTGATTTCAATTAAATTTGGATGAAAATACTTTGATTCTTAAGTAAGGATACACAGGAAGTACTACTTTAAGGAAGTAAGGATATACCAAACTTACGGGTAGAGCCGCGAGCAAAAGCATTTATACAGCATTTGTTATTTATGAGGTAGTAAAGCTGAAAGGGAGGGGTTCTTGCAATTAATTGTATTGTTATGGTAAAAAATAGAAGACCATATTTATTAAATTTTGCTTAGAGCCCAAATTTTAGATTTATTTAATATAATAATTATTAGATATAAAGATGAAATAGATTTTGCATGTTGTGAATTGTCAATTTGTACTGTGGCAAGGAATAAAAGGCGTTTTATTTTTTAAATTTAAACAAAACAATAGTTGTTTTGTGAAATCTTACTCATTAGGTGAAAAGCAACGAATAAATAGCTAAACACGAGTTTTTGTACCGCGGTAGATACAGAATTGCAGAAGCATGGTTACCCTACTTTGTAAGGAGAGGTTAGACTGCATCGCTGGCGCAGTGGTAGTGTATGCGTCTGCTTTACGAAAGGTCTCGGGTTCGATGCCTGGGTCGGACCAAATGTTTGTATGATCTGCACATATTTGTTTCAGAATTTGGGTGTTTTCTGAGTATAATATTCATATATTTACAAAAAAATATATATGTGTTAATATCAGTTATCTAGTACCCATGGTACAAGCTCTGCTTAGTTTGGGACTAGATGGCGTTGTGTGTTAAAATATCCGAATTTATTAAGTCCAGCAATCGAGTACATAAAAGATATTTAAATGTACAAAAATATATACAGATTAATATAAAAGACATTTTTTTATATAAAGTAGACTGATTGGGTTGGCCTAGTGGTTTAAGTGATCGCCACGCCGTTTTCTACTGAAGTAAATGTTGTGGGTTCAAACCCCACATGAGACAACATTTTGTGTGATCTGAGTTGTTCTGAGTCTAGGTGTTCTTAGTGTCGCAGGATGTATATTCTAGTGAAATGTATTTTTTTTAATAAGGGGTAAGTCTTCTTGCGGAGGAAGCTCAAGCTACCCTTGGGTAAGAGCCTAGACAGGCGCAACGTCAAGTTATATGGTTGAGGTTCTTCCTATAGTATTTTTTATCCCTCGGGGAGGTTTTAAGTGGAAAGACTGCTCTTAGCTTCTGTATCGCGACAATGGTAACTCCTGGGAGCCTATGATTGTAACGATTTTTTTATTTTGTCACCAAAAAAGGAAAGATCATCATTAAAATGTCGCCTCATCAGAAAATATATATATATCAAGGAAGTTCCGGCCAAATGCACTTTATAGTTTTTGATTTTTGTTACAAAATCTACCTATATTACTTTCATTTTGTTTCAAATTAGGTGGGTAGGGAGACATTACTTTAATCTCTGAAAGCTAACATCAAATGACCAGGAAAATTTGTTTTTTATATATGTACTTGAGGATAACAGTAACACTTATAATTTAATAACAACGGCAAGAATAAATTCAGAATTTTGGTTAACCCATACAGCAATCATGAAACATTACAATGTCAATAAATTTGTATCACCATAAGGATAAGAACACTTTTATAATATAAAAAAATTTCTAATTAATAATGCCCAATTTTTTGTTATAATAAATAACCCATCTGTTCGGAAATAGCATCAGGTTAAAGACCCCAGTCGGTCCCGACGAAAATGTTTCAACAGCAGCATAAACAAAAATTAAAAAAAAAAACAAACTGTTCGATGTTCAAACAAAGACTTGCGCGCGAAGCGACCGCACGCCACGGCCAAGGCAAGCGCAAGGACGAATACTTGTGGCTTTTGCATTGACATTAAAAAGTTATTTTTAAAATAAGAATTGGTGAAAAGAAGTGCAGTTTGAAAAATTTACTGTGAAAACAATAAACTAATCAATACAAAGTGATTTATAAACGTGTATTTAATTCAACAAACTGTTTAATTACAGCCATTTCGAACTTTAGTTGTGTTTTTTTAATAAGCCAGTGTCCCTCGTAGACTGCGTCGGTCTGTAGGAACGCATTAGTCTGGTGCATATTTAAAAAACAAAAATGTCATGGGAGTTTGAGGATAGACGCGTTCTAGAACTCGATTAGTGTTGTGGTTTCTTTGATCAAATAAGTTTAGTTTCTTCAGTTTACTTGATTGAAGCTACTTAAAGAATTTTTTAGTAACTAAACGCAAAGCTATCGATGAGATCGTGAATCTTCGTAAAAAAATAAATAGTAATTTATTAAAAACATATAGGTATCAGTAACTACGTATTTGAAAGTAATTTTTTGCAATATCTTAAAGCCCGATAAATCATCGGTAACATTAGGATTTTTGGTCGATTTATTGAGTATAAACTTTAACAAGACTGATTGCATAACCTCGAACTCTATTGCACAAAACCAAGAAAACAAAAAAGTTGATTTCGTGTTTAGTTTTATCACTAAAGATCGTCATATTATGTTTAGCGTACCTAATTAATTTTAAATGTTGGTGCATAAGGCCTTCACTAATTATTTTACTAAAATTCAATTCCTACTTCCTAAACGAGACTCGTTCCTTGTAATCAAACAGTGTAGGTACGTCGACCTTAAAAAGTTTTAAAATAAGAATAATTGTTTTAATAGACAACTTTAGAGATTAGATATTTTTTCATTGTGGCCAGTATCTTTTTGCTATAGGCCTTCTTCATATGTATGTGATCTTGCCAATTACAAAACTAAATTGTATAATAATTTGTTTGTAAAATATCTGAATAATTTTTAAAAAATAGTGAAATAAAATATATAAATCGCAATATAAACAAACACACGTTCTAAATTCAAATTTCAAAGATTTAAAACATAACAAAGAATACAACGGTTAGATAAACTAAGTCCACAATGATCCTCAATGCTACATTACTCGTCCTGGCAGTATGTGGACGTCGCCTTTGGGAAGGGCCGAAGGGCAGAATCGTCGGCGGTTCAAACTCAGGCTTTGGACAGTGGCCTTGGCAGATCTCGCTGAGGCAGTACAGAACTTCGACGTATCTTCATAAGTGTGGAGCCGCTTTGCTGAATGAAAACTGGGCGATTACTGCGGCGCATTGTGTTGAACAGTAAGTGTTTTAACTCATGTTTTCATTTATAATTATCTTAAAAATATTGAAGAGCCACCTCCTTCATCCTGCGGGTATCATAAGAGCTAGTTATACAGCAAAGTAATAAGTAAGGAATAACTTAAAACAGACCCTTTGTTTTACGTGTGGAAGCCCCCTCGGGCCTTCACCCTGTCGGGGTTTGCGGCGGGGCGGGGACCACAGGGTGTGCCACTCTGCGCCTGAGACAGGGGGGATCCGGGAACCGCTTTCTTAAGCAATCCGGACCCCTCCCAGCGCCTGCCCGCACTGAAGCGGGCACCGTCTGATGGTAAAAACTCTCAAATTAAGCGACGTACGGCACACGCGTAACGTCGCCCCCTCGTGGCTGGCCTGTGTAGCGGATGGAGGGGAAAACCCACCCCGCCCATCCGCGGCCACACTCAGGGCGGCATGGGACGCGACCTCCGCGACTTAAAACAGACCCTATACCAACCAGTCCTACCAGCGTGGTTTAGTATACCAAATCATATACCCAGTTGTGAACTTATAAAGTATTACTAATTGATAATATTCACAGTATACATCAGTTTAGATAGAAAAATTGCCTTCTTCGTAACTGCTCAATTGGTTTTCAGAGCCATTAGATTCATTTTTATAAGGGAAATATGGTTGGCAACGTAGTTGACAGACTAAAAGTGTTGCCAGTATTTTCGTTCACTAACCTGACCTTTAATTCTATGAATAGAATGACTGGAAAGACTATTAATTAAAGTTTGTTGTAATAGTACACTTTACATGTAAACCATTTAAGAGTTTTTGATATTCTCGCTTTACCGTTTAATGTGTAAAATAATTTTTATATTATAAAGGCTATGGAAATGACAGCCTATCGTAATTATCGGAAGAATTGGCAGAATCAATAAAAATAAATCCATTGAATTTTGTTTATCTATTTTAAATTCCGTTTTCTTTCATTACGTAAAAATGCATCTAATTATAATATTTTTATAATTTGAATAATAAAACTATTTAATGCAGTGTTGTATGTCGTCCATTTTGGATTACAGATATAACATTTTACATAACCTTAATTTATTTTATGGACGTAAATTACGAGTAACCTTGTGCATGTTTCTTGTAGCTGAAACAATGTCATAGGATAACAACGACTGTGATTTTAAAAACACTTAATATATATGTCAATCTACACCAATTGAGCCTATAATATAATCGTTGTGATGTATTTATTTAATTCCTTTATCCTGCCTCGTCCTCACAAACGCACGCTTCTTAATATACGTTTCCCGCCTTTTCACCCAGAAGCCATAGACTCCTCTATAGTCTCTGCGCGTCATATGTGCCTGAGACATGTATGGAACCTTCATGTATGTATTCAGACCATTACTCACGGACCTACATACACTACGGAGCCTAGATTTTAACACAATATACACCACACTCCACCATCACTCTTTCAGAGTATCACAGCCTCATTCTTTCCAGAGTAGTAGAAATGCGGTCTCGAACTAAACATTTCGGCTTTTCCTTTCTGTACCGAGTGAGCAGTTAAAAAATGGTACTCACTGGCAGGGTATATGTTTCCCTCCCAATGTGATCCCGAGTCCTTTAAGCGGGGTATGAAAAAGCATTTCACTAAGATGTGATGATTGATGTATTAAGTGAGAGAGCCACGCTACGGCATGCATGGGCCGGCTCGACCGGAGTGATACCACGGCCTCACAGAAAACCGGTGTGAAACAGCGCCTGCGCTGTGTTTCACCGAGTGAGTGAGGATACCGGATACCCCCTCCCCATCCCCCAAGGCCGGCAACGCACTTGTGACGCCTCTGGTGTTACGGGTGTCCATGGGCGGCGGTAATCACTTACCATCAGGCGATACGTCTGCTCGTTTGCCCCCAGTTCCATATAAAAAAATTGTGATAGTGTGGATCACCATACTGAATTGTCTGCATTCGCAGTCAGTGCGGTGGCCCCCACTCTTGGATCCCATCACCCTGGGTAAAAACGTTTTGATAGCTCATCTTCCTAGCCCAAAAATTCCCAAGATTTTGGGGTCAGCTACTAGTTCAACCAGTTTTACCTGGCTCTCAGTTTATACACGGAGCGACTGACATCGGACCTCCACAACCCTGGCTGCGGATGGGCGGGACGGGTTTTCCCCCCCATCCGCTTCACAGGCCAGCCGTAAGGGGCGACGTTACGCGTTGAATTGAGTTTTACCATCAGACGACGGAGCCCGCTTCAGTTGCGGGCAGGCGCTGGGAGGGGTCCGGATGGCGTAAGAAAGCGGTTCCCGGATCTCTCCCGTGTCAGGCGCCGAGTGGCACACCGTGGTGGTTTAGTGGGTAGTCTGGCGAGTCAGTCAGGAGTCCCACACAAAGCTAACCCCCTGTCCCCGCGGGGGGGGAGCGAAGTGCGTAAATGCATACCACCAGGTAAAAAAAAAAAAAAGAAAAAAAAAAGTTGTCAGTAAATTTGAGGGCACTGACTTTCCAACACCGATTGCCATACATGTTCATGGCAACCGGGGTCGACGACTTAACGTGCTCTCCGAGGCAAGGGCAGGAAACACCGCAATCTTCCATACTCCGGACTGCTATTAAGAATTTAGTTTACCCAACAGTAGTCCGATTTGGGAATCAAACCCGAGACCTCCTTGATCTGCAGTCGCTTACGCTAACCACTAGGCTAACGAGGCAGATATTTATTTAAAAAAAAGGACGTAGGCGTCTTTTTGGAAAGCAGGTTTTAGCTTTGAGTTGATATGAGGACGCTCATAGCCCAGTTGCACTCGGTGATTAGAAACAATCAGCGAGGGCAAGCAACGACGGCGCGGTTAGTACCTGGATGGGTGACCGCTGGTGGCATGTTACCATGAACGTCTCCGTGATTCGGAGGTCACGTTAAGCAGTCGGTCCCGGTTGTTATCATACGATAACAGTCGTGAAGCTTAGTTGGAGGCCTTCGGGCGGCTTAAAGACATCCAACGGCAAGATTTACGTAGCCACAACGTATTCTTGCCAGTCCCCAACCCGCACTTGGCCAGCGTGGGGACGTATGGCCTTAACCCTCTCCTGAGAGGAGACCCGAGCCCAGCAGTGGGACATTATGGGTTGTTGATTGATTGATTGATATGGGTTTATTTCGAGTTTTCTTTCTTTTGTTTCGACTTTGCTGTCTTAGTTGCTCTTACGACACCCATGGGAATCAAACCGACGTATAATACGGTGCACGATAGAATATACTTCAGAATTTTTTTAAGCTTTTAAACACACTTAATTAGCTTCACCTATATGCTTGTTTATTTGGCTGTGACGGACTTTTCTAGTATATGTCGGTTATCGCGGCAAATAGTAGCCTATGTGTTATTCTGATGTATCAGCTATATTACTGTACAGTTTCATCAAAATCCTTTTAGCAGTTTTTGCGTGAAAGAGTAACAAACATACAAACTTTCACATTTATATTATTTGTATGATTATTTCATGTAACTTCATTTCTTATCGATCCAACTACAATATGCCACAAGTATTTAAAGATACTTTTGAAGTACCTAAGTCAAGTTGTATTGATGAAGTCATCATAATTATACACCGACTGCATCTTGGTTCATTACATCCATCACAAAAAATAAACAAATCGCAATATTTTCCTCAATATTACCGAGCATTTGATGGAGGACTTCAATGTCTAAGAATTTATTTTATCTTTGTTTTCCTCCCAAGATTTTTTATAAGGGTTAAGTCTTTCCTAATAAATAGCTTTTTTTAATGGTTAAAATCCTGACTGTTAAGACGGAGGTCGTGGGTTCGATTTCTGCCCGAGACCAATATTTATGTGATGAACAGGAATGTTCTGTGTCTGGGTGATAATTATCTATAATATGTATGTTTTTAGTAATATAAATGTATGTTCGTCAGCAGTCTCGGTACCATAGTACAGGCTCTACCAGATTTATATATATAGATATAAAAATCGATTGGCGTTTAAAACCATTTACTCACATCTAGTCCCAAGCTAAGCAGCGCGTGTATTATGAGAACTAGAAAACTAATATAAATACATATATACTTTTTTAGTCAATACACCCATATTATACATAGAAAATACCCAAACTGCAAAACAAATACTAGCAGAACATACAAACATTAAGTCCGACCCGGGAATCGAACCCGAGACCTCAAGCATAACAGTATCATACGCTTATACTTGTGCCACCGAGGCATAGTACTTCACATAACCCAGACGCTTACATACGGCCGACTGAGCTCAATTTTTTTTATGGAATATGGGGCAAACAAGCAGACGTATCGCCTGATGGTAAGCGATTACCGCCACCCATGGACACCCGTAACACCAGTGGCATCACAGGTGCGTTGCCGGCCTTGGGGGATGGGGATGGGGATGAGGGGATGGGTTGGATTATGGGCCTTCGGTATCCTCACTCACTTGGTGAAACACAGCGCAGGCGCTGTTTCACACCGGTTTTCTGTGAGGCCGTGGTATCACTCTGGTCGAGCCGGCCCATGCATACCGAAGCGAGGTTTTCCCACGGTAATTAGATTAAATTAAATTAAATTAAATTAGACAGAACCTGTACTATAACAACCAGACTAATAATAAACATGCTTATATACATCTAATTACTATACCAACATACGATAGCTCCATGCGGGAATAGAATTCACGACCTTTGAATCAGCAATTAACCAACAGACACATAAATAGAATAAAGACGAAACTACTTCTCTAGGACCATTTTTACCTTTAATAAAAAAACATATATGGATGTATTTATAACAAATTACTAACTGTTATTTATACCTGTGACGTACCTATAGCAAATACCTGTTATTTTTCATATTTTTTTTTATTTCAACCAGCGTTCCACCGTCAGAAATTCTTGTCCGATTGGGAGAGCATGACCTGGCCCAAAGTGATGAACCATACGGCTTCGTGGAGCGAAGAGTTCAGATTGTGGCCAGCCATCCACACTTCGATCCAGCCACATTTGAATACGACTTGGCGTTATTACGGTAAGTCCCTTAAAGACTAAGTTTGTCATATCGGCCCAAGATACGTCGGGGTTCCAGGGTTAACGTTTCAAGGGTGTACCTGGTTCCCAGGCTTCTAGTACCTGAGACGCCGTACGGTTTTAGCCGATTTGAATCTGACATGCCTCCAGAAGGTGGTATCCGGGGGAATTTCAGCAAGGAAAAAGGGGGGGAGGTCGACATGTGTTCTATTTTCCCATTCTGCTCCATTATTGATGACTACACGGTTGGCCTAGTGGTTTCAGTGGTCTCCACACCACTTCCTACTGCGCTAAGTGTTTTGGGTTCAAATCCTACATGGGACAACACTGTGTGATCCATAAATTGTTGTTCTAAGTCTGAGTGTACTTTGTGTCTGTTTCATGTATGTTTGTAAAGATCCCCGCGACACAGGGATTTCTATTCCTAATGCGGGAGTTGTCTTAATTATTTTTAACTCCCTTCCTAGCCATATTATCTTTCATACAGTTTATAAAGATTGAACAAAAGAAATGAAGGTGCAAAAGGAGAGGAAGGCTAAAGAGTCTTCCTCTTCTTTTGATCTCTTAAACTCCCATTAATTCTTTCCTCCCTTCCGCATTACATGTCCACTCTAAGCTATTATTTCTTTAATATTCAAGTGGTATACATATTATTATCCTTGAGATCTGATGTAACGCAGCACAATGACCCACACTATGGCGGTCTTTAGAGTTGATTCGGCATGATTCGACCTCCGCTCCGGTCTCACGCTTATCAACGAAACAGCACGAATGCTGTCATATTAAGTTGGTTTTCTGTGAGAGGATAGCCGGCCCGTTCATGCTGAAATCAGCGTGGCTCTACTACCTTGAAGTCAAAATTATTATATTCTAGCTGAGCCCCGCGGTGTGACATCAACCGCGGGCAACACCGCAGGGCAAAATTAGCCTGAAAAAGTAGCATAAGTTATTTCTTATATCATCAGCTGCCTATCAGTAAAAGTCTCGCCAAAATCGGTCAGCCGTTCCAGAGATTAGCTAGAACAAACAGGCAGACGAACAGTTAGACAAACAAACAAAAAGGGAAAAAATACACATGCATTTAGTAAAAAGGGGTTATTTTAATATTACTACACTAGAATTTTATTCAAATTCAGAGAAAGACATATATGAACGTTAAATTGAAGCTACAGATATAAATCATAGATCGACACAAACAGACGGCACAGATGTACTGTATTGTCAAGGTGAATTAGGTGGAAACACCAAAACACACACACACTGCCTACCTTTTTTTTTTCGTGGTGGAATGCCTTTACGCACTTCGCTCCCCCCCGCGGGGACAGGGGGTTCGCTTCGTGTGGGACTCCTGACTGACTCGCCAGACTACCCACTAAACCACCACGGTGTGCCATTTTGCGCCTGAGATGGGAGAGATCCGGGAACCGCATTCTTACGCCATCCGGACCCCTCCCAGCGCCTGCCCGCACTGAAGCGGGCACCGTCTCTAGATGTTATATACTCTCAATTCAGGCGACGTACGGCACACGCGTAACGTCACCCCCTCGCGGCTGGGCACAATGTCTACCTAAGTCTATCCATAACTTGCAGTTTCCAAAGTGCGTGGCACCTTATGAAAAGAATGCTCGTACTGGCAAATAAACTCATTATTTATTTGTATAGATAAAATCTGATATAATATATAATACTTTTTACGATAATTTATGTTGCGCAGTGCTTATACGGAAGTTCTATACAATTTTTTGTCACCATATCAACTTCAAATGAACACAATGATTCACATTTCGCAAGAAACATTTTTTGCTAAGATATAAAAACGAAAACATTGCGACAAAATTT
The DNA here is from genome assembly GCA_003709505.1 of Hyphantria cunea. NCBI lineage: Eukaryota > Metazoa > Arthropoda > Insecta > Lepidoptera > Erebidae > Hyphantria > Hyphantria cunea. The sequence continues at coordinate 168,397 of PKRV01001870.1, read as the reverse complement.
TTAATTCATTCCACAAACGCTATAAAACGCATTCCACAAATATTTATTTGCTCATAATATTATAATAAACTGCTGGCTATCAAATTATATACTAATTAAATGATTGCTATGAAATGTAGCTAAAACTGGTTTTAAATTAATTAAATTTTAGTAAGAATCAACAACCTATAATGTCCCACAGCTGGGCTCGGGTTTCTTCTGGGGAGAGGGGTAAGGCCATACGTCCCCACGCTAGCGTGTGGGGGAATTAATAGTAATGTTTGTGAAAAAAATTACCTTCCATGATTTTTATAGCAATTAAAACTGTTAATAAGTATAAAGTAACTGAAACACGAAATGACAATGACGTCATTGGCTGTGTCAAAAGCGCGCGCAAAACTTTTGCCAAGTGTTTTCAATTTCACTTTGGGAATTGATTTGCCTATTTTCATGCCTATTTATATTTTCCTATGTTGTAGAGAAGTAAATGATCAGATTATTTAATTCACGAACGTAACAATTTATGATGTACTAACAGATTTAAATAAAAAAAATACAAATCGTGACGCTCCGTCAACTGTGGCGTGGTAGGTCACTCACCACTAAACTTGACCTTACGCCAGTTCATTCTGGTCTACAGTACAATAACAGTATACATAAAAAAACAACTTTGTACTGTATTAAACTTTTGTTAAGGCTATTTCGAAGCATTTTTAATAAGTTTTAGCGTGTGAGAACCACGTTCCGCACGAATGGGCCGGCTCGACTAGAGTGATACCACGGCCTCACATACGCACAGTATACAGCACTGTGTTTCACCGAGTGAAGATACCGAAGGCCCATCCCCCAAAGGCCGGCAAAACACTTGTGACGCTCCCAAATGTCCATGGACGGCGGTAATCGCTTACCGTCAGGCAAACGTTTGCTCGTTTTCCCATTATGCCATAAAAAAAATGTAAAAGGCGTTTATCTGGATTAAGGATACGGAGTGTTAAAGACGTGGATCCTTATTAAAGAAGTAGGTGCCGTAAACTGACCGAGCAAACTACATTGGACCACATCATTATAAGGAGAAGAAGAACTTGCAAAAAACTCTATCCCAACCAGTCTGGAGAATTGGTATTGTAGGTCAAAACTCCCTTTCTAACTGGTTTTTCTTAATAGTGACTTATCATCATCTTCCTAGCATTTATTACTCCCAAGATTTGGGGTCGGCTACTAATTCAACCGGTTTTACCTGAATATCAGTTTTTAAATGGAGCGACTGGCATCGCACCTCCCCAACCTTGAGGATGAACTGAAATCGAAGGTGGAACTACTTGTCAGTATATTTCAGGGCACTGACTTCCCAATAACGATTGCCATAGATGTTCATGACAAACGGGACCGACAGCTTAACGTGCTCTCCGAATCACGGGCGGGAAACACCGCCATATTCCATACTCCGGGCTTCTATTAAGAATTTCTTGTAAGAAAAACCCAACAGCAGTCCGGCCCGGGAATTGAACCCGAGACTTCTTGACCTGCAGTCGCTAACGCTAACCACTAGATCAACGGGGCAGTCATGTGACTATTATATTCTGGAGAAACGGGTAGCCTTTGACGATTGGGATTAAAAAGAGTTACGTTTAGTACGATGTGTCTTTGATTTCGTAATAGCGGTGATACACGACTTCCCGCACCGACTGACTGACTTATCGACTGTCAAAAATATTTTCTTAGTTATGAAAACTAGCCCAAACTGTATTATATGATATATGTTATATATAGTTACTATTAGTGCAACCGTGCAGTTCGGTTTGAATTGATTGTTTGGACCTGTTCCCGTAGATACCACAATACCGACTACGTATTAGGCATCGCATAGTACCTGGGCAAAGTATATTTTTTTTAATATTTCACACATTACCTAGACGTTTTAGGTAATGTATACATTGCCTAGTTATTTTACAGATTACGGTACAATACAAATTGCTGGTAACATACATACAAGAAATGGTCGTTTAAAGGTACTAGATTTATGTAAATATTAGCTGACGCCTACCCGCGATACAACACTAGTAACGCCGCAGGGCAAAGTTAGTCTAAAAAATGAGTTACTCTTTTACATCATAGTTATCTGCCAGTGAAAGTCCCGTTAAAATCGGTCCAGCATCCAGAGATTAGCCGAAACAAACATGCAGACAGACAATTTAAAAAACACATTATTTTGGTTGATGAACCGTGTTTAGTAAAATGCGGTTATTTTTATATTACAGTTTTATTTATTTGTATAGATCATACAATACTGTATAAAAACGGTCCATCAACATCAACAACCCATAAATGTCCCACTGCTGGGCTCGGGTCTCCTCTCAGGAGAGGGTTAAGGCTATACGTCCCCACGCTGGGCAAATGCGGGTGGGGGACTGGCAAGAATACGTTGTGGCTACGTAAATCTTGCCGTTGGATGTTTTCAAGCCGCCCAAAGGCCTCCAACTAGGCTTCACGACTGTTATCCTATGATAACAACCGTGACCGCCTGCTTAACGTGACCTCCGAATCACGAAGACGCTCTTGGTAACATGCCACTAGCGGTCACCCATCCAGATACTGACCGCGCCGTCGTTGCTTACCCTCGGTGATTGTTTCTAATCACCGAGTGCAACTGGGTTATGAGCGCCTCTTCGCCTCTAAAAACGGTTATTTTGCATAAAGTTCTCACATAACTCTGCTATTTATTTATTCTCGTTGTGCATTAAAGTGTCAATTGTAACGAAACACGTCTGTTTTGTATAAATATGCTTTGTGGTATATTTCAGACCTTTTAATTAAAGGTCATGTGTATAGCGGACAGCCTTGTTATATTAATGATCGGGCAAAGGTTCAAATGCAACTGTAGTATAGATATATACGCAAATAAATAAAAATTGAGTCTGTTTGTAATATTAAAATTACCGCTTTTTATTAAATTCATATAAATATAATATGTACACTTGACTGCCTGTATATCCGGCTGATTTCGACAAGACTTTTACTGGCAGATAGTTGATGATATAAGGAGTAACTTAGGGTACCTTATTTAGACTAGCTTTGCCCCGCAGCGCTTCCTGCGGAGGTCTTGGGTTCGATTCCCGGGTCGGATTAAATGTTAGTATGATCTGCAAATATTTGTTTTGGATTTGGGTGTTTTCAGAGTATAATATGTCTGTATTAACAAAAAAAGTATATCAGTTGTCTAGTACCCATGATACAAGCTCTGTTTAGTTTGGAACTAGATGGCGTTGTGTGATAGATGTCCGAAATATCACTACATATTAATAAAACGTCCTCGGCCGCGTCTGTGTATCTCTCTCTTCGCGGTAAACTCAAAAGATACTGCACGAATTTTGATGCGGTTTTTACCAATAGATAGAGCGACTTTTGAGAAAGACTTTCATATATAATTTGTTAAATTTTTGAATATATTGGATAAAATTTGTCTGCCTCTGTGGCGCTGTGGTAGTGAATGCGACTATTGTGCAAGAGGTCTCGAGTTCGATTCCTGAGTAGGACCTAATGTTTGTATGATCTGCAAATATTTGATATTTGATTTGATAACGATATTTGTGGAAAACATCGGAAAAAATTAAGCTGCACATCTTCTCGGAGTAACTTAGGCTATATAATATTTACCATAAAGAAGCCGTGTGAAGCGGGTTGCTAGTTTATTTATATTTATTTATTTTCCAATTATTCCAGGTTCTACGAGCCGGTGACATTCCAGCCCAACATTTTACCAATTTGCGTCCCCGACAACGATGACGATTATGTAGGGCAGACTGCTTACGTCACGGGGTGGGGGAGACTATTCGATGGTATGTATTCTTTCATCAGCATATCGCAGTCCAACGCTGGACATAAGCTTCTCCAACAGGGTAATTGATTATATCGTAAATAAATACGTCTCTTTCATTAAAACGAATATTATAAATCTTTTCATTATTATTACAAATTTGAAACAAATAAACATTGATATATTACTCTGCTTCTTCTTCTTTTAATAAATGACAACTTATCAGCTATTTCTGCCAATGTCAAGTCTTTAAAATCTTAAGTCTTTGAGTCTTTAAGTATTCGTCGTGATGAAAATAATGTTAAAAACAATATAAAAAATGTGGATGAGATGAAATGGGGAATTTCGAAAAAACAAAATACTATCTCCCGAACGTTTAATTTTTATCGATGAAATGTATTGCCCAATTGAGTAGTTTAAAACAGTGACGTCACAACTTTATATTAACACATTTTTCAACGTTATCGTACTGACAGATGATAAAAACTAACTGATTTGACTAAAAAGTCAATTACCCTATCGTATGCCACTTGGTTTGATCCTCGCCTTGTATCCTTTTTGTTAATTATAAGTCCTTGCCACCATCCTTATTAATCTCTTACTAGAGACGACTAAGAGACTTGACTACGCAGATCAGCACTGCAGAGAGATGGGGAACTTGCCTAACTACCGTGGTATAGTTAGCAAAAACCTCCTTTCTGAAGGCCTATATGAGAGGCTCTCGATATGAATTAATAATAATAATAAAACGACCTCAATACGACCTTCAAACCTTCGAGAAAACAGCGTACTCCTTCTTGAAAGACCGGCAACGTACTTGTGACGCCTCTGGTGTTGTGGGTATCCATGGGCGTTTGCCACCCTATATCATAAGAAAAAAAATGGTTTCAGCGTACGTACCATCAGGCTTCCTGATAAATATATTCTATACTAGCTGACCCGTCTGTGTCCTTTTGGCCGTAGCGTGATGTTATACACCGTGACAAATTTGTGAACAAAAATAAAGGTTATTGTGAGCCAAACTCAAATAATAGACTTAAGATTTGAACCCACACACCACTTCCTACTGCGCCAAGTGTTGTGGGTTCAAATCCTACATGGGACAACACTTTGTGTGATCCATAAATTGTTGTTCTAAGTCTGGGTGTACTTTGTGTCCGTTTCATGTATGTTTGTAAAGATCCCCGCGACACAGGAATGTATATTCCTAATGCGGGAGTTGTAATAAAAAAAAAATAAAAAAAAAAAGATGTCGGGACTTTTTTTTAGAACTTTCACGGTCATACATTCTTCATTGGTGCTCCGCCCCTATTTGTCTTTGCGTGATGATATATAGCATAGAGCCTTCCTTGATAAATGGGCTATCTAACAGTTATTACTGTTTATGATTAAAGAAACGTACAACTTAAATTGTAGCCATTAACAAAGTAGCAAATTATTTAGACCTAATATTATTTTGTGGTACGAAGGGCAGATGAGTAATCTGTTGGTTTAATGACTACCGTTCCCCTATGTACTTCTGAGTTGAACAAAGACAGTATAAACTAAAGACAGCTCCAGAACTTGGAATATTGCTATAGTGGTTACAATACTGACTCGGTATAGCAGTGGTAGTGCATGCGACTGCTATGCTCGGGTTCGACTCCCGGGTCAAACCAAATGTTAGTATGATCTGGTTGAGATATTCCTTGTTTACACCTAAGAGGTCCAAAACAAACCTATGCCATCTTTCTCCTCTGAATAGAATTCAAGCGGAGTACAACTCTACCTGCAAGAATAGGGACATCGATGTATTTTATTTTAGTTTACCATCTTTAAAAGAAAATTGTCATTGTCATCGTTCAAATTGGACCTAGTTTGTAAGATTAGCGTGATCAAGCAAACGAACTCTTCATTTTTGTATATTAGTATAGATTATACCGTTCGTGCTAATACAACTATTTGGTTCGGATAGGAATCGAACTAACGTCTTTCGGTTTAGTTGGCACGGTCCACTAACAACCAGGCCAGATGAATTTATAATATAATATTTTCGAATAATTCACGCAACTCAATTTAGTTTCAAACTAAGCAGAGCTTATACTGTACCTCGTTGGTGCAGTAGTAGCGTACGCCAGTACTGTGAAGTAGGTGTTGGGTTCGATCCCGGACGGACCAAATATTTGTATGATCTGCAAATATTTGTTACGGAGTTTGGGTGTTTTCTATGTATATATAAGTATTATATTAATGAATCTAGTTTTCATTGTACAAGCTCTGTTTAGTTTGAAACTAGATGGCGTTGTATGGTGTCCGAGATAAAGATTAATGTATAGTTTTTGAAACATTCTGTTCTTTTAACAGAGGGTCCTTTACCAAGTGTCCTGCAAGAAGTGCAAGTTCCGATAATCAACAACACGGCTTGCGAAGCGATGTACCAGGCAGCTGGGTATAACGAACATATACCCAATATATTTATATGTGCTGGCAGGAGTAAGGGAGGGGCTGACAGCTGTGAAGGTAAGACCAACTTATATTAGACTTAGACTGCCTCGACTTAACTGCTGTTCCTGAGGTCTAGGGTTCGATTCCCGGGTCGGATCAAATGTTTGTATGATCTGCAAATATTTGTTTCGGAGTTTGGATGTTTTCTATGTATGATATGTATGTATTTACAAAAAAAAAGTATATAAGTATTATATCAGTTGTCTAGTACCCACAATACAAGCTCTGCTTAGTTTGGGACTAGATGGCGTTGTGTGTGAGATGTCGGAAATATTTATTTAAATATTTATATTTACTAGGCTGGGTGATGATGGGTTAAGAAAAATTTGACCCAAATTTGACCTATTTTAGATTCGTTTTTGACCCAACATCCATAGACGACCCGACACTGTGGTGGGGTCAACTACACAAATAAATAATGTATTGAAGTGTATGTTTGTAATTTCAAATTAAAAACTTTTTACTAAATGCATTTATAAGTATATACGGTACTTTAATCTGGGAATAAATTTTTAATGTGTTTTTTCCGCATCATCTCTGCAACAGCTAGCCTGATTTTAACGGAGCTTTTACTAGCTACTTTTATTTTAGAGAAAAAAAGGGTTACAATGAAATTTTATACCCTCATTTATCTACACTTGATGAAACTTATGGTGATATATTCTAGAATTAGATTTACTTGTACTTATTCCATTTTTTTTATCATATAGTCATGCCATACAGTGATGCCATAAGACAAAACCGGTCAGGTGTACACATAAATCAATAAAATCCACTATTATAAGTATAAGTATAAGTGAATTCAATTCTAGAATGTATTAAATAAGTATAAGTGAATTCTAGAATATATTTAAATGAAATAGTTAACAACATTCGATTCAAAAACCAGTAAACATCTGTGGGTAATACCACCAGTACCTACATAATATTATGTCCGAGGTTTTATAATTTTTAATTTTTTTTTTTATATTTAAGCTGCCAAAATGACTCTGCCCTGCCTGATGGAAAGCATGAGCAGAATCCAAGAGTGGTGGTCACCATCCTCAATGCGAAAAAGAACATTGCAGCATGGTGACCCACACTATGGCGGCCTGGGGGGAAGGGGGATGGTGAGGGTGGGCCTCCGGTATCCTCACTCACTCGATGAAACACAGCGTAAGCGCTGTTTCACACCGGTTTTCTGTGAGGCCTTGGTATCACTCCGGTCGAGCCGGCCCATTCATGCTGAAGCGTGGCTCTCCCACGGTAGCTTTATTTTAATTTTAAACGTATCTAAATTTTGTAAGTGAATTTGTCGTGTTTGCGTTATTTCCAGGCGACAGTGGAGGACCCATGGTGTTACGCCGCCAACGCGATGACCGCTTCGTGCTCGGCGGAATCATTTCCTGGGGAATTGGTTGTGCGGAACCCAACCAGCCCGGAGTCTACACGCGGATCTCTGAATTCAGAGATTGGATCAATCAGATACTACTGTTTTAGGACTGATTAACGTTAAACGTCAAATTTTGACAGACCTGTCAATTTTGACAGATGTACCGGTTTTCACAGATTACAAAAAAATTAAGAAAGACTATAGATATAGGTAATCTAAATTAAATGTGATGAATCTAATGTTACGAATAATATATGAAGTGAATATTCGGCAACCAATGTATTATAAATAATAATATAGTCAAAACAGCAACAGGAAGCCGAATATTATTACACTATGAAAGATTTTCGGCATGCGTTTGATGATAAAGCCTTATTGTGAAATGGATATTTTTTCATAAGCAAGTGCTTATGTTATATTAAATAATCTTTCGTAAAAAGGCTGCAAGTATGAAACCTTAAAAATATAAAATTTCAAAAAGTAGAATATTGAATTTAAACTTTGTCGAACAAATTAATGTACCCTCTAAAAATACATCATATATTAATAAATAAATGCATATGTATTTTAACATCATCATACGCAAGCAGTAATTTTTGAAAATTAATTTAAAAAAAAAAAACTAAAATTTCTACTAAAATGTACGAGTATTTAAATTATGGCAGCCCCATTGACACTCAATATGTCTTCTTCTTCTTTTGATGATATGGCAATCAGCCGGATCAGCTATTTCTGCCAATGTCAAGTATTTCAAGTCTTCAATTCTAAGTCTTCGAGTCTTCAAGTCTTCGTCGTGATGGAATTAATGATAAAAAAAACATAACATAAAAAAAAAAAAATCGACACTCAATATGAGACAGGGTATAGAGACCGGCACGTCACTTGGCCAGATTCGTTAGATGCGTAGAATTCATTTTTAAAGTCTTTTTGGTTGGTAGAGGGACGCGGGGATTGTTGTAGCAGCGCTCCGAGCCAGCGATCGGAGCGACAGGCGACTGCACTTCCATTTTGTTTGTTTTGATTCGTTGCACTGAGTGTACTGTGCGCTAAATTACCCCCCACTGCGCCAAAATCTGGCCAAGCTTCGTGTTGGCGCCTTCAAACTGATGATAATCGATTCTAAAAATATAGAACACAAACATAAAATGACACGAGTCGGGTTCAAATCCTGCAAGTGACACATTTTGTATTTTTTAAATGCTCAAAATAATTTTTGATAACTACAATTATTTATGTAGTGTATCTATCTTTTTGAAATTTATTAAAAATGATAAACTATACGAATTTATAATTTAAGTTGAAGATATTTTTGTATAAATGTTATATTTAAATGCCCAGGGCATAAAACTTAAATATTTTAGTGAAATAAAGTAGAATTTTAATTTTAATAACGGAATCCGTCCATAATTTATTATAACTTAGCTAATTATTGTAAATATTTTTCATTTTTTAAATATGAAAATGCATTTATTATTTTTATTTTATTAGCCATAATACTACTCGAAGTAATATTGAGTTCTGATTTTATGAATTTATTAAATCATTTTAGACGTTTATTTTGATTTTCATTCTTTTCCAATTCCCTAATGAAACTATATTCTTGTTCATCTATTAATTAATTACGTTATAGTTTATATTTATTAGAAATAATAACTTAATTTATAATATTTTATATATTATCATTACAATTTATCAGGGTTAGTTAAGCTGTAAAAGCGCCATCTTGTAAATACTTTGTGCATTAGTTAATACGAAAAGTAATAGATGGCGCTGTCTTACATATTATACCAATTTCATACAGATTGTAACACAGCCTAAATCGCACTATTAACATTATTAGACATTTTAACTATATATATAAAAAGGAATTTCTAATAAGTGTACTTGCTTCGGCAGTACATATACTAAAATTGGAACGATACAGAGAAGATTAGCATGGCCCCTGCGCAAGGATGACACGCAAAATCGTGAAGCGTTCCACATTTTTTGAAGCGTTTAATTTTGGTGTTAAAATATATTGAGCTACGCTACCGAATTCAAGAGTCAACGTAATTCCTATATCTATACAAATAAATACAAGTGTCTGTAATATCAATCTTTTCACTAAATACAAATAAAATTTTATACAATACTGACTTAAGTAAAACTATCTGTGTGCGTCTATAAGTCTGTTCCTCGATTCCGTTTTTCCGTTTTTTGTTTTTGACGGAGTTTTCACCGACAAATAGCTGATAATATAGGAAGAAACTTAAAGGGGTATTCTAGTGTAGAGTCATGAATTTGAGGTGTTTTTTCAGGTGCTATAAATAAAAATCAAAAAATATTTTTACTTTCTACTACATTTTTCAAAACGTTTGACTTGATTTCTCAAGTTTTATAGAACCAATTGACTTAAAATTTGGTGTGAATCTTCTCAATACATGTCTCTATCGTCCTAACTATTCAATCAACAATGTCGTAAAAGCAACTAAGGCAGCAAAATCGAAACAAGAGAAAGAAAACTCGAAATAAACCCATATCAATCAATATATCAACAACCCATAATGTCCTACTGCTGTGCTCGGGTCTCCTCTCAGGAGAGGGTTAAGGCCATACGTCCCCACGCTGGCCAAGTGCGGGTTGGGGATTGGCAAGAATACGTTGTGGTTACGTAAATCTTGCCGTTGGATGTTTTTAAGCCGCCCGAAGGCCTCCAACTAAGCTTCACGACTGTTATCGTATGATAACAACCGGGACCGACTGCTTAACGTGACCTCCAAAGCACGGAGACGTTCATGGTAACATGCCCCTAGCGGTCACCTATCCAGGTACTAACCGCACCGTCGTTGCTTGCCCTCGCTGATTGTTTCTAATCACCGAGTGCAACTGGGCTATGAGCGCCTCTCCTAACTATTATTATAACAAAATAATAATTTTCACTATTTTTAAAAACTTCAGAAAAGTCCAAAAATGTCGAAAAAAATGCATTATTTTTTCGGACAGCCATAATTTAGTAAAAAATATTTTTTTACACTTTTTCTTAGTTAGTACGATAGCTGCATTTATCTAAATTAGTAATCTCTTTTTTTTCAGATTTTGAAAAAGCTTGCAATCATGACAAGATTCGCGCGCCAATTTTTTTGTATTCTCTACTTCAACAATTCATACCACTTTCAATTTTGTATTTTTTGACTATTCGTTTTTTTTTGTAGTCTTCAAATAAACGCCTGGTAAAAAATGGATGGTTAAAATATTTTTCGATTTTTATTTATAGCACCTGAAAAAACACCTCAAATTCATGCCTGTACACTAGAATACCCCCTAAGACTTTTTCTGGAAGCTACAACAGTAACAGCGGGTATCACCGCAACTTTAAGTGTGACGTATATCCAGCTACTATTTCAGTGCATGTTGATTTTGAATAAAAATATTAACATTGATGGTTTACAAAATACAATTGAGACTGTCATCATTATAATAGTCCAATGCTGGACATACGTTTAGACTGTACTTTAAAGCATATTTGGGAGATATTACTGAAATAATTCAATTCAAACCTAAAAGTCTATTAGTAAGTGGTATGTAGTAAGTAGTAAATAAGAAAGTGGTGCAGTGGTAGCGTATGCAACTGCTGTTCATGAGGTCTCGGGTTCGACCAAATATTTGTTTCGGAGTTTGGATGTTTTCTATGTATAATATGTATATATTTACAGAAAAAAAGTATTTATGTATTCATATAAGTTGTCTAGTATATACAAACATATAGCTATATATATACACAATAATACAAGCTCTGCTTAGTTTGGGACTAGATGGCGTTGTGTGTTAGATGTCCGAAATATTTATATTTATTTAATTTCTTAGTACACAGGTAAATAATAATAAAACAAAGTGGGAGTGCTTCAAAAATTATTTATTTATTCGTATATATAAATTATATATCCATTTTATAATTAAAATCAACCGTTGCACACAACAGAAACATCGTAATATCCGACCTCCCACGCCTCGGACGAAAGATGCACTTTGCGAACGCGTATCAAACGAAAGACGACCTTAATCCAATGGCAGTAGGACGCTTCGCCGAAACGTGTGTCGCAAAGATTAAGTATACATATAGTTAAAACTAGATACACAATTTTTATTTTAAAACTCCTGCCTATGACGATCGCGGAACACACGCATTAAATTATAATTATAAAAAGCTGAAATATGTATTATCTAAATTAATACTTTTTCTAAAATACTCTGTAGTTTAAAAAGAGAACATTCCGCCATTTTGTTGTGCAAGAAACGTCAGTAGTATCACAAAATAAAACCACTATTTTCCTTTATTGTTTTTTAAATATTAAAGAATATAAATAAATTTTTATTTTATAAAAATACGTTCAGGCTATTTCGTTAAGTTTTCTAAATTCATTTTCTTTTTAAACTAAAATCTAAAAAAATTCACCAGGAGAAGGGTACACAGCAAAATGGCGGAAGCATAGGAAACGGATACAGGTCCTAGTTAGGATAAGTACTATTTTGCAATTGCCAATAATCGAAGAATAATGTCATTTTGGCATAATACAATTGAAAATAAATAATAAATAGGAAATAAAAATGAAATCTAAAAATACTAATATGACTGTCGTATATTAATTTTTACATTTAGAAGATTATTTTTAAGACTTGCAACACTGAAATTAGACGGTACTAATTATTTAATAAGACTTTGACTACACGTTTTTTTGACACTAGTTATTTTCGTATATAATAGTTTAACTCCAGTGTCGATATTAAACCACATTAGGTTTTAACTTATTACAGTTTGAGAAAGTAATTTGTTGGTACAGCTGCCTTATATTAATATTTTTCAAGGTATTAAGTAAGTAATTCAAATAATTAATACATTATATAGTTAATGAATGACAGAGTTCTGATTTAACAATCATTTAAAAAACACACAGTTGAGCAGTGACCCTTTCTTTTTCTGAATTCAGTTCAATGATTGTCATTAGTCGGACAGGGCTTAGGGGGGGTCCTAAAATTAAGTTAGATGTTCAAGTGGGGAGGGGGTCGAGTCAAATCTCATCTAATCTTACGTTGGAGAGGTCTCGGCAAATATCAAGTAATTTTTTTTCATATTGCAATAAAAAAATTTTTTTTGGATATAATCGATGATCACTTTACTGTTTCAAGGGCTATATTGATTTTTTAATTGGCACTGATTGAATTGATAATTAACACTGGTTAAAAATGGTGACGTTATGTCGCAGACTTTACGTCACAACTGTTTAAAACAGTTTTTCAAAATTAGTCATCATGCCTATTAGGCGGAAGAGGTCTATAGCAGGTTTTTAAACTGGCTTTTGCTAGGAGTGTGTCGTCTAATGTTAAAGCTAGTTATGATGAGTATGATGCTGTCAGCACAAGATGTTGTGGCTAACTTTGCGAGTCTTTAGGCTGAGAAGGTGTTGCTGTATTTTACACTAACTGCTAACCGTAGGTCATGGGGTTTGAATCGACCAATAGAGTATGACAATTTATTTTATATCTGGGTATACTACAGAATTTATGTTTTTAGATATATATATATACATATTTTGGGATCAGATGGCCGTGTATGAAATGTGTGTGGATATTATTATAAAACAGCTGTACCATTGCACATATGTTACAATAAACTAATAGATCACAATCTCCCTGCTTTACAAACCTACCGCACTTATTAATAGTTTCAGATAACAATTATTATTTGTTATAATTAAGTTTTGGAGCGACCTTACTTGAAAGTTTATTAAAAAAATATTATTTTAATTCGTAGTAAAGAAAATAAAAACTCCAAAATTGTTTAAAATTATTAAGTGAATTATATATACGAAAGTAGCTTCGTCTGTCTAATTACCCTCTCTCGACTAAACCGCTGAACCGATTACAATGTAGTTTTGCATATATAGTCGATATACACGCGGACGGAACAGCGGGTAAAATGACTGTTGAAAAATTGTTTAGTCTCACTACAAATTTGATCAGAGAATATTGAGTGTCGCCAGCATAAATTGATAAATATTCTTTATTGCTATCTCTGTAGTCTAAGTTTATTTTAGAAAATATTATTCCAATAATAAGCTGAGAAATATAATGTGTTGTCTCAGATTAATATTATTTTTATATATTTTCTAATAATTTTAACACAGAGCTAATAGAGGATGGTGACCACCGCTTTTGGACTCAATACATACTCCATCAGGTAGAGTCATTTTGGTCGTTATAATTTAAAAAAAATATCTTAAAACTAACTCATCTACGGAATTTAACATAACAAGTCGTATACGCTTTAATTGTTGAATAATTTAAAAAAGAAACATATTTTGATCATGTTTTTCAAATAAATATAATATGTTGATGGAACATTTTCAAGTAAGGTCCTCCAATATACACAACACAGTCAGTTAACGAGATTTGTATCACTATTGTGACACTCGCTACCTTTTAGGCCTATTCTACGACCACTACCCAACTTGGCCGTGAAGCGCCCGCCTCTTTCCCTTTCAACATACGAATTTGTGAAAAACATTCAACAAAAATCTAATTGGTTAATTAATCTAATCTAAATCAATTTTGTAATATTTTAAGTAAAACTTATTAACTTATTTTAAGGTGTTACTTAAAATACACATTTCACAGGTAAGAGAATGTTTCTTTTTTCAAAGAACTACTAGGTATTAGATATTGCAAGCGCAGGTGCACTCCATTCCTTCACTCTCATAATCCGATGGGACGGTTATCCGAAACGACCGGGGAGAGATCAGGTGCAGAACTGATGGCTTTACGAACTCTCCAAGGCCCAGGGCTAAGACCCCAACTTCCAAACTACGAGCTATTATTAAGCATTTCTATAAACAGAAAAACGCAATAACACTTTTTTGCCCGGACAGGGATTCGAACCTGAGACCTTGTAATTAGCAGTCACATTCCCCAACCGCCACACCAAAGAGACAGTCATATTACAGAAATAACTAGACAGGGATAAAAAAGAAATACAATCGAATTGAGAACTGTGGAGGAACGTGCAACATGTTCCTCCAACACAAAGGGAGGATCCTCCGACCAGGCGAGGTGATCATGCCTGGCGGGCCACTGCCCCACGGTTGATGTTGGGAAGTTGTATATATGTTAATTGGCGCGAGAACTTCTATTGCGCGAATTAGGATTGGTAGTTTCTTAGTTTTCTTCGTTGCTCCGTAGTTCGATGTTTCTTCGGTAGATGGCGCTGTTATATATTTTATGTTGTTGCGCTGTATGTGGAAGTCGCCACAAGAACCTTCTCCTTTTTTGAAGTAGGTTAAAATAGATTAAAGAAATTAAACAGACGAATCATTAATTCGTTTTACGGAAATAAACAAGATAAGTACAATAAATGTATAAGTTTTTTGTTGAATGTTTCATCTGTATTGCGTACGTTGAATGTTAAAGGACGCCAGCGCTCCTACGGGAAGTCGCGCAGTTACAACGCAGCCAAGCTAAGTTTTACACCTCGCGAACAAATAAACACAAGCTTCTGTCTATCTTCTGTCTTCTGTCACAATCTTGTATGACGTGTATCGTTGACAAAGGTGCTAACCCTGTCGCACATTGCGACAGAAGACAGAAGAAAGACAGAAGTTTAAGCCTTGTTTGTTAGTTGGCGAGGTCCAAACCTAGCTTGGCTGCGTTGTACACTATTTCCGCCTAGTGCACAGTTTAGACAACTATATTCTTTACACACATTTAATTGTACACTTTATGTTCGTCTACTTAACTAGCCACCAAATCGATAATTAAACCTTGTTTCAACGGTTACAGATAAGTTATATAAGCTTATCTTCCATATAAATTGAGTCAATTATCTGACAGATGACATAGTTATCCGGAACTTATCTGTCACCGGTGAAACAAGACCTTAGAGTATTTATTGATTTTTTGTCTCTTTCTAATCGCGAGATGGAACATTTTTTTAATACATAGAAAATTATACATATATTACACAGTGTCGAATTTATTTTGCATATCACTCACTAGGGTTGCAAATAAGCGTACATCACGTCGGATGGTAAGTGGTAACCAACATTCGAAAGAAAAATAATCGTATATTTTTTTTTCTAATTGACACTTTGCTTTTTTTGTCAGAAATGTTTAGTTTTTTTATTTATTTTTTTAATTCCATAGACTCGACTACAAAGAGACTTAACATGTAAGGAAATGCGGAGACATTTAAAAAATACTGCTTCGTTGCAAGCGCAAATAATTATAAAAATAATATTCGAAATATTTCTATAATTACTTAAGACTTAGATCTAGATCTAATACTTCATAACTTATGTTACATCTACTATATACAGTCAGCTACATAAATACACCAACAACGGTCCAATGTGCGTTGTTCTATCATATTTTTTTTATTTCTTCAAAAATTTTCGTTTCATAATCACATATTGCAATACGATTTTTTTTACATGAGATTCATGTCGTCATTTCCGGTGATCGTCGCTGTTGGAATGTCTTTTGAATACATTGGAATTTTTCCTTATGATGGAATGACATTAGTTTCTCTAAGATTCGTTCGACCGATGACACTGAAGTCGCTAACGAGTTTAAAACATGTTTTAATATAAGCAGTCAACATTATTTAATCACATTTGAACAAAAAACAATTAATTATCAGCTACAGCTACTAATATGATTATTTGTGTTGTGAAGTCAAAAAGCCTTGACACAACTCTACATATTGAGATTTAGGCTGCTGTACTGCTGTATCTTACAAGAAAATTAAATACATTTTAAAAACATTTGTTTTCTCTGAATAAGTTTTTGTTCAAATATGTGTTTAATAATTTTATTGTTTTATTCAATTATTGCTTTGAGAATGTCATAAATATAACTAAAAACATTTTATATTTGACTATGATTATACATCACAATTTCGTTTTAAGTAATCTCAAGTCTGATATAGTATTAAGTAGAGATGATAAGAGTTATACTCCTACCACGAAGTACTTGTACAGTATTAGAGCTAAAAAGTATCTTGTAGCTCTAAAATGAGATTAGTAGATAATAAAATATAATTACAATATGTTCACAGGTCAATATAATTTTTTTTATTAACATTCCTAAGTAATTTATAAGTGAAAATAAATGTACAGCCAACACCATTGAGATGCTTATTATTAGATAGTTTTCATAGATTGACATAACTGAGTGTTTGTTTAATATAAACTATACATAATACTTTGTCTTGTGATGTTTGAACTTTAATAGGCATAACATTTATGGTCACGACTGTACATTATCACTGGTAAATTCGAGTAATTGTAAGTAGTTTCATTAATATTTTATTAAAAGTATGATCAGAACCACACATTTACTTTGACCTTCAAAGTAAAATTACATAACTGAAAATTGTAAATTTTACTGAAATTATCAATTTTGACTTATGTTACTTCTCTTATAAGTCCGTTCAAATGTTTTAAGAAAATATTTTCTCCAAATGAGGGTAGTCTTACAATGATTACATAAACCATCGTATAAATTTTTTTAAGTAAACAGAACACTGTTCTAGTAAACACTCGTATACATGTCTCACCACTGAGCGTGTGGTACCGCGAGGTCTCAGATTTGAGTCCAGCGCTCTTCGAAGTACTGCCTCATGTTGTGTCCGGCCCGGCCCACTGGGCTGTCGTCCTCGTTGAACACCTCGCAGTTGCTGAAGATCAAGCGAACATCGGAAGCGAACTCCTCCTTACATTTGTATCTAGAAGAGAAATAGGTTATGAAAACAAACCGATAATATAAGCCATTCGCGTTAAGAAAATAGTGACGAAGCTAAGGTTAAGATATGGCAAAGTTGAGCAATCCCAGTCGGGTCAGAATATAGATGGATGACATTTCTTATCATCTTGAGTTCCTTATTTATCTCGGAGAGCACTTTAAGCTGTTTATCCCGGTTGCCAAAAGAAGATTTTGGATTTTGGAGCATTTTTATAAAATGAAATTGAGGTGGCAACAGCTTGCATACTGTTTATCTTTCATGTAAACTAATAC
This sequence comes from Hyphantria cunea, assembly GCA_003709505.1. NCBI lineage: Eukaryota > Metazoa > Arthropoda > Insecta > Lepidoptera > Erebidae > Hyphantria > Hyphantria cunea. The sequence goes on along the minus strand of PKRV01001870.1, from coordinate 150,704 downwards.
TCACACTATTTTACCTGAATTAACTTGATGACTGATTATTGTGTGTAATAGAGAGTGGCTAAGAGTTTATTTGCCAGTATTCTTCTCATAAGGCTTTACGCACTTTGGAAACTGCAAGTTATAGATCGACACAAGCGGGCTGTAGATTTCGATGTTTTTACCTAATTTACCTTGACAATCCAGTACATTATGTGACATCTGTTTGTGTCGATCTATGATTTTTGACTGTAGCTTCAATTTAACGTTCATAAGCGTCATTTAGTGTATTAATTGAATAAATGATTTTGAATATCTTTAGCAATCGTTACAGCTAGTTGGAACACTAAAAAGTCCGAGTATATTCTCTTTACAGAACTTCGATATCGCCTGATACTTGCGTCCTACTGATTATTTGACTCTACTTAGTTTGGGGCCAGATAGCCGGGTAATATGTGAGATATCTGAAATAATTATTACTAATGGTCGCACAATGGTCGAAATTCGGTCATATACGACTACACGGTTGGCCTAGTGGTTTCAGTGGTCGCCACACCGCTTCCTACTGCGGCAAGTGTTGTGGGTTCAAATCTTACATGGGACAACACTTTGTGTGATCCATAAATTGTTGTTCCGAGTCTGGGTGTACTTTGTGTCCGTTTCATGTATGTTTGTAAAGTCCCCCGCGACAAAAGAATGTATATTCCTGATGGGGGATTTGTCTTTAAGAAAAAAAATTAAAAAAGCAAACATTTTTTTAAGCCTTTCTGAACTAGTCCTCGATATACACTTTAATTGTGCCCATTTCATATTCCTCTGTTTGAATAATTTTTATAAAAAGGGTACAAAGATTTTGGTTGCTGTATTAATGTATTGATTATTATACTATGTTGAAATTAACGAACCTGAAAATGGCCCTTTTTTACTGGGGCCTGGTAAACTTACCCTACTCTGGATAATGGAAAGCATGAGCAGAATCCAAGAGTGGTGGTCACCATACTCATTGCTCGTGCAGACAATGCAACAATACAGCATGGTGACCCACATTATGGTGGTCTATTGGGATGATTCTGCATCACTGGGCACTTTCAAATATGCAATATTTTAAGAATTATACCGATACTAACATGTTGTCCTGCAGTTTCCTCTTAATGGTTGAGAGGTCCATGGGACACTTGATGACTTTCTTGTACTGTGGAAACTGCTTCGTGTTGACGGGGAGTAGGAACGGCCAAGCGTGCTCGTGACATTCCATTTCCATCAGGAGAGTTCTGGAGGAGGTAACGAAAGATTATTACTGGGGCGACTTTAACATTTAGTTAGTGTAACATTTATTTTAACCTTTTCAGGGGGAACGGTCATCATTATATATTGGTCATCTTATGCACTCTCTTAAATTATGTAAAACGGTGTACAAATAAAGAGATTTCTATCTATCATGTTGATGTCGAGGAGTTCTATGTAAGCGACGCGAGAATTTGAATATTGCGATACAGGATTAGTCACTCAGTAGTTCGGCGTGTCTTCGATAGATGGCATTGTGATATGTGTTTTGTATCGCCGTATATGTAAGTCGCCAGGACTTGTGTTAATAAAGTAAACTATCAATTGAGACTGATATTGTATATTATTTATAACAGAGTACAAAGACCTTACGCTAACAATGAAGGCAGAACAATGGCGATTCTGTAGTGTTGTTATAGTGCGGTCGTGATAGTGCTGTGACAACACTCGACTAAAACGATTGAGAAACGATAACATTACTAATCGTATTGTTTTTTTGGAAATGAAACAATTTGTCTTATATTTGCAACCTTCCTCTTTTGTATAAATACCTGGACGACTCGGTACTTTTTACTGAAAATTTTTCTAAAAATGAATCTTAGTTAGATCGATTTATCGCAACCACGTATTGAATTTCATGAACATCGTAGGAGCCGTTTCCGAGATTCAGATTATAGATACTCACTTGCAAAACTGTAGCTCTTTGATCACTTTCTTGCCAGTATTTTTATCTTTCTTGACTCTCGGGACGAGGGGTACGTTTTCTGTGTCACGCTCCTCAACTAAACGGACAACCAGAAAACATAACATTCACTAACGATGTTACACATAAAAAATAACTCAAATTTAGGGCAGTCGATCCTTAGTTATTTGCGTACATACAATTCGGTGACTCATTTTTATTTATGTAGATTAATGGTAAGATTTCCATAACAGAATGACAATTTCATATTTTGCTAATTATAAGATTATTAATTGAAATAATATAGAATGGCGTGATGACGTATTACGAATACCAAGTGTACCAGGAAGTAATATACGTAGAGCAACATCACTGTAAAGCGAAGGGAGACTTCATCAACTTGATTGTATAGTGGGCTAGTGGTTTCAGTGGTCGCCACACCGCTTCCGACTGCCCCAAGTGTTGTAGGTTCAAATCCTACATGGGACAACACTTAGTGTGATCCATAAATTGTAGTTCTTAGTCTGGGTGTATTTTGTGTCCGTTTCATGTATGTTTGACACAGGATCCAATTCCTAAGGCGAGAGTTGTCTTTTTAAAAATAAATAAATAATAATAATAAATCAACAACCCATAATGTCCCATTGCTGGGTGCGGTTCTGCTCTCAGGGGAAGGTTAAGGCCATACATCCCTACGCTGGACAAGTGCGGGTTAGGAACTGGCCATACAACGTTGTGGCTACATAATCTTGCCGTTGGATGTTTTTAAGCCGCCCAAAGTCCTCCAAATAAGCTTCACAACTGTCATCCTATGATAACAAACGGGACCGACTTCTTAACGTGACTTCCGAATCATGGAGACGCTCATGGCTCCTTGCCACCAGCGGTCGCCTATCCAGGTGCTGACCACACTGTTGTTGCTTACCCTCAGTGATTGTTTCTAATCAATAAGTGCAACAAGAGAAGACTTAAAACAAACTATAGGCTAGCTGAGGCCAAAACTCTTTTCTAAGGAGAGGCCTTTGCCCAAAAGTGAATATTTAGGCTGGTGAGGATTATAACTATAGAGTAATACCATCTAAGTGTTGGTCAGTGTCGTCATGCTGTAAGGCTCCATTCCCTCCGTAGTGAATCGCGCGACGCTTCTCTGGCGGACCTTCTTCAGCGCTGAGCTCGCCTTTGAACAAGCACGAATGTTAAATAATTCTATAGTTTTAAAACGGTTTAAAATTCAATAATCATGTATAAAATTGATCTGATATTTTGTTCGAGTATGCGGAAAAAAAAAAAGTAGGAAAATAAATAATTATTTTCGGACATCTAACACACAACGCCCTCTACTCCCAAGCTGAGCAGAGCTTGTGTTATGGACACTATACAACTGCTGTAAATACATACATTTCTATATATATTTAAAAGAGGAAGGTGACTGACTAACTACGCTATCACGAGATCAACGCACCTCCCAAACCGCTGAACTTAGAATCCTGAAATTTTGCATGTAGGTTCTTTATATAATAACGAAAGTGAGCACCTAAGCATGGTATACTGGAAATGTCACTAAGGTGTTGAAGATATCTACTTAGAAACCGCGGGTAAAAGCTAGTTATACATAATAATGCACTCTTCAACAATTCTTGTGGGTGTGTGTGTGTATATATAATCTGAATTTTGAAATATATTTTAATAATATAGTTACCAGCGTGATGGTTGAGTCCGTTCTCAGTGTCGGGGAGCGTGTCGTCCATTTTGTCGTCGTGTTTCTCTGGAGTATGAAGCACGCTGCCAGAACACTCCTCCGCTGTGGTCGACGTAGATGCGTGGGATGCTGCCGGGCTGTACCACATAATGGAACTATTATATCGGCACGATTAGCCTAGTGGTTTAAACGGTCGCCACGCCGAGAGTTGTGCGTTCAATTCCCACATGGTACAACACTTTGTGTGATCCACAGATTGTCGATCTCGCTTACCATCAGGCGATCAGTCTACACCTATTCCATAAAAAAAGGGTGCAGGTCCTGAAAACCTCACGACCTGTCTATTATTGAAACTCTTTCTGTTAATAATTAGAAGGAAAGTGATTCGTACCTAGGCACCATGTTCTGGTCTAAATCAACGCTGGTGTTCATATCTCGATGTTTTGTGTCGCGTTTCTTCGTGTTGCGAGGTTTCTTAGGCGGTGCGCGGGAAATGCATTGAGAACAATACCATTTACCGCGAGGATTCTGAAATAGAAATGGTAAATTCATATTTACAAGTTTTTTTTTTAGAATTGAAGTTAGTTACTAAGTTGTAACTAGGCAGATGTTGTAACTAAAGCGACAGAATGTTTTATTGTCCCCAGACGTTAGGAGACGTGAATTTGTACTTTGGTTTCCTCACTCATTCGGTCAAAAAAAATTGATTAATAGCGGTTTTCTTTGAAACCAGAAAACCAACCTCATATGTCACCACCTGTACTGTCTTATTTCATTGGCGAGTGTAATACAGAGGCCCAATGATGTAAAGTAACTCAATAGACCTCCATAGTGTGGTGTGATGCTGCGTTGTTGCATTGTTTGCATTCGCAATAAGTATGGTGACCACTACTCTTGGATTCTGTTCATGCTTTCCATCAGGCAGAGTAATCTTTGTATGTAGGTATGAATCTGACCGAACTGGTTCCACAATGACAAATCTCGATTCTTCCATGGAAGGTAGTCAAGGCAAGTAACTATATAGTATGATTGAAAATTCAAACTATTTATTTAGAATACAGGTTAAATTACGATATCAGCGTGGTGACGAATTAAGAATACGGTGTGTTCACTCCTATTCATTAAATGGTTGCTGTAAAACCGACTAAGGGCTCAAACTATCTAGTACTATACAAAAAGAAGGAAAAAATGACACAAACCTAACCTCATTGACCAGTACGGAAAACCCGTATTTCTAAATTAATGCCTGTTCATCAGTGTACCTTCGAAAGCTATTGTTGACCTGTCTAGCCCGCGTGGTAAAGGAAGTCTAACTCCAGCAGAAGACTGATGAAGCTGTTGAGGACGTTACCTTGAGCAGCGGTGGGTAGTGGCAGTCCTGGTGGTAGGCGCGCGAGCACAGCGCGCAGGGGATGGTCCGGCCGGAGCCGGTGGCGCCCCCGCACACGATACACACGCGCTCCCCACGAGCTTTGTTCACGCACTCCCAGCAATACCTGCACATCATACAAAAATAATATATGTATATATGTTTTAGGACATCTAACACCGTGGGAGAGCCACGCTTCAGCATGAATGGGCCGGCTCGACCGGAGTGATACCACGGCCTCACAGAAAACCGGTGTGAAACAGCGCTTACGCTGTGTTTCATCGAGTGAGTGAGGATACCGGAGGCCCATACCCCAATCCAACGCCCCCTATCCCCCTCACCATCCCCCTTCCCCCCAGGCCGCCATAGTGTGGGTCACCATGCTGCATTCGCATTGAGGATGGTGACCACCACTCTTGGATTCTGCTCATGCTTTCCATCAGGCAGGGCAGAGTCATTTTGGCAGCTTAAATATAAAAAAATATATAAAAAATAACACAACGCCATCTGTCCCTAGCTGAGCAGAGTTCGTGTAATGGGTACTAGACGACTGATATATTTTTTTTTGTAAATACATACATATTATACATAGAAAACACCCAAACGACGAAACAAATATTTGCAGATCATACAAACATTTGATCCAGTTCGCGACATCACACTAGAATGCACCTTATAACCCCTAAGGGATAGTTGAGGTTTGACAATTTTAGTCGCAACGTTGGTAGACACACAAGGTAGTCCGATGACCTAGTGAAGGTCGGGAGGAACCGTTAGATGTGGACAGCACAGGGTCGGTATTGTGGAGAAAACTGGGAGATGCATATGTTTAGCAGATATAAGATAATGATCATTTTACACTTAATGTGGGTTTCGAATTTCTTAAAGCGAAGACTTCTATATAGCAACGATAAGCAACGATGGCGCGGTCAGTACCTGGATGGGTGACCGCTGGTGGCATGTTACCATGAGCGTCTACGTGATTCGGAGGTCACGTTAAGCAGTCGGTCCCGGTTGTTATCATACGATAACAGTCGTGAAGCTTAGTTGGAGGCCTTCGGGCGGCTTAAAAACATCCAACGGCAAGATTTACGTAGCCACAACGTACTCTTGCCAGTCCCCAACCCGCACTTGGCCAGCGTGGGGACGTATGGCCTTAACCCTCTCCTGAGAGGAGACCCGAGCCCAGCAGTGGGACATTATGGGTTGTTGTTTGTTTTGTTTGAAGACTTCTATGGGCAGATTTGGGTGGTGAGTAAATTCGGGTAAATCTTCATCGACATAGTCACGGGAATGTATAGATATATATATGTATATTCACTGGTGTCAGTACAAAGTGGACTGATTTTAATTTAAGATCAAACCATAGCAACAATTACACAATAAAAGCAAACAATATCGTCGACAGTCCTCATGACTGTTTTGTGGTATTTTTTAAACAACTCTCGCATTAGATAACTTATATCCTGTGTCGGGGGACTTTACAAACGTACATGAAACAGACACAAAGTCAGGACCCACAACACCCCGATCCTACAGCAGCAGCAAGGTAACCACTTAAACTACAACATCATCTGTGAAATTGTTTTTTTTTTAAATAATAGTTTATGGTCTTCTCACTCACCAATCACCATCAGGTATTTTGTCCATGCGCGGCTTGAAGCAGTAGGTGTGATAGCCCTTATCACAACCGTCGCACAGCAGCAGTTGACCTTCATTGTCGCCGCTCAAGCAGAACTGACAGTTCTGTGAATCCAATTACAAACTGTACATAAGAATTGGAAACAAATATTTTATTATTTATTTGTTTTAAAGCACATAGATGACCAAGCTTTGCTCAGAATTTTTTTTGGTTAATTTTTGTAAAATATGAATCCTAGCTAGATGTATTTATCGTCCCCGAAACCCCCTGCATATTAAATTTCATTAAATCGTTGGAGACGTTACGGATATTCAGGTTATAAAATATATATATAACCCTCTCCTGAGAGGAGACCCGATCCCAGCCATGGGGCATTATAGATTGCTTACACTGTTGTTGTTGTTGATGATATATTAAAAGTTTGGTATACAAGAATTGCTCGTTTAAAGTTATTAGAAACGATAACGCAAAAGAAAAACCTTGTCAATAGTATGAACCACCAGTGATTTACATGAACAATTACTAGAGAAAAAGAAAATATATTTTTTATAATATAGCTTATTCTGAGTTGTCACTAGTGTCGTTTCTGAACTACTCAATGATGCAGAAGCATCAATAGGCCACCATAGTGTGGGTCCCCATGCTACATTGTTGCATTGTCTGCACAAGCAATGAGTATGGTGACCAACACTCTTGGATTCTGTTTAGGGTTTCCATTAGGCAGAGTAGAGTCATGACAGGGCCAAATGTATATACATATTTTATAAAATATAAAAAAGATGGACTGACTGCCTAATATTAAAATAATACAATATAAATATAATAAAAAGGCAGAGTGCTTTGGCCGGCCCATATATGTAGCATAAAATTTGTATGTAGACACGGCAAACGAAATACCTGATCAGTAAAGTAAACTGCGTGGGTTTTTAATGAACGATCATTATAGCAATTGAAAATATAGTTTTCAAAATATAGCCCTATCCCTGAGAGTATTGTCACTAATGTCTTTTTCTTATTCTTCTGATGATATGGCAGCCGGCTGGAACAGCTATTTCCGCCATTTTCAAGTGTTTAAAGACTTCAAGTATTCGTTGTGATGAAATTAATATTAAGATGCAATGGTACCGTCACTACCGATGGATTACCGATCGTCACTTATGTTATTTGATAACATATGTGGTATATTTTAATTGTGAGTTTTTACATTTATGACGTATTGTACTTTATTTGTATTAAAACTAGCATGTTGAAATGAAAATATAGGGGAAACAAAATAAAATCGCTTGTTTATAGTTGCTTCGTCCAATTCGTAACCATTTATCACAAAGATCAAGCTATTAATGGCTATAGAAAAATATATCTATTCTTTCTTTTTCTTTTTTAAAAGACAACTCCCACATCAGGAATATACATCCCGTGTCGCGGGGGACTTTACAAACATACATGAAACGGACACAAAGTGCACTCATATTTTTTATGAAACACAAAGTCAACACTTTTCCGTGTAGGATTTGAACCCACAACACTTGGCGCAGTAGGAAGCGGTGTGGCAACCACTGAAACCATTAGGCCACCGTGCGGTCTATATATATATGACAATGTGTTGTTATTTGAAGATTTATATAACAATCAATATATGTGAATATGATCATTCGTTTGCCGTGTGTACTATGACATTGAAAAACCAACATACTTACTGAAATTACGATGTCCTAATCCCAATCCATGGTTGTAAGCTAATACAACATCATACCCAGCCCTCGGGTGGGTTGTTATCTAGCGAAAGGGTAAATACGTACATGTTGCATACGTACCGCCTTCATGATGCTCTTGTCCCAGGCAACGGCGGCCTCCAGGGCCTGCAGCAGCATCGCCAGCTGAGCTGACGTGTTGCAGCGGGACACGGCCTCCCGCCACGTGGATAGACCGCGGGCTATGCCCTTGTTGTCTGTAGAAAACATTTTATTCATGTACCTTTGAGTAACGTGTCGCTTATAGCAGACATAGTTGTGTGTGTACCAGAATATGTCGTTGTACGAGTATATGTGCGAGTATGTATGTGTTTTCTATTAAAAAACTACAACTACATATCAAAGGGTAAGGTGTTATACGCCTCTTATGTCGGGCTCGATCTGGTGGCAATCTATACCGACTAAAGTCAAATTTTTCACAAAAAAACGGATTTCAAGAACTGGACTAAATTGAAATGAGACCTCTCGGAAAGCACCAGCTTTCAAATAAAACAAGAATAATAAAAATCACAGCGGCGCTCACAGCCCAGTTGCACTCGGTGATTAGAAACAATCAACGACGGCGTGGTTAGTACCTGGATAGGTGACTGCTGGTGGCATGTTACCATGAGCGTCTCTGTGATTCGGAGGTCACGTTAAGCAGTCGGTCCCGGTTGTTATCATACGATAACAGTCGTGAAGCTTAGTTGGAGGCCTTCGGGCGGCTTAAAAACATCCAACGGCAAGATTTACGTAGCCACAACGTATTATTGCCAGTCCCCAACCTGCACTTGGCCAGCGTGGGGACGTATGGCCTTAACCCTCTCCTGAGAGGAGACCCGAGCCCAGCAGTGGGACATTATGGGTTGTTGATGAATGATGATAATAATAAAAATCGGTTCACTCAGTCGAAAGTTCTGTAGTTGCAAACTTAAAAAAATACAGTCGAACTGAGAACCTCCTCCTTTTTTGGAGTCGGTAAAAAAACCATGGGATCACCGTTAGGTATTTTATCACGGGAGAATGACTCAGAAGCTGCTCAGTTAACGCTGTGTGTTTGGTCAGTTTTAATTTAAAATATTGTTTTCTTAAATCTCGTTCAACCGCAGAGATTACTATTAAAAACTTGATTAAAATTTGACTGTCCTGTTGGTTTGTTATTGACACCAGATTAGCTAAATATGTGTGTGAAAAACACTAACATTAGCATTGTGTCTGGGTGTATTTTTTTATAATATATATAAAAATATTATTAAATTAAGTAGACTCATTTTATCATATATTTGTTTTCTTCTTGTGTCATACTTTAGAAAACAAACAGTGTTAGAACAACAATTTGATACAAAGTGTGGGGCTTGAACCCACAACACTGAGTACGTGAGTACTAAGATAACTGTGTAGTCGTTTAAGAAGGTCCTAATAAACATAAACAACCCTTAGTTTAAAAGATATTATACCTTTCCCCTCGTTAGTTCGTTCATTTTCCGAGTTCTGTGGTGAAGAAGCCGAAGCATTTCCATGTTCAGCTTGCAGGACAGCTCCAAGGGTTACTTCTGAGTTACTGTACACACAGAATAACAAATCACATTACTGTCGATATGTTTATATACTAACATATTTTAATTTATGGCAGACGGAAACCTTATGAAGTCAAAATTTCGTAATTAAAATCCCAAAAATTCTCATCTATATATACAATAAACAAAATCTAACAAAACAAAAGTCCATTCAGGTTAAGAAAATAATGACGCATCTATCAAGCCCCCGCCCTTTCATCAATCGGGTCCCATGTTTTCGCCCAAAACAATAATCCCACAAAAAATAATATCTCAATAGACCGCCATAGTGTAGTGGTTGTAGTGACTTCCACAGACAGCTGTAACAAAAACATATGACTGCGCCATCTACCGAAGATACATTTGAACTACGGAGTAACGTAGTGTACGAAGAAGCTACCAATCCTGCATCGCGCAATAGAAGTTCTCGCGCCGATTAACATATATACAACTTCAGTTCATCAACAGTTGGGCAGTGGCCCGCCAGACATGGTCACCTCACCTGGTCGCAGGATCCTCCCCTGAGTTGGAGGGACATGATGACACCCATTCCTCTACTGAGGTGACCCCAATATGATTGGCACCAGCCTTTGAAGGAGCAGATCAACAGTCAGCGCGCCCCATCATGGTCACTCCCACAGCAAGTCTCAGCCACAGTAACTTCGAACTCGTCAGGGATGATACACCACACGCAGGAATCGACCGCTCCAGCCTGGTTACACCTACCGCCTCATCAGCGTCTAGGCATAGCAAACTGCACATACGGTCCATGTAAGCAGAGCATCTCTCTCCTGTCTACGCAGCAGCCAGCCACTACGCAGCAACCAACTCTACTCACTGGGGACCTCACCGCAGCATGAATTCCCGACTCACTCACTCCCGACTGGACTAGCGGCATTCAGTTCCGACTCACTGGAACTACTCACTCCTGGCACTGGCAAGCTCGGCAACAGAGCAGAGACAGCTGACAGCTGATCACTTTGGCAGGCTTATATAATATATAAAAGAATATTTCCGACTTCTTGCAAAAATACGGAAGTCTGATCGATGCGTCACTATCTTCTCAAAAAGGGTTGACTGTAAATAAAATTTTTAAAAAGTAGGATTATTAAGGATCGATGTTATTGAAATAAAAAAGCGTTTGCTGTTCAACGCTTAAAATAAACCTACTCAAACGCTAATATATAAACTTTGATTATTAATTTAGACCTCAAAGTTTATATATATAATATATATATAATATAATATGGTTTATTTCTCAAAAACAAAGCCAGAAATACACAAAATCAAAAGCACATGGCACATATCAAAAGTAATTATGATGAACTCTGGTACCCAGGATAAGATTTAACTTGTGTTTAGGGTACCAGTGCCCTCGCGTACAATACATACATATGTTTGAAGTAACTGGAAAAACAAACAGCATTTATTAAAAAATAAATAAAAATAAACCACCTAAAGAAATAGAGAATTAGAAAGAAAATAAAACAAAATAAAACTCAAGCTCACTATTCATTTGCATTTTTAGTGTAGCCTCTTATTATGCACAAAGTAATGTACTGGTGTGTGTGTGTGTGTGTGTGTGTGAGAGAGAGAGAGAGAGTGTGTGTGTGTGTGAGAGTGAGAGTGAGAGTGAGTGTGAGTGAGTGTGAGTGTAATTGTGGGTAAATATATTTGTGTTACATGTGTAAACGAGATTCATGTGTTTGTATCAGTTAAGTCTCTAAGTATAGATAGTTTAGGATCCACATCGCATTAAATCCTCCGTCTGTTCATAGTTAAGTGTCAGTAACCATCGAGAGACAGTTACTTTACACTCTTTGCGAGTCAGGGGTGCAATGGCACACAATTTATTAATTTTGTTGTAGAGACGGTTTGAAATGTAAGAATAATTGCGCTTTGCGAGGCTCGTACGACACCTGTGTTGCGCTGGACACACATTGAAAGATCTACGCTTATTGGTAGCATCAGAGTCCCCTGGTACCGTCGGATGCTTACGGAGGATGGTACTGAGAACAAAGAGCTGTCTAACAGTCAGTACTTGGCACTCACTATAAAGGTCAGTGGTAGGGTACCGAAAGGGCTTTAAGGTCATGACTTTAAGGACAGCTCTCTGTGCCCGCTCCAAGAATAAAAGGGAAGTTCTATGTGCACCACCCCACACGACAATGCAATAATTCACGATGGACTGACACAATGCAAAATAAACCATTTTGTTGGTCTCAGAATCCGCAGAATACCTAAGCCTCTTAAAAATGAACATGCACTTGCGGACCCGACTTGTAAGTTTGTTGATGTGGAGCTTCCAGCTTAAAGAACTGTCTATGACAATACCAAGATATTTAACATCCTTGGAACCAGTTATCCGCGGACAGTCGCATTGTAAAGAAGGCAGATCGAGAGGGCAAGTATGAGCTTTGAGCGTTATAGCTTCAGTAGGGGGAAGATTATTGGAGCGCAATGAGAAAGGCAAGTAAACCGTTTTATCAGCATTCAACGTAAGAGCATTTTCCGATAGCCATTTCATCACAGATCCAAGAGCATGCTCTGCGTTTCCTATAGTTTCTGGCCAGTTTCCTCCGTGAATAACCAGTGCCGTATCATCCGCATATGCAAATATCGAACAATGAGGTATAAACATATTACATAGATTATTGATATAAATGAGGAAAAGTGTTGGGCCTAAGATTGAACCCTGAGGAACTCCATAATTCAATGCCACAGTGCCACTGATAACACCCTTAATGTCCACGCACTGGGTCCTATCACGTAGGTAGTCTTGGAAGATATTAAAAGTGTCTCCACGGATGCCATAGATTTCCAACTTGCGCAAAAGAAGTGGAACAGACACAGCGTCGAATGCCTTACTGAGGTCTAAAAAGATAGCAAGACATTTCAGCTTGCTATCTAATTTTGCTACAACATGATCAACTAAAGCAGAAACAGCATCCTCAGTTGATCTACCACCTCTAAAACCATACTGATTATTACTTAGAATTTTATGATTTTCAAGGAACCTAATTAATCTATTATTAAGAATTTTTTCAAGTATCTTTGAAATTGCAGGCAGAACTGAGATAGGCCTGTAGTTATTGACGCTGTGCCTGTCCCCACTCTTGAATATAGGATGAACAATTGCCTTTTTAAAAGCTTTAGGGAAACAACCAGTTGAAAGTGAAATATTGCAAATATGAACTATTACCGGCACAAGGGTAGGTAAACAACATTTCAAGAGTCTCGATGAAATACCATCCCAGCCCACCGCAGCATCAACCCTCAATCCAAGAATCAGACTTGTGACTTCTTTTTCATCAGTGGGAAGAAGAACTAGCGAGTTACATAACGCCGTGTCACGGCAATATTTAAGATTGTTTGTACTATTAACAAATTTTTCAGCTAGATTCCTGCCCACACCCGCAAAAAACTCGTTAACAGCATTAACTGAAGACACTTCGTCAAAAGACGACATCAACAATTCGTTTGGAGAGGCAGTATTGACACTCGCCTCAGTAGCACTCCTAATTATCTTCCATGTAGCTTTGGGGTTATTTCTAGCCTTATGAAATTGTTCTTTGACGTAAGCTATTTTGATGTTTTTGACAGTTTAAACTAAGCGTACAGTGCCGTCAGTGTTTTAGAATTTGAAAAATTTTGACACCTTTCTCACTGTTAGATTTAGACGCACATTTATATTTACTAGTCCACCCAGGGGTAGAAATTCAACCATAAATTTATATAAACTTTTTTTTAGTTTTCTGCACTGCTGTATATAAACTTTAACTGAGCCAAGTCTCATACTCTTCCAAACTCCGTTCGCATACAAGGGGGTACAACATTTTCACTTTGCGAATTAATTTAAAATGAAAGTTTCAAGTTTTTTATTGACGATATGTTATTTTCTTACATTCATAGTAGAAAAAAGTATAGATTTGTATATTACAAACAAATGTAATATCATATTTATAAGAAGTCATTGTTAAAATTCGTGAAAAAGTATTGGAAGTAATATTGAAATTTTATAAAATATTTTTAGTTATGTTTTTACAATCAATTAAATTGAAAGATACTACAATTTGGTGTGGTGTAAAGAAGGCACATTAAATCAATTTTCGTAATTTTTAATTCTGTATAATGCAATGTCTTCGATATAAATGTTTCGGTTTTCGTTATTAGGCATGATTATCTCGCGTTATCGCAGGATTCTTTCTCAGTATTGGAGGAGTATGATCTCAGTTTTTTTTTTCAAAATATATTAACGAATAATAACTAAAAAAGTACTAAAAATTTGTAGTCAAAGTGGTAACGCGTCACCACTTACTTTCGCTTACAAAATATTTTCAACTTTTAGACGAGCCATTACAGAGCTAATCTTACATAACGAATAGTGAATTCAGTGAGAAAGGTATATATAGGAGCGAGAGGGGACGAGGCAGACAAGACACAGTGAGAAAGGTATATATAGGAGCGAGAGGGGACGAGGCAGACAAGACACAGTGAGAAAGGTATATATAGGAGCGAGAGGGGGACGAGGCAGACAAGACAGAGCGGGTAGCCAATGGGCCGGCACGGGGATCCCGGGCGGGGCGATACGTTACCTAGCGTACCTGAGCGCGAGCGGCGGCTTGAGGTAGCGCCGCTCCACGTGCGCCTCGAGCGCCTGCAGCCTGCGGCGCGCGGCGGCCGGCGACTCGGCGCGCGCCGGCCGCCAGCCCTTCACCTGCATCGACGCCGCCACCACGCGCTCCTCCAGCGCCTCCACCTGCACACGCCACACTCACCCTCTCACTGTCTCGCGCATACCTCGTGCCACGTGGAGAGCCACGCTTCGGCATGAATGGGCCGGCTCGACCGGAATGATACCGGCCTCACAGAAAACCGGTGTGAAACAGCGCTGTGTTTCATCGAGTGAGTGAGGATACCGGAGGCCCATACCCCAATCCAACCCCTCACCATCCCCTTTCCCCCTCACCATCCCCTTTCCCCCCAGGCCGCCATAGTGTGGGTCACATTACTGCATTGTTTTTTTTTTGCATTGAGGATGGTGACCACCACTCTTGGATTCTGCTCATGCTTTCCATCAGGCAGGGCAGAATCATTTTGGCAGCTTAAATATAAAAAGAAAAAAAAGTATACTAGCTGCACTGACTTGTCCGTCACCCTTTAAACTACTCGATTGGGCAACATATTTCAATGTTTATTTCATTAAAATTTGTGATGGGAATGAAAAACTATAATTAATTATAAGTCTTGTGAGATCTTTTGTTATATTCGTTTTAATGAAGGAGACGTCAGTATTTATTTACGATACAATCGACTACCCTATTGGCGTATTAGACAAAAAGAGAAAAGAAAGATAGGTACAAGGAGAAAAAATTAAACCGAAACCTCCTGTTGTTAATATATTGGTAAATTACTTTGATTACTAAGCCGGAGGTTGTAGATTCAATTTCCAACCAAAACATTTTTGTGACATACATGTTAATTATTTCAATGTCTGAATATGATTTATCTATAATATGAACGTATTTAAAACCAAATCAGTCCCCAACCCGCACTTGGCCAGCGTGGGGACGTATGGCCTTAACCCTCTCCTGAGAGGAGACCCGAGCTCAGCAGTGGGACGTTATGGGTTGTTGATATGAAGTATATTTATCAGCAATCTAGTTACTACTACACAAGGTTTGCCTCGTCTAAAATCAAACAACCGCGTGAGAAATCAATCAATCAATCAACAGCCCATAATGTCCACTGCTGGGCTCGGGTCTCCTCTCAGGAGAGGGTTAAGGAGAAGAACAAGTCACATTTTCATAAGAAATATATCAAGTTTTTTAATACACATAAATCATCATCAAGCATCAACAGCAATACTGTTACGAAGAAAAATTATTCACGATCAACGATCGAGAATGTTCTTGATAATTTAGGCACGGAATAAGAAACCTTATAGCGATATAGATAACGTTGAATATCGATTGGTTACTGCGCAATTGTTTACAACTAGTTTGCCGGATAAAATATTCTCATTGGATTCATAATGGATCTACTGAGAATTAAACCTTTATAAAAAAATGTTTTGGCCTGCTATCCCATGCTGGCTAGACAAGTCAGTAAAGTATTTATTTCAAGTCTTTATCACTTTGCAGTGATATTGTTTTCTCCTTTAGTCTTCTCTTACCATACCCTCGGAATAAATAGGGATAGAGACACTCCGATTCTTAATCCATCACATGTATATAATATGTTTTGGCCTGCTGTACCACATTGACCAGACAGATTGCTGTAGGGTTAAATTCAAGTGGGTCCGGATGGCGTAAGAAAGCGGTTCCCGGATCCCTCCCGTCTCAGGCGCAGACTGGCACACCGTGGTGGTTTAGTGGGTAGTCTGGCTGGAGTCAGTCAGAAGTCCCACACAAAGCGAACCTCCCGTCCCCGCNGGGGGGGGAGCGAAGTGCGTAAAGGCTATCCAACACGTAAAAAAAAAAAAAATGGGTTAACTTCAAGTCGTCTTTCAATTCTATAGTAATCTTACCATATTAAGTAATTGCATGTCACATCTTCTAGCAGTGTGCGCTGAGAAGGAGGAAGGAGAGTCAGGCGAGGGGAACCCCCCGTTTTGTGCGATCACTCGGTCCAAGTGAGACACACACAGCTCCGTGCTTAAGATATCGCCAGCTTCTATATATAGCTGAAAAAAGAACTGTATTTTTAGAATTCATTATCATGTTTTACCTTATAACAATGCTATTTAAGGTCACAGGGTTTTGGGTATTCTTTGGCTAAATGTTTACCTTTAAATAGTTATGGTTTCATAGAAAATAATCGTTTTTAGATGGGACACAGGCACCATGTGAGGAACGTAGGCTAGTTTTATTTTAAAAACAATTGCCGCTTTGAAAACTATACATCTAGTGTTGCGAGGGACTTTATGAAATGGAAATTTGACTACACGGTTTGTCTAGTCGTTTTAGTGGTCGCTATACCGCTTCCTACTGCGCCAAGTGTTGTGGGTTCAAATCCCACATGGGACAACACTTTGTGTGATCCATAAATTGTTGTTCTAAGTCTGGGTGTACTTTGTGTCCGTTTCATGTATGTTTGTAAAGATCCCCGTGACACAGGAATGTCTATTCCTAATGGGGAGTTTACTAAAAAAATAAAATAAAGAACACCCAGACTCAGGGCAACAATTTATGGATCACACAAAATGTTGTCTCAAATGGGATTTGAACCCACAACATTTGGCGCAATAGAAAGTGGTAACGCGACCGCTTTTGCCACTAAGCCAACCGTGCCTTCGCAATTACAAGTTGAATACCATTTTTTAATATAGGGTGTAAAGGAACAGCGGTGTCACGTGACTGTTAGAGACTCTCGCAGCCCAAAGACATCTCATGACAACTCGGAAGACACAAATGATTTGTCACCCTTTCTCACTCTCTGCGAGTGGGGAGGAGGAGAGTGGAATTCCGGCTCAGCAACAGTAGAAAAAAAAACCGCATTTATAATATTATTATAAGTACGATATATTGCTTTAAAGAGCTTAATATTTGGAGGAAAAAAAAAACAAGAAAAAATCTATCTTCAACTACAAAGTTTTACGTACATTTTCTTATCAAAACACATTAAAAACAAACCTTATTATTGACGGTGGGTAGCTGATTGCTTAAGGAATGATGTAGTTCCCTCTCCCTCACTCCTCGCGGATGCAGAGCTTCCATCAACTCCCTCACTTGATCAGCTTCGGTTATACGCCACCATCCATGTCTGAAATAATGAAAATTCAATTAGAAACCGAACACCCATTTCTTTTGAAACATTTTTTTTATATTTGTTCCACATCTATCTCCATGGATGGCTCTGTCGCATATATTTAGATGGCAGTATTAAGATTTTTCAAACATTTTTGTTAAATATATCGAGTCTTGAGCTAATGTTTTTTATTTGTTTCAAATACTTCGGTGGCCCCTGAGACTTTATTAAAGATTTTCCAACCGTCGAAAAACGGAAAAACAATAATATATTGGAGGATTTTGCTTTTAACTAAAATACAAACATTTATTTATAGAATGAAGATACATTTTAAAAAATGTTTAATATAATGTTTAACACCAAAATAAATTAATAATATACCTTCATTGTGCAAGTTATCAATTGTATGGTAGTTCTTTCGAATGAAATTAATTCGTCCAATTGTTTATTTATTCGTTTAATCACATAGAAAAACTGTACTAACGCGATGATTTATTAAAGAAAACACCTCCTGATTCAATCGGTCACATATGAATACAGCAATTGTCTTACAAAGAGCTGCGTAGTTTGGGCTCTTACGACATCCACGGGGAGAAAAATCACCCTTCACCACACTGACTTACAAAAGGACTTACCTCAATTCTCTAGGTACAAACTTCCCCTCAACCTTCTTAGGCAAACCATTCACTTTACAGTACTCCAGCTGTTCCAACTCCTCAAGTGACATCTGTATGGGAGGTGGACTGTCGCAGGTCACGTACGTGGACAGCGCGTTGAAGTTCAGGAGCCCTAGGCTGGTCAGACTGCTGGCTTTAGCCTTCTGGATCGATAAGTCATGTTTTAGAGCATCAGCTTGGAGTTCTTTTTCTAAGTCGTTATCCTGTAAGAAGAACAGAATTTTTGATAAGAAAGAAGAGAAAATACAGAGATTGAAATGGAGAAAACATTAGAAAGCGACGAATGATAGGTTTCTGTTCGAAGACTGGCTTAATATGTTTACCAAGACGGTGTTCTATTATTTCTACTACCTTAATGTGATTCGCACTGTCGTCATCACGTTTATAATCACTGTTCAGCTCCTAAGGGTAGAATCATGATGATACATAGCTTTAAACTTTTCTATGGAAGTATTCTCCACAAAACAAACACTCAAATCTGACTATTATTCCTGGGATTAGTACACGAACGAACTAAAAATACATGTTTTTTAAATGATCAATTATTTATACGCAATTCTCATAACTTGTTGTTGTGTATGTAGAGCTCAGAAACTATCTAACAGTCTGACTGCCTCGGCAGCGCAGCGGTAGCGACTGCTGTGCTTGAGGTCTCGGGTTCGATTTCTAATGTTTGTATGATCTGCAAATATTTGTTTCGGAGTTTAGGTGTTTTCTATGTGTAATGTGTATATATTTACAAAAAAAAAGTATTTATGTAAAATATTTATATCAGTAGTCTAGTCCCATAAAACAAACTCTGCTTAGTTTGGGACTAGATGGCGTTGTGTGTTAATTGTTCGAAATATTTATTGTTCGAAATGTGTGTTAATTAGATAGTTAATATTATGATTATACCAATTGAAGCCGAGCACGATTGAAAAGAGAATCAGACAAAGTTGCGTAGGTCAGTAAGTAAAACTATAGATCTTACCTGTTCTTTGCTTTCTTCTTCAGCTTCCGTTTCCTGAACACTACCATCTTTATTGTTAAAACTGGAATCAATCATCTCTTGGTCCAACCCCGACATGGTTAAGCTCGAATCAGCGTAAATATTGTTAGATGGCACTTGGACACTCGTTACCATACTATTCAAGGTGAACAAACTAGGGTCATTCAACAAGTGCAGGTTGTTAGAAACATCCCACTTATGACCTTGACACAGAATGACCTCAGAACAAGTGTGTTCGTTATCACAGAACTCCGTAACTTCAGATTTCTCAGCGTCATTGATGTGATTCAAAAATGAACTCTCATGCCTTAGAATAGAGAACCACTTCCCTTCTAAAATTTTCGTGTATAACTGCTGATGGGCGGGAATCGCGTCTGAAAGGTCATTTTTATGTTTCTCTTCCCTTTTTTCTTCTTTGATTTCTGCTTCTGCTTTTTTAGCGGCATCTAGTTGAGAAGATACGGCTTCGGCCATTTTGCGTAATTCTTCTAAGTTATTGACTAGTTGGTCTTTCGTTTCTTCTTGATCTTCTATTTCTGATTCGTTCTTTACTACGTTTTCGACTTTAACGATTTCTTGTGGTTTGTCCATTGGTTCAGCTTGTGTGGCAAACATTGGTTTGTGTGTTGGCTTTTGGACTAAAAATGCTGTTGGGATGGAATCCTCGATGTCTAGCATATCTTCTTCGTTGTGTTGTTTTTGTTGGATGTATTTTTCTTCCATTTTTATTGAGGAACCTGCGAGAAAAAAGATTTATGAACACTTCATATATATAATTCATATATTATGCGTTTAATCCTCCGGCTAATCTTTGAAACAGCTGGACCAATTTAGACGACACTTCACTGGTGGGTAGCTAATGATATTTGGAGTAAGTACTTTTATTTAGACTAGCCGTTTTTGTTGAAAAACAAACATCCGTAAATTAGATTTTGTCAACCCACCTTCAACTTTACAAGCGCCATGTTTGACGTTCGGTTCGTATTTTATTATCTGTGTGTGGTCGCTCAGGTTCAGCTCTGACTTGATGCTCTTCAGTTCCAGTTCACTCTTGAGAGCTTCTTCTTTCTTCTGCGCTTCCGTCTCCGATGGCTTCTCTGGCTCGGATGGGAGGGAGTCTTTCTTCTCTCTTGGAACTGTAAGTATAGAGATTCACTATGATGCGATTGTCTTTAATAATATTATAAAGAGGAAATATATCATTGTTTGTTTGTTGGCATTAGGAATAGGCTCCGAAACTAATGAACCGATTAGAAAAATTCTTTAACCCTTAGAAAGCTAAATCATCCCCGAGTAACATGTGCGATATTACATGTGCAAAGAAAGTTAGGAATCCGTATGAAAACTTCGAGACTTAGTCAAGGGTAGAAGCCTTGACTAAGTCTCGAAGCTTGGAAAGTTTGCTAGAAGTGTATTAGAATTAATAATATTTATATTTTTGGGAAAATACCAATGACCTCCCGTGCGAAGCCGGGGCGGGCTGCTAGTCTTGAATTAACTATCATTACAAATACAATTGAGAAAAGCTTCCATTTTTAATATACTAGCTATTCCTGTATGTTTATTTGTAACCGATTTCCTACAGCATATTTATTTTTAATAATTTTTATTTTTCATCATTAGCCTTCAATAGTCCACTGGGCATATGACTGTTTTACTAAAACCTCACAAATGTTTTCAAAACGCCAGATTTCTATTCTAATCTCACCTTTCTTCTTCTTCCTGTTATCCTGAGGAGATGTGGCCCTGAGGGAATAGTTTTCCAGCTGTTGGTGGTAATTCATTATTTCTGGCTGGGCTGACTCCATCGCTTCTACGTAGATACCACCGCATTTGCCCAGAGACCAGTATCTACGCCAATATCTGGAGGAAAAATACTTTTGTTTTAGGCCCTATGTTTGTAGCAAAATATGTCTAGAAGTCATGGGTTAGGTGGGTATTTTTTTTTTTTTTTTTTTTTTATATTTAAGCTGCCAAAATGACTCTGCCCTGCCTGATGGAAAGCATAAGCAGAATCCAAGAGTGGTGGTCACCATCCTCAATGCGAAAAAGAACAATGCAGCATGGTGACCCACACTATGGCGGCCTGGGGGGAAGGGGGATGGTGAGGGAGATAGGGGGGGTTGGATCGGGGTATGGGCCTCCGGTATCCTCACTCACTCGATGAAACACAGCGTAAGCGCTGTTTCACACCGGTTTTCTGTGAGGCCGTGGTATCACTCCGGTCGAGCCGGCCCATTCATGCCGAAGCGTGGCTCTCCCACGGTAAATGTATGATGGGATGGGTCGGTACTTTGGATTTGGTTAAACTATTGTTCATGACAGTGGCTAGTGTTAGTTTATTTAACAGTTACTGAATTTTCATGATGCCCATGTTCGATGTTGCTATTAGTTCGCACTGAAATCTCTACCAATCGCAAATGAAGACTTCAAGCATCGCACCTTGACCCATTTAGTTTACAAGCTTCAATTNTTCATGACAGTGGCTAGTGTTAGTTTATTTAACAGTTACTGAATTTTCATGATGCCCATGTTCGATGTTGCTATTAGTTCGCACTGAAATCTCTACCAATCGCAAATGAAGACTTCAAGCATCGCACCTTGACCCATTTAGTTTACAAGCTTCAATTTTTTGGTACCTAATTCATCATGTCGCAGAGCTTCCTACGTCACTATCTTCTTAATGCGAATGGATTGTTAGGATATCTGTATGTATATATGTTCCTCACCTATCTTGTCCGTAGCAAGTGGCCCTCAAGGCGTGAGATCCCGCGGTCAGCTGTAATAGTTGTTGTTCGGATAGCTTCAGCAGCTTCTCAAGTTTACGAGCCAGCTCTTCTGATGATAGATTTTTGTCTTCATCCTAAGGACAATACAAATAATTTCAATTAACATTATCGATATATTAAACATCATCACCGGAAACTAAGGGAAGTTGTTTTTAATATCATCGTGCTTCATCGATCATCCTCTGCTGTTCATAGGCCTCTCCTCAGAAAGGAGGTTTTGGTCTTCTATACCACCCTGGCTGGACAGGTTGGTATATGGTATCTTTCAGGTTATCCTTCTCTTTGTACTGATATTGTCCTGGTAGTTAGTCGACTCTTACAACACCCACGGGATGAAGGTAACATCATAGGCTGTGGAAGTCGCCACATTACACACACCATACATCACACCATACGTGTCCAACACACAGGGAGGATGCTCCGACCAGGTGAGGCGTTCCTTTCTTACTCCATAGTTCGAAGTATCTTCGGTAGATGGCGCTGTAGTATATTTCTGTTGCGCTGTATGTGGAAGTGGGAAACCCATACCCATACTAATATTATAAATTCGGAAGTAACTCTGTCTGTTTGTCTGTCTGTTACGCTTGGGCTTGGAAATACTTTAATCCTTCAGCAAGGATATAGGGTACTCTGTATCGCAATATCGAGACAAATGCGGGTAAAGCCGTGGGTAAAAGTTTGTTATAAATATATTTTTAAATCAGACTTACCTCTTCAGGTTGTGTTCCCTCGCTCTCCAAATCACTCAAAATTGCGTCACAATCACCAATCACACTGTCCTTATCAATCTTCGTATCAGGCGGGGAACATTCATCCTTGTTGTTATTCAACATTTCTTTGTTCTTCATACTATTCGATAAGTCCTTTAAGGGTGATAATTCTTTGTCACTTTCTTCGGGTTGGTTTTCTTTGTATGGGGAGAGGTCTGTTTGCTTCTCTGTCTCACTCTCTGGGTGAGGAGAAGATTCCTTATCAGTTTTCTTAGGAGTTTCTGGTTTGTCCTGTATTTGTTGATTTTCTGTTGGAAAAATAAATATCGAATATTAATATTCGTAGAGGTTAGCGAACCTAGCTGGTATGTAAGAGTTGATGGGTTCGATTTTACCTGGGACATATAATTATGTGATTAGCATGATTATTGGTACCGTGGATACAATTTGATTGATTTTTTTTTCATGATTCGTTTGGGTGTAATTTCATTATAATCCTTACTTATATCATAAAAAAATAATATCAAATGCTGCGCCGATTTTAATGAAAAATGGCATTGAGATACTTTGATTCTTGAGGAAGGACATAGGGCTATTCTTTACTGCGATAACCAATAAACAAGCGAGCGAAACCGCGAGCAAAAGCTAGTATGTATATATATTTAGAAGTACATTATAAGTACGTTTATCAATAGTCTAGCCAGACTTTTAACAAAATAGTATTTAATTAGTTTGAGGTCAGATGTGTGTAATTATTTAGGCTTAGGGTAGCCCTCTTTTGAGACGAGACCCGAGCCCAGCAGTGGGATATTATAGGTCGTTTATTGATTAAGGGTAAAAATTTACAAAAATAAACTATTAATGAGCAAAACATTATAGTAAACAACAATAATAATATATTAATATTCGGACATCTAACACAATGTCATCTAGTCCCAAACCAAGTTGAGTTTGTATTATGGGTACTAGACAACTGGTATATATACATATATACTTTCTTTTTTGTAAATACATGGAATACACACAATAAAGCCAGTATCCATTAAAATAGCTGCCCCTGCCTACTGGTTGTGGGGTGAGGCGATGAAGAGTATCAACGCATTTACGATTCGAAAGTACGAATACGTAGGTTTCAACAGCTGTCGGTATAAATTTACCATAAGGTAATATCTAAACAATAATCAACTGACCTTCATCATGTAAATTTGGAGAAGTTCTGAGGTTGGCCGAACTCTCTTCAACCAGCCTCTGCATCCTCTCCAGAGCGAGGGCTTGCTGCTTCTCTGTCTGTTCAGCTCGGACCTTCCGCTGGTGGAGTACTCGGACCCTGAGAGACAAATGATGGTTATATATGAACTTGGAAGTGTGGCGACTTCCACAAACAGCGCAACAACATAAATATATGATAGCGTCATCTACCAAAGAAACATTTAACTACGGAGTAACGAAGAAAACTAAAAAACTACCAAACATAAATCGCATAGAAGTTCTCGTGTTGGGCGGTTACCCGCCAGGTATGATCACCTCGCCTGGTCGGAGGATCCTCCCTTTCTATTGGAGGGACACGAGTTGCTTGTCCTCCACAGAAGTAAGTCCTGACATCATTGTACAACAAAAAGACTACATTCGTGTTACACGACTTTGTTATTATATAATTTAGTACTAAAGTTTTAAATCACTATTAAAACACTTTAATATTTCATTGCTGGACACAGGTATCTTATATATTTATTTTTGTTGGCTTACCAACAATTCTATACATAGCACAATAACAAATTAAAAAAACACATAAAGATGAAAATAGCAATAGTGTTACAATCACTGCACGGTTGGCCTAGTGGTTTAAGTGGTCGCCACACCGCTTCCTACTGCGCCAAGTGTTGTGCGTTCAAAACCTACATGGGACAACACTTTGTGTGATCCATAAATTGTTGTTCCGAGTCTGGGTGTAATTTGTGTCCGTTTCATGTATGTTTTTAAATTCCCCCGCGACACAGGAATGTATGTTCCTAATGCGGAAGTTGTCATTTAAAAAAAAAAGAAAAAAATTACTTATAGGTAACTTCCGCATGCATAAAATTAGTTATACCGTATGTAGACTATCCAAAAAAAATGTAAACAATCATAACACAAAAAGGGAGTGACCATTGGTTCACTCTTTCCACTTTCTGTATAGGAGATTTTGGTCTATTTTTGGTACTAGATGAATTGGATTCATTCAAAGTGTTCCTACACTTTGCAATTATTAACCTGTGAAGTTGGCTCCCTTAGTCGTTTTTATTATACCCATGGGATGAGTAGGCTGACACTCCATATTTTTTATTAGTCGCCTTTTGCATTAGTTGAAAGTCACTCTGTTTGCCTGTTACGTTTTGACGAGACGACGCGTTTTGAATGAATTTTGGCATAAAGATACTTTGATTCTTGAATAAGAATTATTCGTTACATAGGTATGTGTGTATACGTTTGTATATACATATATGTATCTATATGTTATAGTGTTCATGTGTATATGTGTGGATATATATATATATATATCTATATGTATGTCGTTCATTATATTCATTAGCAAATAATTAATTCAAAACTCATTGCACCGATAACTACCACTGTCTCTTTTATACATATCGATCCATAATAAGATTGCCTGGAAGAGATTGCTTGAGGCAATAAGGCACACACTTTGTACACTCCATCTCACAATTTATGTACTCTCTTCTAATTCTGTAATATAATAATGTGCAAATAAAGAGTTTTCTATCTATCTATCTCAAAACGTAAGCTACTCTTTATCGCTTTAACTGATAAACACCCGGGCAGAGCTGCGGGCAAAAACTAGAATGTATTTATACTTACTTCCGAATCTTCATATCCATGAGATATCGTTCCTTCTTCAGTTGATTGAGATGTTCTAAGGAAGTATCTAGTTGCCTTAAGACAGCCTTGTTCTGTAATAGTTCGTCGCACACGTAGGCCAGGATACGAGCTTTGGTTGTCGCGTTTAAGGCCAGGTACGGCTTGTCCCGTAGAGCCTCTGTTAGGAGAACATAAACAATACTGTAGTGTTTTTAAATTGTTGATAGTGTTATTGTTGATAGACTGCCACTGTGGCGCAGTGGTAGCGAATGCGACTGCTTTGCTAGAGGTCTCGGGTTCGATTCCTTTGTTTCGGAGTTTGGGTGTTTCTATATATAATATGTATGTATTTACAAAAAAAAGTATATATGCATTAATATCAGTTGTCTAGTACCCATAGTACAAGCTCTGCTTAGTTTGGGACTAGATGGCGTTGTGTGTTAAAATGTCGGAACATATTTATTTATTTATAACCTTATCTGTGAAGTTTTCACGGCTGAACCGATGTTAGTTAAATTTGACACACAGAAGGACATAAGGGTACTTTTCACCTCGAAAACCGACAGTTGATGCTACGGGAAAAAGTGAGTGTTACATAAAAAAAAGAACTAAAAAAAATACTTGGGACTACTATGTGTGTGAATTTGCAAAAAAGCAACCCTTGACCCTTTCGACATTTTTATAAGACTTTTTATAAACCACAAAGAATGTAAAAATAATTTCAGTATTTTGCATGGATATTAGACAACTGACATTTATACATATATACTTTGTTGTAAATACATACATGTTGTACATAGAAAAAACCGAAACTTCGAAACAAATATTTGCAGGTCATACGGACATTTGCAAATAGTATATTATTTATATAAGTTTTGTAGTGCTCATAACACACGCTCTGTTTAGCTTGGGACTAGACCTCGTTGTGTGTTAGATGTTCGAAATATTTATTTATTTATTTTTACTAATTTATTTAAACTTATATATACGATCTAAATGACAGTTTGTTTTGTGGGGAAAGAGTCGTTTTTCCTATAAATCATTTCAGTATTCAGACAGATATTGACACAGTTGGGTTTTTTTTTATAATTTTTCTTGTTATTTGTGTGCGCTCATAGCCCAGTTGCACTCGGTGATTAGAAACAATCATCGAGGGTAAGCAACGATGGCGCGGTCAGTACCTGGATGGGTGACCGCTGGTGGCATGTTACCATGAGCGTCTCCGTGATTCGGAGGTCACGTTAAGCAGTCGGTCCCGGTTGTTATCATACGATAACAGTCGTGAAGCTGAGTTGGAGGCCTTCGGGCGGCTTAAAAACATCCAACGGCAAGATTTACGTAGCCACAACGTATTCTTGCCAATCCCCAACCCGCACTTGGCCAGCGTGGGGACGTATGGCCTTAACCCTCTCCTGAGAGGAGACCCGAGACCAGCAGCAGTTAAACGATTTGGTTTAGTTCGCCTTCTGTACTGTTAGTATTTTATCGGAGTCACACCACAGTGTTCAGAGATATATTTACCAGACAGTTTGTATGTTGCGTTGTTGTGTAATTGTTCGTAGTAAGCCGCGTTCTTGCTGTTGGCGCAGGTCAACTGCATTTCTGACTCGTTCTGGTGGTGGTCTGCTACACGACGTTCTCTTTCACGTTCTGCTGTTAGACCTGGTGACAAAATAAGAAAATTTAAAGACAGTTTAAATACAAAAATGAGAAGAATACACTTTTCCTTTATGCTTCGTTGATCAATTGACGACCCGGCCTCACTTCGCGTGTATGTATTACACATAATATGAACCTTCCTCTTGAATAACTATCGATTGCTGGTAACTAAATTAACGACAGTGACTAATATTTGGTATACTTTTCTTTACTTTGAAAGATTACTGGGAGCTTGTTATTTAAAGGTTGGGAGGTTTAATCCGTGATAGGCCAGATTTTGGCTTAGTGGGAATAAGTTCACGCATAGTACACTAAGTGCAACAAATCAAAACAAAGAAAATCGAAGTGTACTGTGTATGTAATCCCCGCGTCCCTCTATCAACTAAAGGGACCTAAAAAACAATTTCTGCGCATCTCACGAATCTAGGCAATTTACGTGCCGGTCTCTATATTTACTTCGGTGTATATTTTTTGTGATGTCTTCCATTTTATTGAACAATTCTGAGTTTCCCTGATAAATTAGCAATTTTAATGGTAGCGTTAGAATGTAAGGTTTCTGAAAATAAAGCTATGAGTTCTGTGTACCGTAATTGTTTAGTAATAAAGTTAGAGATTAGTACATACCAGTTAGCGCCTTGATTTCACCCGTAGCGTTCGCGTACAGATATATCCGCAGCACTTCACTCATGTTGTGCGGGGTGATGTCTCCCATGCGGATGGCGTGACCCAGCAGCGTGGTGTGCCGGCCGGGGTGGGGGATGCCTGGGTCCTCTGCGGACAAAAAACATTTATTAAAATTATATTTTGTTAAATGGCGCTCATAGCCCAATTGCCCTCGGTGATTAAAAACAGTCAATGATGGTAAGTAAGCAACGACGGAGCAGTCAGCACCCGGATGGGTGACAGCTGATGGCAAGAGTCAGAGGTAGTCACTTTAAGAATCGGTCCGGGTTGTTATTATAGAATAACAGTCGTGAAGCTTAGTTTGAGGCCTTTTCAATCAACAACCCATAATGTCCCACTGCTGGGCTCGGGTCTCCTCTCAGGAGGGGGTTAAGGCCATACGTCCCCACGCTGGCCAAGTGCGGGTTGGGGACTGGCAAGACAAGTTGTGGCTACGTAATCTTACCGTTGGATGTTTTTAAGCCGCCCGAAGGCCTCCAACTAAGCTTCACGACTGTTATCCTATGATAACAACCGGGACCGACTGCTTAACGTGACCTCCGAATCACGGAGACTCTCATGGTAACATGCCACCAGCGGTCACCCATCCAGGTACTGACCGCCCCGTCGTTGCTTGCCCTCGCTGATTGTTTCTAATCACCGAGTGCAACTGGGCTATGAGCGCCTCTATTGAGGCCTTTGGGCGGCTTAAAATATCCAATGGCAAGATGACATAAACAACGTTGTCTTGCCAGTCCCCAACCCGCACTCCTCCTCCTGAGAGGAGGAGAGGAGAAACGAGCTTCTGGGTTGTAGTATATTTTGATTAGTATCCGACCCCAATTAATCTTTGCATAATACAGACTAGTCTTTGAATAATGATGAATTAAATTAATTCGTAAATTAATATTTAACTCACATTCACAGAAAAATTTAACTGAACTTTTTCTAGGTTTCGGTGCATTTTCTGATAATTGAACCTGGTATAGCCGTTTAAATTAACAGTTCATTTATATACATAATGAAATCTCAATTTGAATAAAACATTTTTAGTCACTTTTCTCATCATGATCACCATCAGATTTTAATAATTCACTGATGAACACGCCTTAGAAAGAACATTTTCGCCTACTGTGTCATGCTGACCAGACAAAATAGTATATTGCTTTCGAACACAATTAGTAATACAAAATAAGTAAGGTTAAATGAAAGTACATACCTATTGCAGTAACAAGCAGTTGTGTCAATACTTGGATGAGTTCCTCCTCAGCTTCCACGCTGCAGTCTGGCAGCAGAGCCATTTGGAATGTATTCAATGTCGGGATTGTCTCCATGTCTACACAATAAAACAATGTGATTAGAAACAATCACCGAGGGTAAGCAACGATGGCGCGGTCAGTACCTGGATGGGTGACCGCTAGTGGCATGTTACCATGAGCGTCTCCGTGATTCGGAGGTCACGTTAAGCAGTCGGTCCCGGTTGTTATCATACGATAACAGTCGTGAAGCTTAGTTGGCGGCCTTCGGGCGGCTTAAAAACATCCAACGGCAAGATTTACGTAGCCACAATGTATTCTTGCCAGTCCCCAACCCGCACTTGGCCAGCGTGGGGACGTATGGCCTTAACCCTCTCCTGAGAGGAGACCCGAGCCCAGCAGTGGGACATTATGGGTTGTTGTTGTTGTTTGTTGTTATAACGACGTGTTATGTTAGATCGCCTTGTTCGTGACTTAACAAATAGTGAAGTAATGTAACCTTGAAGTCACACACACCATCACCACATACATATTCTGACTCACATCCTCAAATACACACCTCACACACATACACTCACACGTATACACAAACATTTCTAACTAAACAAGCTTATGATGACTGGCCTTTGAAAGTAACTGACTACCATAACACACATAACGCTATTTTGGGAGTCAGGGCTGTACAGTGTAGTGTAATCCACTTTTGTTATAATTAAGAATTATTTTTATTATTATTAATTCAATTTGAAGCTCCCTAAGCCAAGATACAAGTGTTTTGCGTCGATTTTCGTTCTACAATCGCTAACGCTTCTATTATATTGTATTTTTGGCTATTTTTTTGTTTTGACCACGTGACTTAGCGTTGACATGTCGTCCATTCGTCGTTATGTCGTCGTATTGTCCGTTATAGCGCGTACGTTTGTAGAATGTCAACTTAGCAGTAGTTCCGGTGATTAACAAGCTCTGCGATTCTTCCAAACTCACCAAATCCGAGTGTTTGTCCAAAGTTATGAATGAACTCATAGACTTGTAGTAAGTCGGCCATCGCCTGTCCGGGTAGCTTCAGACCAGGTATCCTATTTAGGGTCGGTAATGGTTTCTGGTCTGATAAAGATGAGTCCTCTTGAGGCCGCCTGAGAAAGAGATTATCTATTAGTATGATGATAAATTTAAGAAAAGTATGAAACGTCAAAGAAGTATTATTTTAACGGTTACATTCGAGGACTTTCAAAAAGGCGCTTAAAGCCCAGTTGTACTCGGTGCTTAGAAACAAACACCGAGGGTAAGCAAGATCGGCGCGGTGAGTACCTGGATGGGTGACCACTAGTGGCATATGAGCGTCTCCTTGATTCGGAGGTATCGTGTGAGGCGTTTAGCTAAATTTAATAATAATAATACTTTTATTTTCGCTAAAAAGTGTTAACATTTTCAAAAAGTGACCACAGTGACCTTTTAAGCAAACAATGCCTGTGGCAGGTCACTGCGCTCTTCCTTAGCAGTTACGTAAATCTAGGAACATTGATTATTGGTTTTATGAGTTGAAAAACTTAAGTAACTTAATAAGCTGAACTTAGACTATGATACAGTTAAATTTAATATAAAAATTTAGTAAAAAGAAGTAAACTAAACTAATGACTTACAAATTAACATACGAACAGTTAGTGTGTGTGTTTGTGTTTGTGTCTGTGTCTGTGTCTGCGTCTGCGTCTGCGTCTGCGTCTGCGTCTGCGTCTGCGTCTCTGCGTCTGCGTCTGCGTCTGCGTCTGCGTCTGCGTCTGCGTCTGCGTCTGCGTCTGCGTCTGCGTCTGCGTCTGCGTCTGCGTCTGCGTCTGCGTCTGCGTCTGCGTCTGCGTCTGTGTCTGTATCTGTGTCTGTGTCTGTGTCTGTGTCTCCTCTAAAAAACTCCTAATATTTATATTTCTGTGAAGTTTCGGTGCATATTTAAAGTGTAAACATGGTCTAAGAGTCGGGGAAGATCGACTCACACTTATCTGATAATCAGGTGAGACTCATTTTTATAATTTTTTAAATTAATGAACATCCCTACGATAGTTTGCCTATTGCAAAGCTGTCAAAACTATTTTTTTATATATGTTTTACTCGTTCTTTTTTCTCATGCAAGCCTTTAAGATTACTTATTAAAATAACCTTTACTTTGCTACCAATGGAAGCAATGATTTACCTGTTCATACCTGTTGCCAGGGAGCTATATAGAAATAAGTAAGAAATACCATACCTACTTAGCCATTTCTCTATATAGAAAATTAACATTTGGAACTAAACTTAGTTGGTTATTAATAGAGTGAAAGGGATGAAAAAAAATATAGGCAAGCCTTCATAGAAGTGTTCAATATAAAAACAATTTTAAAAAAAAGTTCGATCTAGTTATCAGATGGGTGTAAGTCATTCTTCATCGGCTCTTGTACTAACATACGTCAGCGAATGCTAATCGATACAATTATAAAAAATACTAGACAAACATAAACCTGTCAGTTAAATAGAGTCTCATTTGCGAGCAATTATTATTTTCTTGTAAATTGCCCAAAATTATTTAGATTATATTGCCCAGGATTTATGCCTTTTTATAGCCAAAAGCCTCATGACTGTCAATAGTCTTTTGTAATCCACTGACAGAAATAAAGGTTAAACAGGATATGATAAACGATCAGAGAAACTGGCTCTGATAAGTACCGTAATTCAGAGAGCAGTTCCATTTCCTTTCGCCTCAGCTGCAGTTTCTTCTCTTTAGTAAGAAGTCTGTCCAGCAAGTTTTGGTGCTTTCTCCTTTCTCTTTCTTCCCATCTTCTTCGGAAGTCCAATTGACGAATAAAGGTAGTATGCTGCCGCCTTCGTTCACGCTCCTGAAGTGACAAACAAACAGAAAAGTAATTAATAATGTCTAATTATCTTGCCATAATTATCTCTACTACTGAAAAGCTTAAATCAGAAAAAATTTGAGAGGCCTAGTGTGAGTTTATTACATACCAACATGCTTTTGACGGCGATCACGTTCGGCGTTGTAATTGGCCCGTCTTGAAGTATTGACCAATCGCAAAGTCGAACGTGGTTACCGTGACGAACTACTTGAAGTAAAATAAACTCATACTAGGCTTAATAATAGTATGTAAATGCACCCTTCACCTCTCGATGAAAGAACTCCTCACGGTCCATTAGGTGACCATGCCCGTTTTACATATGCGAATTAAACCATACTTAATAATTACGATACTATTTTTTTCTGTAAATTTAAATCGTAGCCAATAATCATATTCATAACTAGACACGTCTGAAACACGACCGTCTAATCTAAAACTATGCCAGTGCCTGTACAATGGTAACCTGACTGGTCATAAATACACATATATATTCTAAATACATACATATAACAGATAAATTATACCCAATTATCGTGCTCTTCAGATAATATTTGTCCTTCGATTCCTACAACCAAACCCACTAAAAAGAAAAGACACCGTTCTAAATAAAAAAAATATTTCCAAGTAGATTTATAAATGTCGAATTTCTAAGATAACAAACATAAATATATACAACTAAGAACCTCTTCCTTTTTTAAATCGTTTAAATAACTACGAACTACTATTTCATTTAATATCATAAGCGTACCATACAGAACCTTCACAAACTGCATTACAGATAAACCGTTTAATTTAGTCCTCCGATTCTTATTATACTACGAGCTCCTCCGCTTCCCGCAGTCCTCCCAGCCCCCATTCTCGTCCTACCCCTGCATCCCTCGCAGCCCCCATTCTCGTCCTACCCCTGCATCTCTCCCAGCCCCCATTCTCGTCCTACCCCCTGCATCCCTCCCAGCCCCCATAATCGTCCTAACCCTGCATCCCTCTCAACCCCTATCCTCGTCCTACCCTTGCATCCCTCCCAGCCCCCATTCTCGACCTACACCTGCATCCCTTTCAACCCCTATTCTCGTCCTACCCTTGCATCCCTCCCAGTCCCCATTCTCGTCCAACCACCGCATCTAACAGCCTTTAACAGTCCACGGATAGACATGGGCCTCTCAGAAACGATTTTGGCCTGCTAAACCATCATCATCTTAGCGTTATTCCCGTTTGCTTCGTAGCTAAGGAAAGCTGGCACTTTATAGCCATATTTGCATTAATTCGGTTTCCTGCTCTTTCACTTTCTCTCCACTTTGCCACGCAATTACTGCAACACGCTTGCCAACCGACTTGGTATAAGATTACTTTCAAGTTTTACTTCTATTTGCAGTGTGTGTAGTCTAGTGCACTTTTAGTCGGCTCTTAATACAACTACGCGAAGACTTGGGGTGGTGACACTCCGAATTGTTTATTCGTCACTAAACAGACTCAATGAAGCGGTTTATCTACAGACACTACGTTTCACCCTAATTCCAATTACTACAAGTTCTACAAGCGAAAGTAAGTTCTACCTATATTTGATTATTATTACCTCAGTAATATACTTTTGCTGCACACCGGAAATGTCCACGACGATTGTAAAAAAAGAAACACACGGTTACACACAAACACATATATATTGAACACACAAAAAACAATTGGAAATAAACTATTTTATTAGATTTAGAAATTTACAAAAGTATATTTTCACTGTCTATTTATCGACTTTCCTCTGAACTCTGATTGGAATTTTTAGTAAGTACAATATTCAATTTGATTCTAGGTAAATTAAGCTAGACTTCTTGGACTTGTGGTTAGAGTATGCGAATGACGATCAAGAGATCTCGGGTTCGATTTCCGGATCGGTCTGAGTCGGAAGAAATCCCTAATAAAAACTCGAAGTATGGATATTCGGTGGTGTCTCATGGCCGTGCCTCGAAGGGCAGACTTTGGTCCGGTTGTCGTGAACATCTATGGAAATCTTTTTGGGAAGTCCGTGTCCTTAAATATACAGACAACTAGTTCAAACTTCGGATTCAGTTTGTCTTCAACGTTCTGGAGAACCGATACTAATGTGGAAAAACTGATATTCAGCTAAAACTGGTTGAAAAAATAGCCAACGAAACATAATTTTGGGAATAATAAAGGAAACATAAAGGGAGAAATCTTAAGCGGCTGGAAAGAAGCTTATTGGACTTAGAATACATATGTAAGCAAACAAATTACATTTCAATAATATACAGACAGCCGCAGACAAAGACTAGTTTGTTATAAATATAGTTCATTTCCAATTCAATAAATGCTAGTGTTAAATACAAACACGAGAGTGAGACAGACAAATATCTACTGACCTGCTCTTTAAGTAGAATTGCTTGTTGCCGTTTTATTTCTCTCTCCTGTAACAAAGTTCATACTCTTTACTTTCATATGCTTTGCTAGTAACGACAAGAGATAGAACGACTTTACTCTATCCGATTGAGAGAGGGATTGAGATATTGAACAGAATCACTTATGAAACTAATGTGACTAGCCTTTTGGTTTAGTGATTAATAATCCTGACTGCTGAAGTCAAAGGTCGCGGGTTTGGTTCCCGCTCAAGACAACAGAGATACCTGTTTTAGCATTATAAAACTACGAATAGATAGTAAATAATCTGTTCTTCATATAATACTTTTCTCGACAGATTGAGCAAAAAAAAGCAAAAATACCCAAAACGAAATAGTTCGTTAGCTCTGCTTAGTTTGAGACTAGATGGCGTTGTGTGTCAGATGTTCAAAACATTATGTTATGCTTACCTTGTCAGTTAAAGAAAAATTGTTCTTTATTTCTGTACTATACTTTTAAATTATAATGGATATTCTCTAGAATTATTGGAAATTAGACAATAACATATTAGAATGAAAAAGAAATCGTAGTATTGCAAGCGGTGGTTTCTACAAATGTATATTAATTCATTCAACGAGCTTGTTTGTTACCTTAATAATATAGAAAAGTCGCTCTAGCAAAGCATATAAAACAATAAACTCTAAATTATTCTAACATCAAATCCAATTACTAAACAAACCTGCTGCCTCTTAGCTTGTTCTTCTACTTTCTGCTTCTCTATCTCCTCCTGCTTTCTCCTTTTAGCCTTCATATATGAACGTGCGAACAACATCGAAAAGCGTACAGCAAATTATATTAATAACAGCGTAACATGAAACAAAAAATAAAATGTGCAACTTAGAACTATTGACTGTTACATTAAATAGAAAAAAATATAATGATTTCAAGGTTATTTTTAATCTACAAATAAAAGAAATAATACAGCTAGAGGGTGCTTCTATATGTTCTTAATAGCATATCAAATCTTCAGTAAGTCAAAGGCATAAATATCAGAAATTAAAAGTTCAATATTAAAACTATATGGGAATAAAAATACTACACTCGTAATAAGTTTATCTTACATAGCAAAAGGCTAACAGCATAAAGGATTACTATACGACTTTTAATTTAGCCAAAAACCTCATTTCTATTTAGAAGATCATCCTATATACTATTTTTATTTTATTTTAAAACTTCATGCACACATATACAACGGCGGGCTTAATGCCCAAGGCATTCTCTACTAGCCAACCTTTGGATGGTGTAGAAATTTTGTGGGGTAGATACATTGTGGTGGGAAAAAAATATATATATTCGTGAAGTTACACATATACATATACTACTCTCACATACAGACAAACATACCTCACTAAACAAACCTATTGTTTTAATATTGTAACCATTGAAAAGGAACTCGCAACACACAATTACCGCCATTTTGGGAGTCAGGGCTGTAGAGCGTTTTGTATTCCAATTTTGTTACCATGAAGAGTTATTTTATCTACACTCATGCTATAAATCCTCTATAAAAGTTTCTGAGAAAGACGGTCCCCATTTCATGTCATCCACATTTTTTATATTTTTTATCATTAATTCCATCACGGCGAAGACTTGAAGACTCGAAGACTTAGAATTGAAGACTTGAAATACTTGACATTGGCAGAAATAGCTGATCCGGCTGATTGCCATATCATCAAAAGAAGAAGAAAAAAAATTTCTGGACCAACGTTGCCAAGTAACCCTAATGTCATCTAAGCGTGTTGTTATATGTTATAATGTTGTACTAAATTTCATAATGCAACACCTTTTTCAAAAAAAGAACATTGTCAGGCACGCGCCTTTCGCTACCACAGCGCCGTATTAAAAAAAGCTATTATTCGAATTCACGTTGTATCCCTTTTTTTTTATTGAATATGGGGCAAACGGGCTGACGTATCGCGATTAACGCCGCCCATGGACACCCGCAACACCAGAGGCGTCATAAGTGCCTTGGCGGCCTTGGGGGATGGGATTGGGGGGTTGGATTATGGGCCTCCGGTATCCTCACTCACTCAGTGAAACTCAGAGCAGGCGCTGTTTCACACCGGTATTTTGTGAGGCCGTGGTATCGCTCCTGTCGAGCCGGCACATGCATGCCAAAACGTGGCTCTCCCACGCCAATTTTGTTCAATATTTGTATTGCAAAAATATTGTTTTCATATATTGGTATTCACATATTGGTTTCAGAACTTTATAGAGGATTTATATCATGTGTGTAGATAAAGTCTTGTATAGAACCGTACATAATAAGGTATTAAAACACTCGTGTGATACTATTATCACTCACATTCTTTTAATACCCCTCATTATAAACAGTTGCATAAATAACTATTATAAATAATTTGGATGGTGATTTAATAACATAAAGGTGTTTTAAATTACACGAACTAATTAT
Organism: Hyphantria cunea; assembly: GCA_003709505.1. Classification (NCBI taxonomy): domain Eukaryota; kingdom Metazoa; phylum Arthropoda; class Insecta; order Lepidoptera; family Erebidae; genus Hyphantria; species Hyphantria cunea. The sequence continues at coordinate 113,721 of PKRV01001870.1, read as the reverse complement.
GAATTTGTCTTACTAAAGGTAAAATATTGTATGGAAAATAGGATGAAAGGTCATTGACCTTTCCTTTTTTTTGACACATCAGTAAAATATGAAATTATTTTGATTTGAAAATGCCAGTTTATTTAAACTGGCATTTTCAAATCCAAATAATCTATTCTCACTGTCCTTGACATAAGTAGAAAACAAATACGGAATTCTCCCAACATCAGAAAAGGAAGAGGGGTATTTAACATAATTACAATCACAGCTCAAGACAAACAAACATAAGATATAAAAGCATAAAAGCATGCATGATAATAACATACAAATGAAACATAGAGTAACATAGGCCGGCGGACCGGAGGGTAGTAGCCATAACGTCTTTTCCCGATACAAAATAATCTATAAATTTTTGCGAGGGGAGAGGGTGGTGCAATCTACACATATACAAATTTTAGGCTCACATACAAAATTTTTTTTTTTTTATATATATATTTTAGCTGCCAAAATGACTCTGCCCTGCCTGATGGAAAGCATGAGCAGAATCCAAGAGTGGTGGTCACCATCCTCAATGCGAAAAAGAACAATGCAGCATGGTGACCCACACTATGGCGGCCTGGGGGGAAGGAGGATGGTGAGGGGGATAGGGGGCGTTGGATTGGGGTATAGGCCTCCGGTATCCTCACTCACTCGATGAAACACAGCGTAAGCGCTGTTTCACACCGGTTTTCTGTGAGGCCGTGGTATCACTCCGGTCGAGCCGGCCCATTCATGCCGAAGCGTGGCTCTCCCACGGTTAAAATCCTGTCACTACGTCCTCTCACATAACAAATAAAACAAAACATTCAAAATTTCACACACACATAATAGTAATGTATAGGCCCATTTAGGCTTATACTTTGACAGATGGGACGCCTGCGTATGGCTACTCCCTACCGGTGTTGTTCTATAAAGTGAGATGAAAAAATCATATGTATAGACAGGGTTATTGCTAGTGGTTAGTAATGTTGACTGTTTAGGTGTGGCAGCTAGGCAGACCACAGTAAAGATAAATAGTGTGATGAGAAAAAATATTGTTCTGTGTGTGGGAGTAATTTATTTATTATATGTATGTTTTTTCTCTGTGTGGTGAGAGACTAAGGAAACTAGGCAGGACAATATCACAGCAAAGAGTAGGAAAACTTGAAACAAAGCCTGTCCTAATTCGTACGGTCAACGAGGTATAGCAGGCCAAAACATCCTTTCTAAGGAAATATGTATGTCAGTAGTTTGATAATACAGTATAGTTACATATAGTCCATTCGCGTTAAGAAAATAATGACGCAATTATGATGTTCTCCTAACCGATTACGGACTGGCCGATCGGCCAGTCCCATCTTAGAGCAGCTAACGCAGGTGATATACGTGAATGCATATTATTGTGTATGTAAGTGTACAAGTGTGTGTGCTAACTCTTTGTTCCCTCTCTCTCCTAATACAATGAGATGGTTAACCGACACGATCGGATCGGAACTTAACGTGCTCTCCGAGGCACGGGGTGTACGATTACTTGTCTTGGTGTAATTATTATTATTACTAGCAACCCGGCCCGGCTCATTGAAATTCTTGGATTTCCTCTACAATAATATGCATGTATTAAACACATAAAAATTCCACATAAATAATTCTGTCTATTGCTGAAAATTACTCTAAAATCCGTTGAGAAGTTTAAAAGATCTAAGCAACGGAAACGACTTCATTTCATACTATGTAAAGAAGATATGTGTAAATTTAGAAATATGTATGTGTGTTCATCATGAGCCTGGTTACCATAGGCTCTGCCTAATTGGGAATCAGATCCCAGTGTGTGAGATGTATAAAGTTAGTTTCAATATTACTATTATATTTTATGAAAGTTTATTTTTCAAATACCCTCCCAAAGAATGTGAAATGTTAGGTTTGAAGGCCAAGCGTATGTGCGGTTAATGAAACAGTATCCCGAAAGTTAGTTCCTTTTAGTTCTCGATATTGACGTACCAGTGACATTTCCTTGCCGAGTGGGTGCACGGAAATCGACAGGGCACCATCTTTCCCAATATTAAATGTCCCTTTGCTTATTTTCTTTGATATAATATCCGTTAATATATTATCATCGTCCTCACTAAGGTCGATTACTTCTTTCAATACAGATTTAGTATTGTCTTTTGGCATCAACATAAGATTTTCAGACATGAACTCGTTTTTGGCATCTAAATATTTTTGTTCTAAAGACTTTGGATCTTCAGTACGTCTATCAGTTTCCAATTTCGACCAATCACACCCGTTTATAAACTCTGTTATTCTAGAATACGATTCGATTAGTTTTTCTAGGTTGTTCTCCTTTTCTGGTGGTCTTATTCTTTTATCTACGTTTATGGTTTTTATTGAGAAATCGTATTGTTTGTCTTTTCGTTTGGGCATGTCGAATGCTGCCTTTTCAGCGAAGTCTTTCATTTTATCTAAGGCGTTATATTCTTCTATCTCCTCTTTCCACCCAGACTGATCAAATTTTATCGTCTTAATAGGAGAATTTTGGCTGTCTTTTGGACCCGAAACTGGTATGAGAGATAGACTTATAGGAGGCATAATGCGGTCCTTGTTACTCTTAGTGGCTGGTCCCATCACTATCTCGGGTGTTTTCCACTCGTCGATACCACTTTTGGGAATCGCAGGCAACGGCTCGATGGTCAACTGCGAACGGTTCTTGTTGATATGCTGTTTCGAATTTTTTGCCATTATTTTTTGTTTAATTTTTCGCTTTTTCTCGTCTTTATTATCAATTTGGATTTGACAACATTGTCAAGGTACCTTTGGCGGTTCTTGGTGTTATTCTTATACCCAATAGAAGAATTTTACATAAATATATATAGAAGTATATAATATACCAAATCTATTACTATACACACAGCTCAACTACCAACTAAAAGCTTAGAATTCCAATGCTTTCTACGATTATAGAAAAAAGCAAAAAGTAACCAATTTTTTACGTTGACAACCCCAAAAGGCCCTTTTTGCTTTTGAATAAAGAAGTCTACAATACGAATGGTGAGCACAATGTTGCCAAGCATCAAATTGATAATAAAAAAAATAAAAACAAACACAAGCACATGGATTTAAAACATACAAACAAACTAGAAACACATATATTATGTATAATTCTCATATTATGGTATGGTAGGATGTTTTATTGGAGAGATTAAATAGAAAACGAATAAAAATACAGCTTAATTGTTAAGAAATTATTTTTACTTTTGATTTGCAGACATTTACAACTAAAAATTCACAGTGCTTTGCCAACTTTTGAAGTAAGATAAGTAGTTCTGGACCAAAATCGTATAAGTGTTGCCATTGACACAATAAGAACAAGTGGGAATATATTTTTTGTTTTATTCTTCAGTTGTTTTAGCACTGATCTGTCTTTACTATACAAAAAAAAATGAAAACGATTTTTATGTTGCTAAAAAACAATTTAACGCGTGTTTACCATAAAGTATCTAGAAAAATTTGAGAATTTATTAGAAAAGTAGTCTAACAATATAATTTAAGAACCTACTTAAAAAAGAGGTTTTCAATTCGTGTGTATTTCCAGTTTCAATCTGATATCACATGAACTCACTTTTTTACAATCATCGGATAAAAAACCTCTCAAAATTTTATACTTATTCAATCGAATTTCTTAAACCATAATAAGAGAATATAAAACAAAGATGTATAAAGTAACCCACAGTCTTGTAATAGTTCACAGTAGCCCATTTTTCAAAGTTAAGTTACCTCTAGGAGCTGTTGACTTCGTACTTCTTTCTCACGCTTCGCGAGTTCTGCCTTTTCTGACCGTTCTAGACGAGCCTGTTGGGAATATAAAAATGATTGTTATTGTACTATAAGGTTTACCACAACACCCATATAAATACGGTCGGTATACCAGCGCTACAGTTCTTCAAACTGCAGCAATATGCTGAGATGGCACTTATTCTTCCATTGCATTGGGTATTTTAATTACTTGCGGTGAACTTTTTGTATTTAATTTTAACAATGTGTTTATGGTTTTTCTCTTTTTTCATTAAATACTAAATTCGTTTTAAGAAAATAGTGACGAATCGTCAAGTGACCAGGGAAATCAGGTTTAAACTTTTTGGTTTTTAACGGAGTTCTGTTATATCGTACTGGCCAAGTGAGCCTGTATAGCTTCTGTTTTAAGTTTTCGATCTCTTTACAGTGATGCTGTCCAGTGAAGTTTGTTCTTTAGAATATAATAAATATTTTTTTCGGACATCTAACACACAACGCCATCTAGGCCCAAGTTAAACAAAGCTTGTGTTATTGGTACTAGACAACTGATATAAATAGATATATACAGTTCTTTGCAAATATGTACTCACATATAGTAAACACTCAAACTTCGAAACAAATATTTGCAGATCATACAAACATTAGATTCGAAACGGAAATCGAACCCGAGACCTCAAGAACAGCATTCGCATACGTTGCCACTGCGCCACCGAGGCAGTCAAAAAGTATATATATTTCAATATTATAGATCTGTATAAACATACACGGAAACTATAATACCAATAGTAACGCATGGAATAGCGAGCGCCGGTTTTGAGTTGTTTAAGTGGATTGCTGCTACATGAATAGGCTATAACTAGGTAATAGGTGATCGGTGGAGTGACATAGCGCGTTACCTGGTCGCGGGAGCGCGCGCTGTGGTCGCGGCGCGCGTCGCGGGCGGCCTGCTGCAGGCGCGCCAGCTCCATGCGCCGGTCCAGCGGCGGCGGCGTGGGCCGCCCGCCCGCCAGCGCGCGAGCCTCCTCCAGCCTGCAGGCACAGCCCCCTCGTTACATCTCGCACAACTCACTACACTCACGTTAATCAGGTTACCCTCTTACGGATGACCAACCTGAACCTATCCGTGGGAGAGCCACGCTTCGGCATGAATGGGCCGGCTCGACCGGAGTGATACCACGGCCTCACAGAAAACCGGTGTGAAACAGCGCTTACGCTGTGTTTCATCGAGTGAGTGAGGATACCGGAGGCCCATACCCCGATCCAATGCCCTCTATCCCCCTTCCCCCCAGGCCGCCATAGTGTGGGTCACCATGCTGCATTGTTCTTTTTCGCATTGAGGATGGTGACCACCACTCTTGGATTCTGCTCATGCTTTCCATCAGGCAGGGCGGAGTCATTTTGGCAGCTTAAATATAAAA
>PKRV01001870.1:0-108438 GCA_003709505.1 Hyphantria cunea | reverse complement strand
GGTCTCTTGAGTTGCTTCTGCATCATTGGGCCTCCGATTTCACACTCACCAATGAAACACTACAGCGCGATTACTGTTACTTTAGGTTGGCCTTTTGTGAGAGGGTTTTTTATTATTCATATAAAAAGCAAATGGCGTGGCGACGCGTCACCACGGCAAAGTCGTTTTCTAACGCGACTAAAATCGCGACGCGATGATTTAAGGTTTTCCGAAAACTTAATTGCTTTTTTTTGATAATTTGCTTTTTATATGAATAATAAAAAAACCCTCTCACAAAAGGCCAACCTAAAGTAACAGTAATCGCGCTGTAGTGTTTCATTGGTGAGTGTGAAATCGGAGGCCCAATGATGCAGAAGCATCTCAAGAGACCATAATAGTGTGGGTCCCCATGCTGCATTCGCAATAAATATGGTCACCACTACTCTTAGACTCTTCTTTTCATCTCTCTTCTACCCATGCTTCCCATCAGCCAGAGTAGAATGACCTTGGCAATCCATTATAATTAAAAAAAAACACGCCCATCGCTCGCAAACTAAATATAAAAAATCCTCGATTTAGAAGGCTAAATTTGCAACTTTCTCCAAAACAGACTAATTATTCATAATGAAAATGCGAGGAAGACATGAAACCACACAAAGTCTTAACTCTTCCAGAGTAGGACGCCTGAGTCCATTTTAATAAAATAACCAAATACTGGTGATACCTCTTCAAGGGATCAAACAGCAGAGAACAACTTTCTAAAGAAATTTCCGACTCTATGAAAAAAAAGATAATTGAATAGATAATTGAATTTGAGTCCAGGTCATGGTTAACGGTAATACATCAACTGAATCAGACACGATAAGTGAATATGTCCGAACTGATCATACACAATTACATACTAACGTACCTCTTATTAATTTCATTTTCGTTGTATATAAGTGGTTCGCCGACATCAGCTGCGGGCTGGACGTATTCTCCGAGCACTGTGCGAGCACTGAAGCTAAAGTTATCCGTTGATAACGGAGGCGATGGGTTCGAGTCCAGGAACTATAAAAAAAAGTGGTAAAAATAAATTCAAACATATCTCATACAAGACAGTTTAATCGCAAACTAAGTAGAACCTCTGTTAATGGTACTCAATTTGATATAAAAGAAACAAATTTGATATTGTAGAATCAAATTTAGGTGTAAAGTCTCTCTTGTAATATGTGAATGTTATTTCGTGAAAAGGGACGAAATTGTGTAACAGGAAGTCATAAAAACGTGTTTGGTATTCGATTTTATTAGTTCCCGGTCGATCGTCAGGTAATATGTTGGTCAGTTGTTACGAATCGATCGTCACAACAGCGAACGAGGAAACAGTTCACTCACACCGTATGTAAAATAAATATTTTCGGATATCTTCCAAACAATACTATCTAGTAAACTAACCAGAGCTTGTACTATGGGTACTAGATAACTGATATATATGTAAATGTACTTTTTTTTTAAATACATAGAATATATATATAGAAAATAACTAAACTCCGAAACAAATATTTGCAGATCATTCAAACATTTGGCTCGACTCGGGAATCGAACACGACACCTCAGGCACAGCAAACGCATACGCTGTCACTGCGCCACCAAGGCCTTTTCTAATAATGTAGTACCGAGATCTTTAAATAATAATACTTGTCTTAGAGCGAGTAATATACTTACATTTTGTAATTCCTGCATCGAGCGAATACTGGCGGCGGCATGAGGTTCGGGCGGTGTGTACGTGACTTCACCCTTAATGCTACAATTCCGGGATAGACCCTTGATCACTGTCACACGTTTCCAACCTGACGATCAAATAAGATTTTATTAGAGGCAACTTCTGCATTAGGAATATATCTGATCTAGTCTAGTCGCGTGGACTTTAATAATAAATGAAATCAACACAACGTACACACAGACCCAGAACTACAATTTGTAGATTACACATAGTGTTTTTTCACGTGGGGTTTAAACCCACGACACTTGGCGCAATAGACAACTTCGTGGCGACCGCTTATATCACTATGTATACCGTACAGCCAATCGCATATTCTTACATTCCTGTTACATATTTATAAAGGTTAATAGTAGTTGCGCTCATAGCCCAGTTGCACTCGGTGATTAGTAAGCAACGTTGGCGCGGTCAGTACCTGGATGGGTGACCGCTGGTGGCATGTTACCATGAGCGTCTCCGTGATTCGGAGGTCACGTTAAGCAGTCGGTCCCGGTTGTTATCATAGGATAACAGTCGTGAAGCTTAGTTGGAGGCCTTCGGGCGGCTTAAAAAAAACATCCAACGGCAAGATTTACGTAGCCACAACGTATTCTTGCCAGTCCCCAACCCGCACTTAGCCAGCGTGGGGACGTATGGCCTTAACTCTCTCCTTAGAGGAGACCCGAGACCAACAGTGGGACATTATGGGTTGTTGAAAAAAAATAATAATAATAAAAATAGTAGTTAGGTGTCGGTTATCGCTGTGATTCTTTAACCTGATATAACTTTTTTATTTGTCAACCGATTGAAATACAACAAACACTAAATGTTAGATGAACTTTATCATGACGTACAAGAGAAAGCCGCATTAAAATCTGTTAAGCCACTTCTGAGATTAGCCCACAAACAAGACGAGCAGATAATAATTCTCTAAACTGTGATTTTGAATTCTGTTACTATATAATTAAGCATATCACTGACAATATAAATATATGTAAAAATTTTGGGTGAACCCAAAGGTCTAAAATACAGGCCAAGGCTTAGTTCAGACTCCAGACCTCCCTGAAATTACTAATCAAACAGACCTATTAGTCAACTTATACATTGCTCATTCGTTCATACATTCACTCATTCATGTCATTCTTTTAACCAAACGTACCTAATGCCAGTGGGAGTCTCAGCTGGGCGTCGTTGGTCCGCCGGCTGGTATCGCTCGCGTCCGAGTCGGACGGGCAACTGTCGGACGGACATTCCGAGTCGGTGCTCGCTGTCTCTCCTAACAGAGCTTTGAGCTTTTCCTGTAAAATATCATTAATATCAGCCATATTGTACATTATCACAACTATTAGTGCAATATTACTAAGACACTAGCTATATTTTCAAAAAATTTAAGAATTGGTAGATTCTTTGTTTTTCTGGAACATCTCACATATGGACTTCTTTAGCCTAGTGTGGGCTTATTTCACACTAACCTGATCGTAATCGAGGTCGTAAATCGATGTCCATATTCGGTGTTGCGATTGGCCCGCATTTTACTTTTCACTAATCGCGTCACTGAATCACATTAACTATCGAACGATGATGATCTGAAGGAAATCGACGAACGAAGGTAATATCCCAAATTAACCAGAGCTATATTAATCACACTGCTGGTAACTGCTTTAAGGTTTTTCAAGAAATATTATTTCTAAATGTCACATTAATCAATATAACAACTCACCAAATCAGTTTCAGCTAACAGCTGATGCGCAAGCGCAGGTCTGAGTCCGAGAGCACGGCTCTGCGCCAGCAGTGATGCTACCGTGTTCTTCTTGGGCTTGCTCACTCCCCGGCCCAGGTTGCGCGGTCTACCCTCACGACCTGCCCAACCCGCCACAGCTGGAGAGGGAAAAAATATTAATTCAAGAACCTAGTTGTTATACCTAACGAATAGGTTCTTGACGGCGCTGCCCAATACCTATCTAGAGTACTAGATAGGTATTGGTCAGCGCCCTCAAGTACTTCGCTCCGACAAGTGGCTAGATCAGAGGCCAATTCAGTAACAATTTAAATTCAACCTAAAGTTCTTCAGAATAAGAGTCGCGTCTTCCTTTGCTGTGTTTATTCAGTAACTTGTAAACAAATACTACCAATATTATAAACGCGAAAGTTTTTAAGTACGGATGGATGTTTGTTACTCTTTCACATAAGAACTTCTGAATGGATTTTAATGAAACTTTACAATAACATAACTTTTACAGAATAACACATAGACTACAATTTATAAAGATACTAGCTTCGACACGCGGCGTTACCCGCGATTGTTGCTGTACCGCGGGTAGAATATAAAAAAAACGAGTGATATAAAGCAAAGTGAGCACTTACATTCGCTGTCCTCGCTCCCGCTGGACTTGGGGCGCGGCGAGTCGGCCGCGTCGGGCCCCGCCCTGCGCGGACGCACGCCCGGCTTGCGGCGGGCTAAACCAACACAAAAATATATTTATTTCAACATGCCATTAATCGGATTTTACGGAAAATCTATATAAGACCGGGCCGTATCGAGGGCGCGACATTAAATGGACCTCCGGTATCCTCACTCATTCGGTGAAACTCTGCGCAGGTGCCGTTTCATACCTATTCTGCAGGACCGATCTTTGAAAGGACTTTCAATTGCTGATAACTTATGATTAAGGAAGTAACTTTCTTTTAGATTAACTTTGCTCCAAGATGTAACCCGGGGTTGGTGTTGTACTGCGGGTTGCATACACCGCGGGGATCAGCTAGTTTTGTATAATACAGCTTATATCACAAAGTACAAGATCCGTATCCCATCTAGATATTTACTAACATACGACGCAGGCTTTTGCCGAAATCGTCCCTTGTTCTGCCTGACCAGAATGCATATATTATAGTTTAGCTAAGCTCCACACACAAAAACAATTACTGATAGTATTTTACTAACTACAAAAAGTAGAAGAAAGAAGGAGATTCTTGTCTTTTAGGACACTTGATATAAATTTAATTAAAAAGCAAAATGACTAAATTCAGGGTACATATGTCGTACCAAATCTTTTTAGATGAAAAATAAAACAACGGAGGGAGAAACTATTAAAAAAATATATATTAAGAAGATATGTGTGGTTACACCCCTATTCACCCCGTAGGTATCGTAAGAGACGACTGAGGATGTAAACTACCCAGGACAACACCCCTGTAAAGAGGAGAACCTAAAAGAAACCCTCTATAACCCGCCTGGCCAGCGTGGTATAGTGGACCAGAACCTCCTTTTTTCATTTTTAAAAAACACCCGCATTGGGAATATACATTCTGTATCGCGAGGGTCTTTACGAACATACATGAAACGGACACAAAGAACACCCAGACTCAGAACAACAATTTGTGGATCACACAAAGAGTTCCCCCTTGTGGGATTTCAACAAAACTTGGCGCAGTAGAAGGCGTGGACCGCTTTTTTTTACGTGTGGAAACCCCCTCGGGCCTTCACCCCACCGGTGTTTACGGGCGGTGTGTAGGAATCGAACTGACTAAAACCACACGGGGTGCCACTCTGCGCCTGAGACGGGAGGGAGCCGGGAACTGCTGCTATTAACACATTCGGACCCCTTCAAGAGCGCTAAGTTGACCGTGTAGTCAGCTTTCTATCTACTAGAGGCAGTTGATGATGATGAACACATGCAAGATGTTTTAAAGATAACATACATATTCTGTCGTGACTCGATGAAGCGTTGAGTGAACTGCTTAGCGAAGTCAAACGGGACAAAGCATCGGACGCTTGTGAGCTTGCTGAAATACAAACACACATAACACCAAAGCTTCTGTAATTTATACTATCGAATGTGGGCACTTGGTGGAATTTGTTTCAAGACATTTTGGAATGATATTAACCCTATTTCAAACCCATTGCAGATGGTAAAAATTTCCTATAAAACTATGCAAGAGACGCCTTGGTATATATTTTGGAATTAAACTCACTTTCACTTATTACATTATTTAATAAAATTATTTTTTAAGGTAAACTAACCTTTGATGATGCTTTAAAGCGAAACCGGTCAGGTGTAAAAAAAAGAAATAAATAGTGAAATAAGTGCAAGTGAGTTTAATTCTATAATGTATACGAAGGCTTCTCTTGCATAGTTTTATAGGAAATTATTACCAACGGCAATGGGCTTGAAATGCGGTTATTATCGTCATCTTTTTAGAAGCTAACAGCGAGGAGACGACACTCGCGTGACCCTGAATCAAGTTTGTAATTACATTATACAAGTCACTATACTTATATGAACACATCTGTATTTTATCTCTTTATGAACAGACAAACGAAAAAAAATCTCTAACACGAACCTCAGTCGCACTGAAATTTATTTATTTCTAGTTTATCAAGGATCTAGCTTTTGCCTGTGGGTCCCCCCGCATGTATGTCTGATATCCCGGAAAACATTAATAATGTGACTTTCTTTTCGAATTTTTTTCCAAATTAGTTCAGTATAGCTATATATTGTCCCATACAGCCTCATAAATTTTACCTATTTATAATAACAGTATGGATAAGTGGCTTGCAATAAATATCGTAGAAAGGTGTTTGTTCGATTATACTTACAAGGAGTAGGCTTTAGCGAGAGGTTCAGAGGCGCGTCTTCATCAGCTCCGACCTTCACGCCCAGATCCAGAGGGGACTCGGAGCCTATTTTTGTGCTTAGGTTTAAACCTGAATCTGTACAAAACATATACGTTTTTAATAAAAATAAGCTGTCTGATTCCAAGCTAGACTGAGCCTGTACTGTGATATTTTAAAAGACATACATTTTATAGGACAATTCCACCCAATCACAGAACACAACAATGATTGGGCTGAATATTTGTTACGATTGGGAGAAAACCCGGCAAAAAAAAAAACATAAATTAATAAAATATTTTAATATTTTATTTAACTGTTAGCACAAATACAAAGCATACAGCACCAATAAATATATAGTATCTGGATTACCGAGATTTGCTAGTTTTTTTATACTAAGTTTTATGAAAATCGGTGGAGCCGCTTCCGAGATTCAGATTATATATATGTATGGAAGAATTGCTCGTTTAAAGGTATTAAATAGATGGATAAGTATATACTTCAAAGTTGTACGTAAAATTAGATGTCAAGTCTATTATATCCCCAGTGAGCTGTACCTGCGGGCCTGTAGTCCCCGGCGGCGGCGCCGGCGCCCGCCAGCTGCCGCTCCAGCGCCGCCAGGCTCACGCCGCTCTGGCTGGCTATCGTCTGCAGCAGCTCTCGAGATATACCTACAACATGGAAAAATCATTACATTCATAGTGACGAACACATTGACCTTATTACTCTGCTGGTGGACATAAGCAGAGGTTTCCAAATGTTTCAGAGAAAACGAGAGCTGTCTTCTGTCAACAACCCATAATGTCCCACTACTGGGCTCGGATCTCCTCTCAGGAGAGGGTTAAGGCCATACGTTCCCACGCTTGGGATTGGGGACTGGCAAGAATACGTTGCGGCTACGTAAATCTTGCCGTTGGATGTTTTTAAGCCGCCCGAGAGCTGTCTTGGTAGTGGTAAACTGTGTATGTAATCACATACCACTCCAAGAATATTCGTTTGCCGCGGGGCGGTGTGTCGGAATCGAGCCGACTAATACCACACGGTGTGCCACTCTGCGCCTGAGACGGGAGGGAGCCGGGAACCGCTTTCTTACGCCATCCGGATCCCAGTCACTTCTGAGTACCCCAACCTTCCAAAACAGAGGCAGGGGAAAAATAGACTGAAATATTATTTTACCTGCATAATCAGATAGATTAGGCGGTGGTGTGCCGGACAAGGAGTTGGCTCCGGGCCGGTCCGGTTTGTTTGGGAGGCGGATCACCTCAACCGACGACCTGGAATTGCCATACTCGTCCTAGGAACAAATGTTATGTTTAGTTGGTGATGCAACTAGAATGTTTCTCAATAATTATTAGTGTGTACCAAGTTTATATCACACTAACACTATTTTAAAATTTATAAGGTACATTTAAGGTGTGTATGTGTGTATTTATGTTTTTAATTGCAATTGTAAGATGTTACATGTACTTTATTATATCAAATCGATTGTTCAAAGTTACTTCGTTGGTTTTGTAGTAAGAAAGAAAAACATTTTGTTTTAATATAATCCATATATATATAGATATATGTATGTATATAAATAATATATGTTTAGTACACATTATTTTTAAGTATAGGTTCTCCAAAGGTTGTCTGGAAGAGATTGCAGTTTGCGATAAACCCAATTGTACAACTGTTTTTATTCGTGTATACTCGACATTGTATTTTTAATATTATGGTGTGCAATAAAGAGTAGCTATCGAACTTTTTATCTACCAAATCATTTATTCATCTATTTGTAGCCATCTGGCACAAAGATAAGCTATGTTTTAGGTACTATAGTGTTTTATATCGACCAGTAACACACCAGTATTATATACAAAGCTAGGTACACACCAGTTTGGGTCGTTTGCTAGGCAGCGGCGCGGTCCGGTCGGGGCGCTCGGCCGCGGGGTGCAGGCTGACGTGCGGCGGGTCCAGCGAGATGGTCTTCTTGCGACCCCGCGTCGTGCCGCCCGATCCACCCTACAACAAGAAAAAATACCAACACTTCATTTTTTACCATCTATATATAACAAAAGAACTCCTATGGTCCTAACCAACAGAACCACAGCACTCCTATTATTAATAAATCGATATTCAAATCATCATTGAGATTATTAAAGTTAAACGTTCAAGATTACTGTGGGAGAGCCACGCTTCGGCATGAATCGGCTCGAATGTACCACGGCCTCACAGACAAATCAGTGTGAACAGCGCTTGCGCTGTATTTCAATATGTGAGTGAGGATACCGGAAGCCCTTACCCCCAACCCCTCCCCGCCTCATCCCCCAAAGGCCGGCAACGCACTTGTGACGCCTTTTTACGAAAATTATGCAAACGGACAAATATGAAATCTGGTACAGGTAAAGTTTATACTCAGAAGAAGTGCAAAAGCTAAAAAAACAATAAATAAAAAAAATTGTCGAATTTTGGCCGCTGGGCGACCACCACTAGTTTGACAGCTGACAGCTGGATTAACCAATTTTTGTAAATACATATCTATTGAGAGTCAATATCGTACATAAAAACCATCTGAAGTCCAAAACAAACATTTGAAAGAAAGAAAAATCATTAACTGACATATAACGCAATTACAATACCCTGTGCAATGCCAGAAAAGATTTGCAGCTCATACAAACATTTGGTCCGTCTCGGGAATCAAACCTAAGACGTCAAACATGGGATTTTGTTGCATAACGGGATGCAAGTAGCCCAAAATCGAACACAGTGGCGTGCAATGGTAAGTCCAAAGACTATGTCCATCAATTGACTGCTATAACCTAATATTGGAGACTACATAATATGCAAGACTACACGGTTGGCCTAGTGGTTTGAGTGGTCGCCACACCACTTCCTACTGCGCCAAGTGTTGTGGGTTCAAATCCTACATGGGACAACACTTTGTGTGATCCATAAAATGTTGTTCTAAGTCTGGGTGTAATTTGTGTCCGTTTCATGTATGTTTGTAAAGATCCCCGCGACACAGGAATGTATATTCCTAATGCGGGAGTTGTATTTATAAAAAAAAAAAAAAAAAATATTGATGGATAGTAACGAACGCGGGTAAAATCGAAAGGCGAATGAATAAATGAATTATGGTCTCAATTACATATCTTACGTATAAAATAGCTATAAAGTATATAGAAAAATGTACATACATGAGATTTTACCTTGGGTCCCGCTAATGATGAAGTATATTTGATTATTTCCGTATCCGGAGGTAGGCGAACTCCGCCGAGTACTGACGATGGATCGCTACAGAAAAGGAGTAAAACATTAACTTTAGTTTATTTTTAAATCCATTTTTTATAAAATAGAAACATCTCTTACCCTCCCTCTAAAGCAGCACTGACAAAGAAAAATAATATTGGTTAGTAATCGATTTGCAAAACATTATAAATAATAATAAATATAATAAATATTTCCGACATCTAACACACAACGCCATCTAGTCCCAAACTAAGCAGAGCTTGTATTATGGGTACTAGACAACTGATATAATACTTATATACGTTTTTTTTTGTAAATACGTACATATCATACATAGAAAACACCCAAACTTCGAAACAAATATTTGCAGAACATACAAACATTTGATCCGACCCGGGAACCGAACCCGAGACCTCAGGAACAGCAGTCGCGTACGCTACCGCTGGGCCACCGAGGCAGTCAAATTCAAAATGGTGGCAGAGTTATTATTTATCATGCATGGTGAAATGGTTAGTAATACTGAGGTACCAAAGATCACGGGTTCGATGCCCACTAAGAACCACAGAGAATAAATAATGTGATAAGCATTGTGTTTGTGTCTGAGTGTAATCTACTTGAAAATATTATGCATGTATTTTTACTGGCAACTGAAAGTTGAAAGATTTTGGCATTTTAACCTAATTTACCTTGACAATCCACTACATGCTGTGGTGTCTGTTTGTATCACACATTTATAAACGTCGCTTAGTGTGTTGATTGAATAAATGAGGTTTTAATCTTTTATGCCAACACGAGTAGCCAGTATGGTACAGTATGCCAAAACCTTCTTTCCCAGAAGAGGCTTGGGTCTCACAGGGGACTTTTAAAAGCTGGTTCTTTTTTTTTTTTTTTTTTTTATATTTAAGCTGCCNCAAAATGACTCTGCCCTGCCTGATGGAAAGCATGAGCAGAATCCAAGAGTGGTGGTCACCATCCTCAATGCGAAAAAGAACAATGCAGCATGGTGACCCACACTATGGCGGCCTGGGGGGAAAGGGGATGGTGAGGGGGATAGGGGGCGTTGGATTGCGGTATGGGCCTCCGGTATCCTCACTCACTCGATGAAACACAGCGTAAGCGCTGTTTCACACCGGTTTTCTGTGAGGCCGTGGTATCACTCCGGTCGAGCCGGCCCATTTATGCCGAAGCGTGGCTCTCCCACGGTGCATATGATTGATGGTGATACCATATGGCATCGTTTTTCCAGTCTCAATTATCTTTTCAGTGCTGTTGTCCTGCGCAATTAGCTCCCTTAATCGGCTCTTACCAAACCGGTAGGGGGGAGGAGAAGGATTGTGGTGGCACTCCACATTATGAATCCATCGGGGCACGGATAGTACGTACACTCAGCTCAGCTTACCTCAGTATGGTGTGAGGGAGACCTGTGAGTGAATCGATACCAGCATGCCGGTCCTTATCTGAACCTGGCATGCCAAACGGATACAGTGGTGACATATTCTGTAACCAAAAAAAATATAACCATTAAGAAAAATATATATCGCTTATGTATTTTTTTAACCGACTTCAAAAAAGAAGAGGTTATATGTTCCACTGTATGTTTTTTTGTAATTAAAAACAAATAATTCACAGGAAGAAAGTTTAAGAAAGAATTCTGACTATGAATATTACAGTAATTTTTGAGAAACATGTATCGCTTGCATATACTATTACTTTCTGTACTTTCTATTACTGTTTCAATATTTGATTGCATCATCGCGCTTTTTCGAGCAATTATCTTCTATTGCTTTTCTATCTCTTTTGGAAGACTACCTTGTGTGGTCTTTCGAGCCTTAAGATACGAGAAACAGTGGTCTTTCGAGCATATAGTAAATTGAACCAAATTTCCTTACCTTTCCCTTAGCAGCGGCGGCGACAGCGGCGTGGTAGGCGCCGTGAGCTGCCGCCTGCGCCAACATCAGGTCTCCTCGCAGTAGCGCCAGCTCTCGCTCCTTGCCCTTCGAGCTAGAGACTCCAGACGACGAGGATGGCTTTTCTGTAATTGAAATGTACAGTTAGAAATTGTCAAGTCATTACATTTCCCAAACAGATAAAAGAGTATTTTCTTTGGAGTGAGTTTTTTTATGATAGTATTTATTTAAGTAAAGGAATTTTATCTCGTAATTTAAACGAAAATGTATGCATACACTGGCCGTAAAAGTTTTGGATACAAATATATCAACAACTTAGTAGTTTTTTTATGTGTATTTATTTCTTCGTTCGTCTAATAAGGCGATTTAATATAATGTATTCTCTCACGTACAAGTACTTGCTTATGAGTATCAGTATATAGTTACCTTCATTTAAATACATCATTAGGAATATACAACCTGTGTCGCAGAGGAGTTTACAAAAATATATTAAATGGATACAAAGAACACCCACACTCAAAACAAGAATGTGTAGATAACACAAAATGTTGTCCTGTTGGGTTCGAACCATCAACACTTGGCACGGTAGAAAACGGCGTAGCAACCGCTTAAAGCACTAGGTCAACAGTATAGTTTACAACAACTTAGCTTCTATGAGTGCTCAATTTACAGCCATGTCACTATCAACAATTTCAGTGAACAACTAATTACTACAACTTATAAAATTGTATTTTAAAGTTCCCGCACTAGTAATATGTCTTTACTTTATAAACACAGACTGCCTCAGTGGCGCAATGGTAGCTTATGCGAATGCTGTGATTGAGATCTCGGGTTCAAATCCCAGGTCAGATCAAATGGTTGTATGAACTGCAAATATTTGCTTCGGAGTATGGGTGTTTTCTATGTATAATATGTATGTATACACAAACAAAAATAAAACTATATATTTATTTATATCAGTTGTTTAGTACCCATAACCCAAGCTCTGCTAAGCTGGGGACAAGATGGTATTTGTGTTAGATGTCCGAAATATTTATTTATTTATATATGAAACGTACACAAAGAACACCCAGACTCAGAACAAAAAAAATTTAATACAGAGTATTTTACCATACAGGGATCGATCCCATAACACAAACGGCATTTAAGCCATTTCTAAAATGCAGTCACTATTATATTTATTGATATGTTAATATTTAGTGGTGTACTTACTTGAGGGTGGGGGTATAGACGGTTTGCTGGGTTTACTCTGATGAGGAGCAGACACCAGGCTGTTGAGAGAGGCGAGGCTTGAGAGAGACTGTGAATGTGAATGCATTGCCGATGGTGATGACGTTTTTGGAAGACCATATTGTGCTCCTGCGTTAGAAGAGAATACAAGAGTTATTTAAGAATGCGAGAAGGCGACCTTTGTTCCAAGTAACGTGCATTTGGAGAGGGCTATGTCAGCCGTGGACTGCGATAGGCTGATGATAATGGTTTACATATGTAAAATGCAGTTCCCTTAAGTATAAGACTGATTCGTACTACAAGTTTAAATTATTATCAGATCAACAGCCTGTAGTCAACTCCTGAATATAAGCTACTTCCTAGAAAATCAATTTTGATCTTCATATCATGCTGATATCATGATGACCGAGGTGTTGGTATAGCGTACTGACCGACAACGCACTTGTGACGTCTCTAGTATTGTGGGTGTCACAAAAACTCACATATTATAAATATTTATTGTGTGTACAAACACAAAGAACACCCAGACTCAATTTGTGCATCACACAAAGTATTTTTTCTTGTGGGGTTCAAACCCACAACACTCAGTACAGAAGAAAGCTTCGTGGCTTCCGTTTTAACTATAAACACCGTCCGTGCACTCAGAATATACCATATTATGTCGTTCTTAATAAAGTTTAGTTAAACAACACAACACTGATAGATATGAAAGTAGAGATACGTGCCCCACTCACTCATGTTTTGAGAACTGGAGCTGGTCGAAGGACTCTTGTCCTTAGCTGATGTGCTGGATGATGTACTGCTTCTACCTGACCTGTAAACAATTAATAAAAATGTATATTAATGTATATTAATAGTTATATTTCTTTAGCTGCCGTAGAGATGAGGCCATCGATTTGGTGAGAAAACTTCTTTTAAATTCAAATTCAAAATCATTTATTCAATTAAGACACTAAGTGACATATATGAACGTTAAATTGAAGCTACAGATAAAAATCATAGATCGACACAAATAGACGCCAGGTGTTCTCTGTTGTCAAGGTGAATTGGGTGTAAACACCAAATTTCACTGCCTGCCTGTGTCGATCCATAACTTCCAGTTTCCAAAATGCGTAGGGCCTTATGAGAAGAATACTAAAAAAGAAACTCATGGCCACTTTTTAAAAGTCAGATCTTCAGGTACAATAGTATTAGTATGTGTTACATTAATGGTTAACTGTATGCAAACTGTTACCACCTGAATGGTATATGTAATAAATTTAGGCTTTAGTTCGATAACAGAATCTCAGTAATAAGGTAAAGGTTTTTGTTGTTGAAGTAAGAGCAGCTCCTAATTGACGTGAAAGTTAGTGGTTAGTGACCTTGATAGATAAGCCAGAACTCATGAGCTGCATTCCCACTCAGGATAAATAATTGTGTGATGAGTGATGAATACAATTATTTGTTCTGTCTACGACTAAGGTCTAACCGTTCTTTTTATATTTAAGGCTTCTTCAATACCCTATTCATGTCCCCGTTGATGTCTCTCCTTTTGTCTTTAAATATTTTTCTTCGGATTTTATTATGAGTCAATAAGGATTTTTGATCTTGCGTATCAATTATAGTATTGATTCAATATATGGTAAAGTTGAGGAAATACACTGAGTCCTATATGATGTGAAAACACGATTACTAAATAAAATCTCGATAATAAGAAAATTCCCGATAGTGTACCATTTTCTTCAAACTTTCAATTCTAACTTTTAGAATAATAAAAGTGCTTACCTTTCATTTCTAGACGAAGACAGTTTTCCAGGTTTAGGTGGCTGCTTTAATCCGGCTCCCGACAGTGCTGAAAGCGCAGCGTAGGGGTCTGCCAAAGGTGGAAAGTTTAGACCCGACGCTTGGAGACGGGCTAAGTAGTCCTGAGCCGCCAGATGCGATGCCATTGACCACCAGGCTGCACCTGTAAAGATAAGGAGTGGTAATAAGAATCTAATTAAATTTATTCATTGTAAAATTTATTGTATAAATTTACCTTCTAGCAAAATAAATGAAAGATCCTTCTCTAGGAAATCAGAATGGCACTTAGTGTTTATTCATTTAGCTCTCTTTGCCGCAAAAATAGTAGAATCTTCACAAATTGGATATTGTATATATATTGTAATATATAAGTGTTTTATGTACAACCTTATGTATGTTTGTATATGAGTATTTTTGCATATACATTGTTTTTTTTATTCATTTATAAATTTCATTCAGTGCACCTTCTTATTACTGTTGTATGGTACAATATGGCTGTGGCATAGTTCTCCATTTACAATTTGTGCGTAAATCTAAATAAATGTATACTCACTGGCAGCAGGGTGCAATCCAAGCGACGCTGCTTGGTTAGCAGCAACCCCAAGCGTCGTGGGCGGCGGGTACCGACCACCCCCGAAGCCGAAGAGTGCCGCCTGCGCTTGCGCCGCCGCCGCTGCACTGCCCCCTCCACCGCCGGCACTTCCATCGCGACCCCAATAGGCTGGAAAGAGATAATTTTATAGCTTAATATAATAACTAAAGTGTTCAATAACTTTGTTTTTTACCCGACTGGGAAAAAAGAGGGTTATGTTTTTCGAGTGTATGTATGTATGTATGAGCCTTAAAATAAAAAAGATATATGCAGTCGGGCTTTTTTTTTTAATAATTAATTACTTATTTAAGTTAAAAGACGAATTTTTAAAACATTGTTTCATCGAACTCATTTTCTTTTCCGATCCATTATCAAAGATATTATTGGTACTATTATGTGATTTTATTCTCAAGAACGCTTCTCCAATACTTTGTATATTATTATTATATATATATATATATATATATATATACCTATATTCACATAAAATAGTCAGGATATTATTAATAATGCCCTATTAAAAACGGTATGGGGTATATAATACTTATACAGAATATACATCTACCAGTTGATAGTATTAAATGAGAGGTTAACATTGGGATAATCTAGACATACGTAACTATGAGTTGCATAAAGGTATGTAGTGTATACTGCAGTGTGTATGGTATACACACTGCAGTATACTTAGAACAAATGCCTTACATAACGAAACCGTGTGTCCAAGGTGTATATGGTTTAAAGGTACCTGCAATGGACAATATATTGGATCATGACCCACCATAAGCTTACTTTTACATACATTCAAACAAAACCATTTACCGTAGGAGAGCCACGCTTCGGCGTGAATGGATCGGCTTGACCGGAGTGATATCCCACAGAAAACCGGTGTGAATCAGCGCCTTCGCTGTGATACACAGAATGGGTGATACTGGAAACCCATAGTACAACCCCTCCTCCCATTCCCATCCCTATCCCCCAAAGGCCAGCAACATACTTGTAATGCCTCTGGTGTTGCGGGTTTCCATGGGCGGCAATAATCGCTTACCATTAGCCAATACGTCTGCTTGTTTTCGACCGATTCGATAAAAAATAATTAGGTCCATACTGGGTTCATGATTCAAGTTTGTCAATAGTAATACTTAATAAAATAAATACTTAATAAAAATAAATAAATAAATGATTATTTCGGACATCTAACACACAACGCCATCTAGTCCCAAACTAAGCAGAGCTTGTACTATAGGTACCAGACAACTGATATAATACTTATAAACTTCTTTTTGTAAATACATACATATCATACATAGAAAACACCCAAACTCCGAAACAAATATTTGCAGATCATACAAACATTTAATCCGACCCGGGAATCGAACCCGAGACCTCAGTAACAGCAGTCGCATACGCTACCGCTAGGCCACCGAGGCAGTCAAATGATCGGTTAAGTACCTTAAAATACTAATTAAGGATATCAGCTGTATTTTATTTGGTGAAATGAGCTTCATTGTCAGTGTATAGATTAATAACAATAAACTAACCTTAAGTGTGCTTTTGATTTTTTTTACATATTTATTGCTCGTCTTACACACATATTAGATTTACACTTATTACAGTACACCTATTTATGCATTTCTGAATCACTAGTGGTTGCCTTGTGATCTAAATTGGACCAGAATTCAAAGTTTGAACCGTCATAGGATCACTTTGTTGCTCGTCTGTAGGTCTGTCAAGACCCTTTTTCTCAGGAACACGTGGAGGTTAATTTCAAAACGCATATAGTTTTAGTTACATAATACATAGTCGGACTCGCGCATAGAGGGTTCCGTGCGAAGCTCCTCGGTGCGCGAGTCCGATTCGCACTTGACCGGCGTTTTTAGCTTTCTAGATAAACTATAACTGTGCCAAATCTGATAGTTCTACATGACTTGTAAATTTCTTGAGGATATGACAACAAAACCGCAATGTCCAGGCTAAATAATCATTGGTATAAGCTTCAAAGAAATACGTTTGATAAATAGGGGGAGTTTGGTAACAAATACCGCAACACGAGATTTTTATATATTAGACATATTCTAGCCGACCCGTGCCCAATTCACTAGTCGTTAACCGTCCGCTTTACTTCTACTTGATTTACAAATACTGTTAACTGAATGGTTAGACGCTTTCTGTTAGTGAAAGAATATAATAGAATAAACTTTATTGTACACCAGTTAAAACAATTTACATTCAGGAGCATAACATATAAACGACCATGTACAAATGGCGGCCTTATCGCTAAAAAGTAATTTCTTCCAGGCAACCTTTAGATGGACAAATTGACTGTAGAAATTCGAATTCATAGGTAATTTGGTGTAAAAAAATAAATAATTAAAGGAAATCATTCAATTAAGATAAATACTAACAATAAAAGATTTAGTGTTACACATTAATACAATCAAATAAATACATAAATATATAAAATATCTACACTTTCGATATAAATGAACGAAAAAAAAAATTATAATAATAAAAAAACATTTTAGGCAAATCAGAACTTAGGAAGATAGGTAATGTTCTTTGAGCATTTTTTTGAAAATGGGCAATGATTTGGCACGCCTTATAGCCATTGGTAATTCATTCCACAGCCGGGCCGCCTGGACAGTAAACGACTTATCATAAAACCTGGTGCATTGAGTTGGGACTGCCAGTTCCAGAGATTCAGATGACCTCAGGGATCTCGAATGTGTGTCACAGAGGAAAACAAAGCGTTCCTTTAAGTAAGGTGGAGTGCACGAATGAAATAGAAGAATTGTCAGGATCGGAAAATTACTTTCATAGATTACCCCCTACAAACTCTCTTCTTCTTAACTCTTTATAATATTAGTATAGATATACAAGAATTGCTAGTTTAAATGTACTAGGCAGTATGAAAATGTACGACGGTTTGTTTTTTCTAACAGACGGAAATCTCGAGATTAATTAATCAAGCATTAATCCAGTCTATTTAAAGTTGAATCACATTCAACCATGTTCTCAGAGGTGAGTCACGTTGGACTATTTCGATATATACATGTGAATATTTGATTTATTACTACGCGAGAACGTGTTCCGTTTGTCTTCAAAGGTTTACGGAGTATTTTTATGATATACTAGCTTTCTTCACCAACAATATAACAATTGTTTTTCATATTGTACTCTTATTTTTTATTATTCGAAGATATAATTTCTTTTTCATTTTTATAATTTTTTTTGTTTTTTTTTTTTTATTTTTTGTAAATATTTATTTGTAATTTTAATCAACGTACTTTAATGTAGATAGTGATACCTACCTTAATTGTATAAAAATGTAATGGTCATATAAAACAGGAGAGGGTACTCCTGTAATACAGGTGTAATACCTAACACGGGAGAGAAGGACTTCAAATAATTGTAATTTATATTTTATGACAGTATAGATTAATTTATTCATTATTTATTATTCTTAACAAGAACAGTCGCAAGTAACTCCGCAGGGCGAAGTCAGTTAAAAATTAAAGTAATCTGAGTTACTCCTTATATCCTCAGCTATCAATCAGTAATAGACTTATCAAAATCCAAAAACAAATCGACAGACAGAGAAAAAAATGGATATTTTAATGCGAGTACCGTATTTTCAAACTCAGTTACTGAATATCTGATAATTTAAAATTACAAACAACACTTCCATTTTATTTATTTATACAGATTCATATTAGGCGTTAGGCCGTAGCTCTGTTTTCTTAAATATATCGGTTCTCGCTTAAAAAGTAGCTTATGTTCCTTCTCAAGAATCATTGAAGTCGTTTCAGCAGTTTAGTCGTTCACCGTGACACACGAGATAAGAGTCATTTTCGCATATTTTTTATTTATTAACCTGTCATAATACCTACTCTGCCTGATGGACAAATAGAGTCCAATTAATAGTGGCCATTCACTCATTGTGAATACAGATATGATAATAATGTAGAGAGATTTGTAAGGTGTTAGGGGATGACCTTGTCCAAGTTGCCAAGTTGACCCTACCAAGTGCGAGTTGGATTCTCGCATAAAGGGTTCCTATCGTCTATACAAATAAATAATATTGGAGTGTCTGTTTGTAATATTAAAGTAACCGCTTTTTACATAAAGCATATGTATGTTTTTTTTTTTTCTTTATATTTAAGAGACTTTTACCCTATTAGGGTATGCCAGTCCCATAAGGCCTTAATTTAATCAAATAACATTTAAATATTATATGCTAAACTGTACAATTTTATAGCTTTTTTTGATGTTGGTATAGCCAAAACACTTTGAATTATACCGACATCCAAATAATTCAAGTTCAACTGCTCCATTACTAAATTTCTTTTAGATTGATTCTTGACACATTCCATCAACAAATGTTGAACGTCGTCCACAATGTTACACATCTCACAGTTTGGTTAACTCACCAAATTGGCTGGCTTAAAAATTTGGCTCTACGTATTAGATATTCAAAATTTTTTGACGGAATGTGTCCAGAACGTAATCTATGAGCTATTATAACCCACGATCTACTTATTTCTAAGTTACCGAACCATGGTACATGAGGAGACTCATACTGAATAGTCTTGTACCAAATTGTTCATGTATGTTTACAGGGTACATATACAAAATTAACACTTTTTATAATTTTTGTCCGATGTTGAAGGGGCTTTTACTGGCAGATAGCTGATGAAATAAAGAGAAAGTTAGTCTACTTTTTTTAGATTAGCTTTGCCCTGCGGTTGTTGTTGTGCCGTGGGTTACACCGATAAAAAAAAACACGTTTGTTGGCCATCTTAAACATTTACTTTATTCTGTTTTTAGTATATATTATTGTTATAGGTGCTATAGAAATCACAGTTCATGAGATACAGCCTGGTGACAGACGGAGAGATAAACGGAAAGAGAGCAGAGTCTTAGTAACTTTTACAATTTGGGTACTGAACTCTAAAATTAAAAAAGAAAAAAGATGGTCTAATATCGACCACTGCACGACCACTGGTGTGTATAAATTTGTCTAATCTGAAAAGTATTACGTTTCTGAGTAGGGTTATCAATAATATAATACAATACAAAAAATATATAAAATTAATAAATATCATAATCCTTCCCTGAATACCCAAAGTAAAATCTTACTCCAATCCTTTACAAAGCAACCGCCTTACAAACTAAACACATGTAATCACGCAAGCTAAATTGGACTTTACCCACCGTAAAACAAAAGTAAAAATTACATACACGTTGCATTGGCTGTAAACCAAATGAACAACATACAAAATTAATGGCGTTCACACGATTTTGAATTTTATGTCGTTGTTAATAAGGAATTTTGCGACCGAAGACGGTATGTTGGTTGTCGAGCGTTGGGTGTGGGGGCACTGAACTCCGGTTTGCTTATATGGTTTAATATCACGCGACAATAGGGTTGGCACTATATTAGAGATATAACTAAAATATATTAAGCTTCTTTACTGTGATTTTTATTTGAAGGAAAGGAAAATTATTTTGGGAGGAGGATACATACCATCTTTTATAAATCTTAAAAATGCATAAAGAATTTAAGTACATAAATACAGACGTATGGCCTTGACCTTCTCCTGATAGGAGACCCTAGCTCAGCAGTGGGACATTATGGGTTGTTGATGATTGAAGATATAAATACAGAGTTACTGGAAACCCATAGCGACCCCTTTAAGGGATATTAAGGGGGTGATATTAGAGATCAGTAGCTATCAAATTGTCCTCGGGTAAATGAGTCAAAAATGTACCGGTTTCGAAACTCGTACATTCCCTGAATTAACATTCACAAACGGTACGACATTTCTGTGCTTTTAGTATTATTACTACGTATTAGGGTGATAGCAAACCAAAAATCACCAAAAAAAACCATTAGAAATGTTTTTAAACCTACTTTGAGGTTCCGTGACCCACTTTTCATAAAAAGGAAAAAAACAGCCACTTTAATTTTGTGTATTTGTATGTCTGTATATATTGTACTATAATAAACTTCTTTATTTTTAATAGAGATTTGCATATTGAAAAGTGACAACCCTAGACGAGTCGTGTAAACGTCTCTGAGTATTTTAACGTTAATACACCCAGTTAGTGTAACGAAGACAAAGTTATTAGTACTTATAAGTCGTTGGAGCGGTAACCAATCAGCGGAGACATTACTGTCCTTATGGGTGAAGATACGTCATGAAACAGCCCACGGAGCGATGATTTGGAGGTTCACTTTTGGAGTTCAGCGCTCCAAATAAGCTTTGTTTTTTTGTTTATGATGAAAAGCATGAGCTGAATGCAAGAGTTTTTCTAACATAATAAATATTTCGGACATCTAACACACAACGCTAAACTAAAACTAACTTGTATTATGGGTACTAGACAACTGATATGAATACATAAATACATAAAACATCAAAACTCCGAAACAAATATTTGCAGATCATGCAAATATTTGGTCCGACCCAGGATTCCCGAGACCCCATGGCCGGCAGTCGCATACGCTACCACTGTGCCACCGAGGCAGGCAATAAATATGTTCTGTACTAAAAACCACGCAGTGCAAAGGCCTTGGGTATATCTTAGGAAGAATTTCAGGAGCTAGAAGTAGGTCTTTGCTGCCTACACTCCTTAAAATACAGTTTGATATCTGTAACAAATGGGTACGAAACCGAAGCAAGTACTGAGAACAACCAACACTCCGCGGTATTACACGCGGACCGGTATTTGATGCTTTTGTATATAGAACTGTTTCTATTTATTTATATTCTGTTTTATTTTCGTTTACGCTTAACCCTATTTTTTTATAAAATAAAACTCCTTGTAACATCATAGTCCTGAATTGTGCAAATAAACAGACAGACAAAAATTTAAAAAATATTTAATGTATGTACCTCGTAATTTACAAAATGATATTAATGACCACGGATACTTTCAATCTTGTTACTTAATATCGTTAATAAATACGATTAATACAATTCTGAGAGATTGGCATTTAAAAAAACAATAATAAGAAAAACAGTTTTAAATTACTTGTACGAGTATTCTAATTTAGCACATATTCTCATCAGCAGAATACCTATATGTGGGTACTTCCCTTTACAACGGCAACAAAAACATATAACAACGCTATCTACCGAAGACACACTGAACTACGGAGTAACGTAGTGTACAATGAAACTAGAAATCCTGAATCGCGCAATAGAAGTTCTCGCGTCGATTAGCCCTGTCTTCCACACTATACTTGCCTGAATTAAGATTCTCTCTCTCTCTCTCATTGCTTGCATAGCAACGGCAGCTTAATATGATATATAGTCATATTCGCAGTGATCAAAGAACACTAAATCCACATAAAATATGCATTGTCACGGGCTGCAGGATTAATGTTAGATTACTTTGTTGATGATGATGAATATCGAAAATAACTATTTAAACAGTAGCGATAGTAACAAATTTATTACTTCTGGTAGATAAATCTAGTAGCGAAGTCCCTTGTAATAGCAAAGTCCCTTCACCGAAATCGCCAGAACTGTTTTTAAGACCATGGTTATTTGCAGCTTTCTTAAGCATGTTTAACGCATCGCCAAGTCACCGAGGTATAGGCTTCACGCGCGTCATAGAAAATCCATAACAGGGCCTGCAGCTAGGATCGCGACATGATCTTTTGCGTTTGCAAGCGATTGTTAATTCTAATATGTTAACAATAAAGTGGAAAATCACTATCAGAATTTTATTCCACCACATCACATCTAGAAAAGCTTCTTGTCCCTTTGAAGAGGTGAAGTGACTTGAAAGATGAGGCTATGTCCAGTAGTATCCTATTAAAAGTTTTTGATGATGGGTTATAGTCTACCCCTGATAAGAATAAAAATCCATGTTTCATGTTATATCATTGCTATTAAAGACTTTTAGGGTGGTTAACGTATTCTGTATCCTGGCTTTCCACTCTTGCAACTTTCTTCTATCGCAGACTTAAGTGAACTTCATCTACAGACGGTTCTTTAGAATTCAGTTTATATGACATAAAATTACATGAGGTAATGATGATTATTAAAAATAAAAGTTATACGATCTCATTTTACAGAAATGTTTTCTTTAACTTTTGGTGCTATTATTGACTGCAATAATGCAAAATTTGTTGATAAACAAGTTTAAAATTTGTTTTTGACATAATGATACCAGAGAGAAGTAAATATTTTTTTAGGTAATTTTGATACGAAGTCTTTTGTAGTAATCGAATGTCATAGTTTAAGGATATTCCTTACATCAAATATCACACATTTTAATACATAGAATTAACTTACTTCAAAAGCGAAAAAATCAATAATCGTGTCTCATAGCGTCTTTTACTTTTCATCGTATTCGAATTCTAATTTAAACTTGCAAAAACTGCCAAATATTAATGCAGCCAACATATATTTTTGCATGGAATTCAATTGAAGTATAATTCAAATAACTTGTTTTCATAATAAACTATTTAAGCTCGTCAAAAGGATATATTGAATTATTATAACATATATTCCAGACGAAAGTACAGTTAGAGCCAGTAGGAACCCACACAGGTAAACGTCACACATAACAGGCAGGAATTCCAGATCAATAAAACTGGTATGGAATATGGTATACGTATGGAAAATCCAGGTTGATCATAAATTCTAAGCGTGTTGTGATCTCACAATACGAAGAGCACCTAAAAGTTGCAAGATAAAATTAGAGGTGTCTGTCGGACTGGTTAATGTGGGAGTTTAAGTATTTATACTTTGAAGTATTGTTTAAAGTCTTGTTAAGTATTTTGTACTTGAATTGAATACTTGTATGAAAATTACGTAACCGTAACGTAACGTGAATAAAAGAGTTATTACTTTGGTAGGTTTATTGGTGGTGTTTGTAGTAACTAAGTTAAGCTTCAGTGCTCCGGATTCGTCGGTTGGACCCAATGTTTGTATGATTTCCAAATATTTGTGTCGGTGTTTGGGTGTTAAACATGTATAATATGTATTTATTAAACCAAAAGGATATAATATAGTTGTATTGTATTGATAGTTTGTTTTCAGTTTTTTTTTGTTTTGTAGTTGTATTAGTTGTGTTGTAGTAGTAGTGTTATACGTGTATTATTGTTTTTTGTTTTCTGTACTGTTTACTGTGTTATATTGAGTGTATTGTCAATTTTTGTTGCTACACTGTTGCATTGGATATAGTCTGTAATGATAGTGTATGGTATAAGAGTAAATAAATAAATTAAAAAATAAAATAAGTATCTCTAACTCTATCGGTCAAACTAGCTGTCGTAGCACAAATTCTGCTTAGTTTAAAACGAGATGTCGTTGTGGTGCCGAAATATTTAATATTATTTTAACGTGCGTCGGTTTGAGTTAGCAAGGTTAGCAGCGCCCAAACGTACAGCGGCTTAAAGGTGCCAGTTAGGATCTAGACCCATCTACACGTTTGCCCTCCTGTACTATAAAAATAGCTCTGTATAGCAGGGTCTTTATGAAAATTTACATACAGCAGGCGCTGGCCTATCCACCTCCTACTTTTTAATTAGTCGGTATGCAGTTACTCACCACCAAAGAGACCAGCGGCATCGAGCAGGCCATCGGGCGGCGCCTTCCCCGGCTCGCCGCCCTCGCCGTCCTTGTCCATAACAGGCCTGGAAACAAAATACAAGGTTGAAGTAAAATCACACTCTTCTAAGAGTTAGAGAAAGCTGATTTACATATATCTCGTACTATAAGAATGTTATATTATTTTTTCAGAGCAGTTTTTTCATAAATTAGCTTCGGCTCGGCTGTAAGCCTACTGCGAAACTATCAGACCTACTACCTCCACCACCAATTTTTTTTTGTGTGTGTAATCCCCTGCGGGCCTTCACCCAACCGGGATTTACGGCGGGACGGTGAGTCGGAATCGAAACGACTAAAACCACACGGTGTGCCAATATTCGCCTGAGACGGGAGGGATCTAGAAACCGCTTCTTACGACATCTAGACCAGACCTCCACAACCCAAGTATCTGATAAAATTCTAACAGAGAGTCATCTGTTGTAATTTTCAGGGTTCCAACTACCAGTAACAATTGCCAAAGATGTTCATATGGCAGTTTAACGTTCTCTCCAAGACACAAAGAGGTCTCAGTATGGTAATAATGATCACCCATTATAGACTGAACTGGCGAGGAAAACTTAACTCTAAAATGTGTTCACATGGGCGGCTTTCATTGAGCCACTAGCCCCACATTACTAGAGATGTTATAGAAGAAGGTATATTGTGCATGTTTGTGTTTTAGTGCAGTGCCGTCATCATGACCTTCATATTTTTACACCTGTGCAATTTATTTTATTTATTTATTTAATCTTCATTGCAAAAGGCGGACTTAATTCCATGGACATTATCTTCCAGTCAACCTTTAGGTGGTGCAGAGCTACGTGAAGTAGGTGTATTTTTTAAATAAGTGAAAATTACTGTTCGAATTGAACAAGGTTGTTCATGCTTATCTTTTAAAGTGTGATGTTTTAATGCACGTGTCTATTAAGACCATATCAGAATATATGCGTGCATGGAAACATTACATACATAGGAAACATCACGGCGGGGCTGCATTCATGACCTTTGATTAAAGCAATTTTTTCGAATAAACGATTTTTTTTAAGGTACGAAGTGCACGAAAAAATACTGAAACAGTGAAAGACTTACAGAAGTAAAGAAGGTACGGACAAAACCGTGTGTCACAACTAGTATACACACGAGATTATATACAAGAGAAACCAGTTACATAGTATTATGATTTGAATATATTATATTCATAAGAAGGTCAAGGTTAACTACGAAATAGGTTTTTTTTTTAATTTATCTGAGTTTTTATGATAAATATTTGTTACGGAGTTTGGTTGTTTTCTAAGTATAATATGAATGTATTTACAAAAAAGTAAATAAAAATTTACTTATTTACATCAGTCGTCTAGTACTCATAGCACAAAGCACAAATACTTGCTTAGTTAGGGACAAAATGGCGTTATGTGTCAGATATCCGTTATTTAATTATTAATATACATAACTCTGTTGGATTATTGATTTTTGCAATCAGGCCAGAGGGTTGAGGGTTCGATACCCACAAAAAATGTGTGATGAGCAATGAGCACGATCATTATTCCTGTGGCGAAAAGCACCATTAAACCCGATTACAGCCCGGGTATATAACAAGCTCAATTTTATTAAAATTGAATAAAACGTCAAAAGAAAAAAATCGACCAAGAGCAAGTTGGACTCGCTCAGAAAGGGTTGCCGTTATAAAAATCGAGCAAAAAACAACAAAAAAATCAAGGTTGTTGTACGGAAGTCCACCATAATATTATTTTAATCTGTTCTGTTTTTTTTTTTTATATATCTAAGCTGCCAAAATCACTGCCCTGCCTGATGGAAAGCATGAGCAGAATCCAAGAGTGGTGGTCACCATTCTCAATGCGAAAAAGAACAATGCAGCATGGTGACCCACACTATGGCGGCCTGGTGAGATGCTTTTTCACGCCCCGCTTAAAGGACCCGGGATCATAGTGGGAAGGAAACACGTGCGCTGGTAGTGAGTTCCAGGTTTTGACCGCTCGGCACAGGAAGGAATTACCGAAGCGATGAGTACGAGAATGTATGTCTTCCACTTTAAAGCGGTGACTTCTAAGGCCGGCACGTGTTGTTCTGTAGAGGAAGGGAGAGGGGAGGATCAATTGGAAGAGCTCTTCAGAACACTCACCATGGTAAAGGCGATAGAGGACTGCCAAGGAGGCGACTTCTCTACGCAACTGTAGAGGCTCAAGGGTCTCGGTGGCTTCGGGACTATCGATAATACGGATTGCTCGCCGCTGCAACCGGTCAAGAGCGTCAAACAGGTACTGTGCGGCACCTTCGCAAAGGTGAGAACAGTACTCTTCTTAGATTTGTTGTTATAACGGCAACAGAAATATATCATCTGTGAAAATTTGTACGGACAGACAGAAAGCGGAGTCTTGGTGATAAGGTCCCGTTTTTACTCTTCGGCAACGGGACCCTTAAAATTAAGGAAAACCAACAAATTTCCCCTCCACAAAATATTCATACAACAATTATCAAATTATTCTTCAAATTACAATAATCAAGGCGTATTCTACTGCCACCCTTCTA
The DNA here is from genome assembly GCA_003709505.1 of Hyphantria cunea. Lineage (NCBI taxonomy): Eukaryota > Metazoa > Arthropoda > Insecta > Lepidoptera > Erebidae > Hyphantria > Hyphantria cunea. The sequence goes on along the minus strand of PKRV01001870.1, from coordinate 81,215 downwards.
GCGAGGGTGGTCTAGGGTGGGGTGGTATGGTGTGAGGGCTCGAACACGACTGAATGGAGCTCAGTTTTTAAAGAAACGATTATACTTTCCTACGGCGTGAGAAATTAATTATTTTTTAACTTATAAATTGTAGAAAATTGGCAATTTATTTGCCTGGCTTTACTCTGTACTAAAAGAAAGAATCAGTAGGCAGCTCATGTTTTCTTTCCATCAGGCACAGTAGGGTCATTATTTTTCTATTTGATGGAATGTAGGGCAAACGAGCAGACGTATCGCCTGATGGATAGTGACTACCGCCGCTCATAGACACCCGCAACACCAGAGGCGTCATAAGTGCGTTACCAGCCATTGTAGAAAATTGGCAATTTATTTGCCTGGCTTTACTCTGTACTAAAAGAAAGAATCAGTAGGCAGCTCATGTTTTCTTTCCATCAGGCACAGTAGGGTCATTATTTTTCTATTTGATGGAATGTAGGGCAAACGAGCAGACGTATCGCCTGATGGATAGTGACTACCGCCGCTCATAGACACCCGCAACACCAGAGGCGTCATAAGTGCGTTACCAGCCTTTGGGGGATGGGAAGGGGCATGGAGGATATGTTGAGTTTATCGGCCTCAGGTATCCTCACTGCCTAGTCGAAACACAGCGCAGGCGCTGTTTCACACTGATTTTCTGTGAGGTCGTTTTATCAGTCCGGTCGAGCAGGCCCATGCATGATGAAGCGTGGCTCTCCCATGGCATTAAATATGGCAGACTTTATCATTAAAAGTTATCTTCCCCAGTCCTTACGACTCGTCGAAGATAATTAGGGGTTGTGACAATCTGTATTTTTAATCTGTTACTAAATTAGATTAGAATTAGATAGGATTAGAACTATAACTCACATGAAATCCATACAATTCACGTAAATATTTCTCCATGGACATATATCGAAAGTATTCAATATGTATAATGCACACAATCCTTTTTTGTCTCAATTCAATGACGTGTCGAAATCAATATGTTTTAAAATTCCAAACGTATGTAATGAACATGCTGTTGTTGTTGTGCCGTTACAACAACAGCCGCGGGAAAAACCGCTTGGCAAATCTAGTCTAAAATTAAAGTTGCCTAAGTTACTTCTTACACCATCACCTATTTGCTTGAAAGCCTCTTCAAAATCGGTCCAGTCGTATCGAGACAGGCCAAAAAATAACAATTGCTTGTTTGATGTAAGTACCGTATATACTTTCATATAATTTGGTGGAAAGTTGTTAATTGTAAATTAGAAACAGACACATCAATATTCTGAAGCATATCTTTACCACAGATAAATATCTGTGCGAGAGTATTATCAAAAATTAAATAACTCTGTAATTAAAATTCTTAAATGTTTATAGATAATATTCATGCATAATTCATATTATCCCAGTCCTGTTCTAAATAATCAGATTAAAAGTATTTTATCATAGGAATTTATTGCGCTAGTACGCAAGAATCTTTCTTAGAACGGAAATTAAGGAAAAACCACCAACAACCCAATTAGTATTATTTTAATTATTTTTACTGCACCTGCATCGAGTTGATGTAAAATATGTTATTCTGTTCAATATTGTTCTCATGTAAGTGACGATTGTCTTAATGCGAAATAAAGATCTTTGAACCGAAATTGTCTTAAAATAAAAAGAAAGATTAAGAAAAATGACACCTTAAATTGCCCTAAAACTCAATCAATTACGATTCATATCACTTTCAGATTGTGTTAAAATTCTGAATCAAAATCACAGACGAATCCGTTACGACTTAACGACTTTTGTATATGGTCCTGAAAAGCGACTTAATTCTGCCATGAATGCTTAAACACGAGTGACCCACACTCTGGCGGATTGAAATGCTTCGTAACATTGGGCTTCGCTTCTCGCTCTCACTAACGAAACATGATAGCACGAATGCTGTCATTTTAGACTGGTCTTCGGTGAGAAGATAATAGCCCCGGTCGGGCCGGCCCGTTTATGCTAAAATCAGCGTGGCTTTACTATGTATTGATTGTTTTGAAGATAACCACTTATTTTACTTTATAAGTCAACTGCCAAGACGATTATTAGAAATACTAGCTGTTAACGACAGCTCTGACTGTACTCGTATATGTCGGTTATCGCGGTCTACGTATTATTGTGTGATGTATAAGTTTTATCACTGTAAAAGCAGAATACCGTGTAAGAGTAACAAAACATCCATAAAAAATAAACGGTAATGTATTAATAAGAAGTACGATAGTGGCATTTTTTACGGGAATGGTTAGTTGGTCTAGTTCTTAGAGACCCTGTTTGCTAAGTCAGATCTCGAGCATGAAGGGCAGAGATCGATTCAAGACAAATAATTGTTTAATGAGCAGCATCATTTGTTCTATATCTGGATGTAATTTATCTATTAATTTATCTATGATAGTAGAGATATGTGAGCAGTTATTTGATACCAATTTACTTATTTATTTTTAAGGAAGTTCTGTTTCATATACCATGGAGGCCAGACGAATTGGTATACGGATTGTATCAAGTTTTAGTTCTCCTTGCAGTGGACGTTGTCTTGCTTAATTTGCCCCTTAGTCTTCTATTCCGACACGCGAGGGATGATTAGGGGTGACACCCCGTGTTATTCCGTCACCACAAACCATCCTTTACAAAAAAAACTATTTCAAGTTTATTTGAATGTGTACTTCGATTTAAAATGCCTAAAACTAGGTATTAGAACAGGTGTTAGGTTTCTTTTTACGTTAACGATATTGTGATTTTTTTCTCTGAAGAATTAAATATAAATATGTAAATTATTTGACGATAACTTGTAATTATCGTAATAACTTAAACTGTGATAGTATAATGGCTAAGTGGTTACGGTTTCCATACCCAGTTTGTAAACAGTTGTTCCTAATGACTTTAATTCAGGTAACTTGAAATTATTTGTCTGTGTGATGATGGATGTTAGCATGAGCGTCTCTGTAATTCCGAGGTCACGTTAATCAGTCGGCCCCGGTTGTTATCATAGGTTGACAGTCGTGAAGCTTAGTTGGAGGCCTTTGGGCGGCTTATAAACATCCAACGGTAAGATTACGTAGCAACAACGTTGTCTTGCCAGTCCCCAACCCGCACTTGGCCAGCGTGGGGACGTATGGCCTTAACCCTCTCCTGAGAGGAGACCCGAGTCCAGCAGTGGGACATTGTGGGTTGTTGATTGATTGATTGTGATGACGGATTATGAATACAGAGTGTCAGTGTGTTTGTTTACCTCAAGGGTGTATGTAGTACAAGAGTCCTAAGGGTGTAATCTTAGTACAGAATTACGTTTAAGAGAATATAAACTTAAAATAAACCTATTTCCCCCCACCTTCCACCAAAAAATCTTTTCAAATTTGGACAGAAGGCTTAGGTTCTTTGTTCGTAGGCATGTAAACAAACACCTATTCACTATAGGTGCAACAGACGACCCTCCGTGCAGGAGATGCATGGAGGCAGAAGAAACGCCGTAACACGTTCTAATAGAATGTAGAGTGTGGCAGCTCAACGGGCAGACATCCTCTAATCAATATGACTCCCAGAAACGTGTATACCTGAAAAGACTGCTAAACTTCTGGGATAATTGGAGTAAGAAGATGACTAAGTCCGGAGACAGTCTGGCAAAAACAGACTAAACCATGTGTCCGTATTTTTTTTAATATATATTTTTTATACTAAATACTATTACAGACATACTAAAAAATCTGTTTGTTTTTAAGTTTTGCGCGCTCATTCTACCATTAAAAATATACAAACAGTTATAAAAATACATATGTAATTTAGCGTTATTTCTAATACAATGTAAATGTATGAAGATGTTTATCTCACGATTTATCGACTGTGACACGTGTAACAATAGGCTTGGGAAAACAACATTACGTATAATGTAGAGATGCAATTGGCGTGTTTATAGTCGTGATGTCGGTGATGAGTAATGAGTAAGATCATCATCTTACCCAGTTCTGCATGGTTTTTTTAAGTAAGAGCCGGTCTCAGTGACTTTAGAACCTTCGGCATGCATGGGCCGGCTCGACCAGAGTGAAACCACGGCCTCGCCGAAAACCGGTATGAAACAGCGCCTGCGCTGTGTTTCACCTAGTGAGTGAGGATACCGGAGGCTCTAATCCAACCCTTCACCTCATCCCCCTCCCCACCCGCCAGGGCCGGCAACGCACTTGTGACGCCTCTGGTGTTACGGGTGTCCATGGGCGGCGGTAATCGCTTACTATCAGGCGATACGTCAGCTCGTTTGCCCACTATTCCATAAAAAAATGGAAATCATGAGTAAATTCCAAGAGTGGTGATCACTATACTTATTGCGAATGGAGCATCGTAGCGATTCACACTGTGACAGCCTCTGGTCTCGTGCTATCATTTCAGGTTGACCTTCTGTGATGGTAGTATCGTTACTTATGTAGAATGAACCTTTACCTATCTTGGTTTCATACGTGTACGTAAATTAGGTATGAATTTTCTTGTTAGATAACGAGCAATAAGTGCGGAAAGAAAAACGTTTAACCTTACTTATTTCCCTCACGGCACTGCACGGCAGTCGGAGCCTGACTGCCGCGTCTAAGATGTGTGAAAATAGTAGATTTTATTTTATATAAATAACAGCTATTCACTAAACACATGTGTAGTATATAGCTATACTAACATAAGAAAACAATTTTTAAAATATTATCTGTCTGTCTGTTTGTTCCGGTATATCTCTGAAACGGCTGAACCGATTTGGCCTTGAATGTCATTATCAGATAGCTGGTGATATGACGAGTAACTTCGGCTAAATTTATGTTTAACTAACTTCGTTCTGTGGTGTTATCCATGGTTGTTATAGTTGTTAAAGATATAAGAACAACCGCGGCTAAACACCTCAGGAAGCGATTTTTCTTAGTGTTATTTATCTCAAGAAATACTAAATGCAATAAATAAACGTTCTCTTCAATTATAAAAAATATTAATTTATTTAATTCGACCTAAATATTCAATTACGTTACCTGAATGAAAATTTTTTTGTAGATTTTCTAATAGTATATCCTGGCTAGATCGATTTATTGCCGCCGAACGCTCTCCATACTAAATTACATGAAAATCGTTAAAGCCGTTTCCGAGATTCGGATATACATAAGGAACAAAAGTACATTATTGTTACGTAACATAATTTCATCACAGTTTCTCTACAACTAAACTAACAATACAATTTCTCATCAGTGGCGCCACCTATTTGCGTGGGATTTTCTATTTGAAATCAACACCCACACACATTAACTGTTCCACCCACACATTAATTATAAATATACGAAATAATTATATTTAATATTGTGACGTAGGTACCTGACCTAGGTCAACGGCATCATACATACTTATGTATACTATGCGAGTAGGTAGTGGGTGGTACCAAAATACACCCGACTACCCCCTATCAGCTGTGCGAGGGGGTGGCTTGAATCAGTGGGGTGACCTTCTTCCTTATTGCATTATTCTTATGTGGTTGCCTTGGGGTGCAATGAATGAATTGTAGTAAAAAAAAGTTGTAAGCAGCTGATTTTACTACGGATTTTTTTCCCAAAGGTTTTTAACTTCGTGTTTTTTTAAGTTACCGTAAATCAATGAACTCTTAGAGTTTCGCCATTTCGACTTCGTATTTAGCTTACTCTTTTAAACTCCTATCGATCATGGCATAATGATATAAATAGATAAATTTTCTAGATAAATGGCTGCCTCGGTGGCGCAGTGGTAGCGTACTCGACTGCTGTCCATGAGGTCTCGGGTTCGAATCCTGGGTCGGACCAAATGTTTGTATGATCTGCAAAAATTTGTTTGAAGTTTGGGTGTTTTCTATGTATAGTATGTATGTATTTGCAAAAAGAAAGTATTTATGTATTCATATCAGTTGTCTAGTACCCATAATAGAAGCTCTGCTTAGTTTGTGACTAGATGGCGTTGTGTGTTAGATGTCTGAAATATTTATTTAATTTTAATTTATTTAATGGGCCATTTAACACTGAAAGAACTTTTCAAATCGAACCAGAGAATAGTACTTTTAACTAAGCAAGCAAACAAACCTCTCTGTTTTGTTTTGTATAGGCAGGCAAGTATTGTTCAGAAATATTTTAAACAAAATTGGTAAAAATGTATACTTAAAAACCTTTACCAAAGTTACAAAATATAAAGTGTGGATGCTCGAGCGAGGTTTCAACAATGAACCAACTAGTTTTACTGAGTCTTTATTTGGGCAGAGTTACGTCCTAAACTCGGTACCTATCCTGCAAGACCTACGTACATATTATGTAGGTAGTCTTATTCTTCTTTTGATGAGATGGCTACCAGCCGGATCAGCTATTTCTGCCAATGTCAAGTATTTAAAGTCTTCAATTCTAAGTCTTCGGAATCTTCAGGTCTTCATCGTGATGAAATTAATGTTAAAAAATGTGGATAACATGAAATGGGGACAGTCTTTCGAAAAAAAATCGATTTCCTATTTGTAAATTGTCAATGTGCCATAAAAAATTCATCTTATAATAATAATATATTACATATAATTCTTCTTCTTCTTCTTTTGATGAAATGGCAAGCAGTTAACCAGTTATTTCTACCAGTGTCAAGTGTTTAAATTCTTCAAAGCTTAAGTCTTCGAGTCTTCATGTCTTATGTGATAATGATAAAAAATATGTGGACGAGATGAAATGGTCACTCACCGTCTTTCGAAAAAACACAAAACGATCTCCATCTTATACCTCTGGCTCATAAGTCATATCCGTGTGGTGACTTATTTGGTGTTGCTAGTACTTTTCTTTATGGAATAGCGGGCAAACGATCAGACGTATCGCCTGATGGTAAGCGAATGCCGCCGCCTATGGCACCCGCACCATTAGATGCGTCTCAAGTGCGTTGCCGGCTTTTGGAAGATGGGGAGAGTGATGGATCCTCAGTCACTCGGTGAAACACAGCGCTGTTTCAGCCCGGTTTTCTGTGAGTATCCTGTGGTATCATTCCAGTCGAGCCGGTCCATTCATGCCGAAGCGTGGCTCTCCCACGGTATTAATTAAAGTTATATAATCCGATTTAGTTAAACCATTGAGAAATTTAAAACCAAACCTTATATTTATTATGAAATAGTGACCGTGACGAGTGAGGAGTTGAAGTGAGGGCCCCCTCTCATATGTTTTATAATCTAATGATAAGGTGAAAAGGTAATACATATAACGTGCTAACTAAATGTAAATATTTCAGACATCTAACATATAACGCCATCTAGTCCCAAGCCAAGCAGAGCTTGAGTTATGGGTACTAGAAAACTGATATAAGTACATAACATGTAAATCATTTTTGTAAATATATAAAATACGTATTATATGATTTTTTTAATGAAATATAGGGCAAATGAACAGACGTATCACCTAATGATAAGGCAACGCAACACCAAAGGCGTCACAAGTGCGCTGCCTGCCTTTGGGGCATGGCAAGGAGGATTTAGGAAGGATTGGGGTATTGGCCTCCCGTATCCTCACTCACTCGGTGAAACACATTTGTGTAGAAGCTTGGCTCTAGTTGAAGTTCGAAATAAGTGGGTCGATATAACCTTTACTTCTCCACAGCTGGACATAGGCGTCTTAAAAAGGAGGTTGTAGCCTATTATACTATTTGCTGTACATATGTATTATGAAAAGGTACACGCCATCTTAACAGCTTAGCGCCCACGCGTCCGTTTGAATGCCCTCTATGCTACTAACCGAATTTGGGTCTCCATTAGTACAATACTGTATAGACCGTCTGATGCGACACCAAAGACTATAAACTAGATACGTTAGATATTTTAAATGAAAATTGATTGATAATCAAAATACAGAAAAAAATCGAGTGTCAGATTAATATGACATAGTTTTTTATTTAGCCTAGTATGTATGTGATTTTGTGTTCCTACAGTCGGTATGTCCATCCAAAGGTTGCCTGAAAGAGATTGCTTTTTAGCGATAAGGCCGCCATTTGTACATGGTCATTACATTAAAGTTTATTCTATTCTATATAAGTATATAAACCCGCTTAGGTTTCCATTTAATACTTACTTTTGCCTGTGCATACTAACTACACCTTTCCGTGTAGAGGTCGGTTTTAGCGGTAATTCTTCAAAGTAATTCTTTTAGTGAAGCAAGCCACAACGCATTAGTGAAAACCTGATTCAAAAAGGTTAAGCCGTTTATGAGATTAGCGTGTAGAGATAAAAATTCTAAAAATCATTGTTATGGGTTTTATTGCGTTCATAAACCCTCCCTATATACTTTCCCTTATATATCGTTCTTGTACAGACAGCGACAAGTTATGCTTTTTTTATATGTATTGAAATTGATTATGTACTTCGGGCCTTTAATTTATGAACATCTTACCTTACCTAAGAAACGATATTAAGGGAAAGATCCACTTGACTACACGAATTTCGTAGTTGTTTAAACTGTCTGTCTTTGTTGCTGCCAACTGGGCTGTATTGCGGGTTCGATGCCGACATGCGATAACACTTTATGAGGTCACAAATTGTGTTTCTGGGTGTTCTTATACAGGTTATATTCCAGTGCAATAATATTTTTTTAAGGAAACAAGTAAAATAGTAAGCTATTACCGCTGCCCATGGACACCCGCAACACCAGTCACGTTGCGCGCCTTCGGGGGATGGGGGGAGATTTTTAAAAATAAAAAATATTTATTTATTTATTATCTTCTAAAAAAGAAATTATTCATAATGGGTGGGTGTTTTCTATATATAGTATGTATTTATGTATTCATATCAGTTTTCTAGTACCCATAATACAAGCTCTGTTTAGTTTGGGACTAGATAGCGTTGTGTGTTAGATGTCCGAAAAAATGTCCGAAATATTAAAATTATAAATTGAAAAATAACTGTCCGTTATGCTTTTAAGTCTAAACCGTTAAACCGATTTGAATGAACTTCGGTATAGAAATAGATTGGACCTTAGAGAAGGACAGGGCTACTTATTGTAGTTATAACCGACATACACGCAGACAGAGCCGCGTCACATAACAATAGTGATAATACAGTCCGATAAATTAATTTCATAACTACATTTCTAAGTAGCTCAAAAGCTGTGTAATCATTGAATTGACCTGTGTGTAACCTCATTTTTTATTTGTTTTATCATTTTATTCAATGTCTTACCGTGCCCTTCAATTAGCATATTTTTTATAATGTTCTTAGATCACTATTACATACATATTTTCGTTTAAATATGAGTTAATTTGAACAGAATTTTACTATAGATATTGGAAATTATCTACAATAATAATTGTTTTTTTAAACAATACGGGTCGTCGATAGTTAGTGCCTATTGTCAACAGAGAGTCGTGGCGCTAACCATGGTATATTCTCCTCCGCCTTCTCAGGATTAGGAAACCCTCATTCGGAGGATCATCCTCAACACAACTTTTTTCTTTTTTCTTTTCTTTTTTAAAAAGACAACTCCCGCATTAGGAATATAAATTCCTGTGTCGCGGGGATCTTTACAAACATACATGAAACGGACACAAAGTACACCCAGACTTAGAACAACAATTTATGGATCACACAAAGTGTTGTCCCATGTAGGATTTGAACCCACAACACACCTGTCGCAGTAGGAAGCGGTGTGGCGACCACTGAAACCACTTTTTTTTTACCTGTGGAAACACCCTCGGGCCTTCATCCCACCGGGGATTGCGGCGGGGCGGTGTGTCGGAATCGAACCGACTAAAACCACACGGTGTCCCACTCTGCACCTAAGACGGGAGAGATCCGGGAACCGCTTTCTTGCGCCATCCAGACCCGACCACTGAAAGCACTAGACCAACCGTGTAGTCATTTTTATTCTGAGTGTTTTATTCAAGAACGGGGGTAGGCACTTCCCAAGAAACAAACCCTGTATCAAGTCAAACAGCCTTCGTCCTCACAGAGACAAAAAGTATTATTGTACCTATATTCAAGTCTGTTGCGTACATAACAGCAGTCACTGGTCATGCCGGTCGCCGGTTCAGCGACCTCGCATTGTCTCAGCTTTTACTTGGGATCACTCGCGTAAACGACTCGTTGGTATTAGAAACCGATTTAATACGTGGGAAAGAGACAGCTGTTGTTTTAGTTGCTCTCTCTCTCTGTGTGTGTAGTTGATTATGTTGTAGGGTTTTAAAGTACAAACTTTTCTTTGTTTGTGAAGTGTCTATTTGTATTTGTAAATTAACAGCTTTTCACTAAATGCACATGAAAGTGTATACGGTACTTGTATAAAGAAATATTTACTTTATTTATCTGTCTGTAACAAGAGGCCCGATAATGCATGGTGACCCACACCATGGCGGCCTAATGCTCCTTCCTGCATTATCGGGCCTCCAGTCTCGCACTCACCAACGAAATCTTCTATCTTCTGAGAGATGGTTATGCCGCGCCGATCGAGCCTACCCGTTCTTGTTGAAATCAGCATGGCCTTAATGTTCTACTAGCGGATTACGGCCACGGCGTCCAGTCTCAACAGAAACCAGCCAACCACGTAGGAGATATTATAGTGCACAAGTGTGTGCGCAAACACAAGTGCACTCTCTGTTCCCTCTCTCTCATAATCCTATTTGACGGTTAACCAACGCGACCGGGGAGAGATCAGGCGCAGGAATCATAGGCGCGTGGCTCTACTATCTTTACAACATAATGCAGGAATACAATAAAGAAATGTATTATTACACCTGAAATAACTTTCGAGCACATTTAGTAGAAAGCTATACTTATACAACAATATCAATCGTATTTCTTTTTGTATGATTGTCTAGTTGACTGTTCAGGTTAATGTGCGGAACGGATGAACCGATTTTGAATGGACTTTCACTGAGACAAAGTCCAATTTTATCGATATTACATCATCTATGCATATACAATTAGTTTCCTTGACTGACCAATTCATCAAGGCAGAGACTACTAACCAGACATTTCGCAAACTGATGTTTTTTATAATATACTTAGAAAGACTTGATTTTTTCAAGTTTCACCCTTAAATATGTAAAGAAATGGTCGATTTTTTCACAGACTTTCATCAATTTCAGAAAACCGATGTGATGAAATAGTGCTTGCTCTGTGTTCACAGAGTGAGTGAGGATACCGGAGGCGCATACCCTTAACCTTCCTCCCTCCTCCTCCGCGGGCTACTTTGGTGTTGCGGGTGCCCATAGGCGGCGGTAATCGCTTAACATCAGACGATACGTCTGCTCGTTTGCCCCCGTATTCCATAAAAAACAATAATAATAAGCCACGGGCAATAACTAGTCAACTTATGATGTTTCTATGGTTTTTTCAAGTCAAGTCTCACATATGAGTACGGCATACCGACATCTTCGTAGTTGCATGTTTCTCAACGTAGTCTATACATACACAATTATATAAAATGGATGTATATAAGTGTAATACATGCGTACTGCAATAGAGGAAATCCTAGAATTTCATAGATTTCCGTGCGAAACCGGGTCGGGTCGCCAGTGTGTTATAAATAATGAGCACCTCCATCAAAAACTGAATGCTATTAGTCACCTTCCGACCCTGACGCATGATTTAGTTATTTCATTAAATGCCAGAACTATCATATGTTACTTTATATGTGGCGTATCCTTTGGATATTTCAGAGCTATTTTTTTTTCTATGCAATAGGGTCAAACGAGCAGACGTATCGCCTGATGGTAAGCGATTGCCGCCGCCCGTGGACACCCGTAACACCAGAGGCATCACAAGTACGTTGCCGGCCTTAGGGGATGGGGAGGGGGAGGGGGATGAGAGGAAGGGTTGGATTATGGGCCTCCGGTATCCTCACTCACTTGGTGAAACACAGCGCAGCCGCTGTTTCACACCAGTTTTTGTGAGGACATAGTATCGCACCGGGCGAGGCGGCCCATGCATGCTTCTCTCACAGGTAAAATCTTGTGCAATGAATATTAACTCAGGGAATCTTGTGCCACCAAGGTGGTCTATTCATACCTAATACGCGTATCTACTTCAAATCTATTCATTGAAGATAAGAGCAGAGACCGTACGAATAACAGAGTGGTTTAAGCTGAGAGTTGAGCTGAGAGTATTGTGGCTTCGATCCCAATATCTTTATGTGTATAAATCTTCTGTCTGTATGCGACTAAACTCCTGTGGCTTAAACGATTTTAATGAAACTTTTCGTGGCTATTCCTGAGGATTCGAGAATGATTTACCTTAAAAAAATGAATCGACCCGCGGTGTTTCTAGCGGTTGAAGTCACACCGTAGGGCTCATCTAGTAAACGAAAATATTATTTCAAGCATCCGTCACACAACGAAATTTCTAGCCTTAACAAAGCTGAGCTTGTACCATAAAAGCTAGATTGATTTGTTTTTTTTTATAAGAACATACATATTACGCACAGAAACCGCAAAACTCCAATATCATTAACATTTTACAAGTTTCTGTGATCGAAAAATTGTTGCTCTGAGACTAGGACTAGTTCTTTATGCCTGTTTCACGTCACGTATTACCTGTTACGTATGTTCGTTAATCCCCGCTACACAGAATAAATGTTAGTTAGTGCCTTAAAAATAAAAAATAAGGTATTCTATTAATGCAATATACTTTATGTGGCCCACGCCTACTTCAAATCGTGACGTAGGCATTGACCTCGTGTATGGCAAGATGCTATTATGTCCATTATGACCAATTTGTTTTTTCCTACTTTCGGTTGAGTGTGGGAAGAAGAAATTATGTGCTAATTGTCTGTGAAATCCTTGTTTTAGTCGGTAATCATTTTATAAGGAAAAATAAACCTAATGTTTCTTGGTCTTAAAGTAACAATTATAAATATCTATGATTCTTCTTTATTTTGAGTATGTGACTGCATTGGTTTAAGCTAGCACTGGTCGCGTAGTGATAGATGCGACTGCTGTGCTTGAGATCTCGGGTTCGATTCCAAAAACCCTAGACCAAATGTTTGTATGATCTGCAAATATAAGTTGCGAAGTTTGGGTGTTTTCTATAATATGTATGTATTTACAAAAAATGTATATTGTGTTTATATCAGTTGTCTAGAACTCATAACACAAGCTCTGCTTAGCTTGGGACTAGATGGCGTTGTGTGTTAGGTGTCCGATGTATATTGTTTTGTTTATTATTAAAATCCCACATAGGACTATACTTTGTGTATACACAAATAATTGTTTTATAGGTGTTCTTTGTGGCAGTTTTATTTGTGTGTGTTGTAAAGTACTACGCGATACAGTATATCTCTAATGCAGTTATCTTTTTAAAAAGAAATAGGTTATAGATTTACTAGTTGTCACCGGCATGTGTTGCCATACTACGTAAAGTATGAGTACGGTCCCTAAAAAAGTCTTTTTGGGTCAGTAACCCCAAGCAGCCATTATCATTGCTAAAAATACAAATATAGATTTGATTTTTTAATGATTAGCATTTCCTTACAAATAAATAAAATTGAATTATCTGTTTGTAAATTATTTATTAATTTATGCACGCCGCTTCCTACTGCGCCAAGTGTTGTGGGTTCAAATCCTACATGGGACAACACTTTGTGAGATCCATAAATTGTTGTTCTAAGTCTGGGTGTACTTTGTGTCCGTTTCATGTATGTTTGTAAAGATCCCCGCCACACAGGAATGTATATTCCTAATGCGGGAGTTGTCTTTTTAAAGGAAAAAAAAACATGTACAATGGTGGGCTTAATACCAAAGGCATTCTCTACCAGTCTACCGTTGCTTGGTGCGGAAATGATTGAGAAGGTACATTACACTTTTGTTATAACACTTATAATTATTACGTTAATCCACAATAAACAAAAGAGAAACGGGAATTATAATATACCTACATAATACTAGAAGAATACATATATACATATAAACACATAACTATAATTCAATATATATATGGACTACAATAAATACAGTATCAAATTTGTGAGGAAAATGCTGCATTTTGAGTAAGGATAGCTCGTACCTTGATCTTGAACGAGTTACGACTGGGTGGCATTCCTGAACTGAACTGAACTTCCTGAGAAAGAGCATTCCAGAGACTCCAGAACAAACTGGATGAGAAAAGAAGAATGAACACAAGCAGAAGTGTGGGAGGAAAATGGGAGGAATTTTTAATATTAGCAGTTTTTAACATAATGCATATGGAAGTATGGGTACACGGAACTTACATTAAACATCATTTTTTATGGTTTTTGCCTGCCTATTTGTTCCGGCTAATCTCTGGAACGGCTGGACCGATTTAGACGTAACTTTCATTGGCTGCAAGCTGATGGAATAAGGAGTAACTCAGGCTTTTATTTTACACACTCTAGTTTCAGCTAGCTGCTAGTAAGTATAAATAAAAGGAAGTACTTGAGAACGACTGTTTAATGTCTTTAGAGTCAGGTGACGCATGTAATACTAAGAATCATAAAATAAGTGACGAATATCCGCAAGTGTCGTTTAATTTAAGTAACAACTGTAGAAATCTATAGATAAACATCGCGAAATGTCCGTCTGTTTGCACACTATACGCACATGTGGTATTTGCTAAAGATATCGATGTGTAATGTATTCGTTTAGGTGATAAGTGTTTCACACGAATTTTAAACTCCGTAAGCGTTGGTTTTAATATATATCACAGTTTGACGGCAATGAGTTTCGATTTTGACATTCGAGATTGATTAATATTTCTTCGGTAAACTTCGTACCGCCATTTTAATTCCGGAAAGCTTGTTTCTATTTTTTATGCACGCCTCATGATATTGACGAGCACTAAAAATACACACTTACGACTTATTCCTAATTTTCTTGAATACAAACCTTGTCCTGACAATAGCAAACACATAAAAAAGAATTATCCAATTTGGTGCAGTCGATCGGAAGTTGCGCGTACATACATTTCAGTGATTCATTTTCATTTATATAGATATGTCAATGTTTTCACAAATTGGACCTATTTCATTACTTTGTATTGTATTGTATTTATTCTTTATTGTAAACATCGAAAATAAAAGTATGAAAGAAATACAAAGAAGGGTCATGTACAAAAGGCGTGCTTAACCCAAAATTGAGTTTTCTGCCTGCAAACCCTCAATGAACAGAGGTTAGTGAAGAAATGTAAGGGCATACTTTAATATTTATTACAAGCTGACCCGGCGAACTTCGTCCCGCCATACTTTTCTTTCGTAGTTTCTTTCTAAATTTTTGAAAAACGTGTTTCAGTAATATAAATAAAAACAATCAAGTTATCGTTTAATTTTCTTATCTATACAAACCTTGTCTTGTCCTCGCAATAACAAACACATAACAAAAGAATTATTGAATTCGGTGCAGTCGATTGGAAGTTATGCGCGTACATACATTCCGGCAATTCTTTTTTATTTATATTGATCTGTAAAAGCGCCAAATATGGTGACCAGAGTGATACCACAGTCTCATAACAGAATAGGACTATCGTAAAACATTATATACGCAAGACATTGTAATGATTGGCTTCACACCGCCGCGTTACCAGTATTTGTTGTTGTACCGCGGGTAAAACCGCAAGACTTAGCTGGTATAAAATTATTATTTGCTTGTTTGTCGGTTCTCGCAGTTAAGATTAGCCTACGTCTTCCTCAACAATCAAAGTATCTCAATGAAAAATTTCATTGAAAAAGGTGCAGCGGCGGTTTGGCCGTGAAAACGTAACAGACAGACAGAGGTACTTACGCATTTATAAGTATGCATTCTCACATCCTCTATTGGGACTTTACAAACATCTATAATGATATTATAAATGTGAAAGTTTGTGAGGATGGTTGTTACTCTTTCACACAAAAACTACTCAACGGATTTGGATGAAACTTTACAGTAATATAGCTGATACGTCAGAAAAACACATAGGCTACTATTTGCCTCGCTTACCGACACACACGCGGGCGGAGCCGCGGACATAAACTAGTACATAATATTAAGTTAATTTTATCCTTCTTTCTTAAATCTATTACAAAAATACTAGCGATTGTTACAAATCCTTACATTTGTAGGCTAACGTCGGCAGCCATAACAATATGAAACTGTGCTACAACTGCCAGCATAAAACGGACACACAAGAACACCCAGACTCAGAAGAACAATTTGTGGATTACACAAAGCGTCCCGGGTAAAGATAGAACCCACAACACTCAGTGCTATAAGAACCAGTGACGTTTTAACCACCGCACCGTCCATGCAGTACTTTAATAAACATTAAAGAACTACCTTTCAATATTAAATTCCCTGATTGATTACTTAGATAGGAAGTGACGTATAAATAATGGCATCAACCACGTTGAATGGGTTTATTCCATAGAATTACCCTAAACCAATATGGGATTACTTGTACTTTGTATGGCATCGGTCCAGCTTTTGTGAAACTTAAATTTTAAGCATGGGTGTATATAATGCTTTAAAACTTATTTGATTTTTGATAGAGAGAGAGATATATGTATATATGTATACCTATATACAAATATAAATCTGATTCTAGAAAACAGCTCCAACGATTTTCAGAAAATTTAGTATG
Source organism: Hyphantria cunea (assembly GCA_003709505.1). Taxonomy (NCBI): domain Eukaryota; kingdom Metazoa; phylum Arthropoda; class Insecta; order Lepidoptera; family Erebidae; genus Hyphantria; species Hyphantria cunea. The sequence continues at coordinate 64,633 of PKRV01001870.1, read as the reverse complement.
CGGGGGATTTCGGGGGCGATAAATCGATCTAGTTATTAATTTTTGAAAAATAATGGGTATCATCACTAACTCGGTGAAACACAGCGCAAGCGCTGATTCACACCGGTTTTCTGTGAGGCCGTGGTATCACTCCGGTCGAGCCGGCTATTAGTGCCGAAGCGTCGCTCTCCCACGGCTACTAAAAATACTTAGACTAAAATACTCCGTGTATAATTAACGATCTGCCAGTTAAAATCCCGTCAAAATCGACCCAATCGTTCCGGAGACTGGCCGGAACAAATTTTCAAAAATTGATTTTTTGATGTAAGTGCCTTATATGTATTGTTAATTTGAAATTACAAACAGACACTTCAATTTTTATTTATTTATATAGATAAGGTTAGCTCCATTATTGCTTTTTTAAGTATTCATTATATATGCAGATTTCTAATGTATGTCTGACTATGCATTTAATGTTTTTTATGTGTATGTTAAATAGTTAGTTCCGCCGTTCCGCTTGCTCCCAGATCTCCATTATCACATGTTAAAAGCAATAAATTATTATGCAGATGGATTATTTTTACAAATGATTCGACATTTTTACCCGACTGCGAAAGGAGGGTTATGTTTTTCGAGTGTATCTATGTATGTACGTATATTTCTTTAGCACGCCCTAGAGCCTAAACGACTTGTGTGATTTTTATGTGAGTGGTGTCAATTGATTCCTCTTAGTCGTGAGAGTGACACTGGGTACATCAAAATGTAAAAAAAACAGTATTAGGGAGTTTTGGCGCCAAAAATTATCTCAAAAAAATATGTTTTCAAAATACATCAAAATAAAGCATTTTTATTGGCGGTTACGAATATATATTGATAACGTATATGTTTTATAAAAAAAAAAGAAATTTCATAAAGTAGACAGATATGTTGTTACATATCAAAGTAATGCTGAAAAGGTTTTACGCACAGTAATGCCGCCATACCACCGATGAGATCTGCGTGGCGACAAATTTAGATTTTTTTATGATACAAGGGGCACACGAGCATACGTATCGCCTGATGGTAAGCGATTACCGCCGCCCATGGAAACCCGCAACACCAGAGGTGTCACAAGTGCGTTACCGGCCTTTTAAGAATTACGCCCTTTTATTGAAGGTTTGAAGGAAGAATACGAAGTTTTACTACCCCTGTTAATCCCATGGGTGTCTTAAGGCAACATCACTACGAAGAGAAGAAAAACTTGAAAACAACCCTGTACCAATCTGGACTGTTTGGTGAACTAGACTAAAAGACTACGGCGGGAGAGCCACGCTTCGGCACGAATGTGCCGGCTCGACCGAAGTGATACCACGCCCCTACAGAAAACCGGTGTGTAACAGCGCTTACGCTGTACACCAAGAGAGTGAGGATGCCGGAGGCTCATACCCAAACCCCCCCCCTCATCCCCTTCCCCAAAGACCGGCAATGAACTTGTTACGCCTCTGATATTGTGAGTGTCCATAGGCAGCGGTAATCACTTACGTTTGCCCAATATTCCAAAAAAATCTAAACAAGGTAAGGCCTATGTCTAGCAGTGGATTAAAGGCTGTTGATATGATGCGATGAATCTTATTAAGATAATGTCTTATGATTAAGAGTTCTATGACTTTTGATGTGGAGTGACTGCCATTAGATATCCACATCCTTAGTACTAGGCGATATCGAAGTTCTATACGACTATTGTAGTTTCCCATCAATTTCCAGACCTGGCTAGGATAGCTTAGCTTTGTAAATAGCAAAGAGGTTACTCAATAAATAAATTTGAATATTAATCTCACCTTCAGCGATAGTTATCATTCAGAGCCGGGACTCGAAAACCGTCCGGCGTACAGCACGCATAGTCACTTCATATCACTTCACCACACTTTGATAACACTACACTAACACAATACTATGATGACACTTAGCACATTCTGCTACATCCAATGATTATCTGGAAAGAGAGAAAAATTTATATTAGTGTCTCATTTTTTTTATTCTTTTCTTCTTTCTTTTAAAAAGACAACTCCCGCATTATCTCGCGGGGATCTTTACAAACATACATGAAACGGACACAAAGTACACCCAGACTTAGAACAACAATTTATGGATCACACAAAGTGGTGTCCCATGTAGGATTTGAACCCACAACACTTGGCGCAGTGGGAAGTGGCGACCACTGAAACTACTAGGCCAACCGTGTAGTCATATTCATTTATGTATTACTAACTGCATCCCGTGGTTACTGTTGCTTTTGAGTATTATTCACTATTTCGTTGTTTTTTTTCTTGTAACCCTATGTTTCTTAACTTAAAGTATAAACATAGGCATAAGTTACTTCTTTAACATCAGCTATCTGCCAGTGAAAGTCCCGGCAAAATCGGTAAAGCCTTCGCAGAGATAGGCCGGAGCAAACATATAGATAAAATTTTTAAAAACTGTTTTTTCATAAAACATATAAAATCACAAACTTTCGTGTATATTTATTTAGCATATAACTGTTAATATGATATTAAAAAGAGATACTTGAAATTTTATTCAAAATATTGGTTTATAAATTTGTATTAAAATGATTTCCATATGGAATCAGCGAATACGGTACTTGACTGACATGTGACGTCAGATGTCACTGTCACTACGTCAAAACGGTTAGTTTTTCGGGAATAGTGTATAAAATAACAAATAGATATTCTTCTTCATATTTTCTGTTTGGTCCCATCATTTATTTTTAACAAAATTTTCTTATTTCGGGTCCTTAACTTTAAATTATGGATACCTATGCAACTTATGACCCCCTTATTGTACCCCTTTTAGGGATGAAATTTCAAACGATCTTTTTTCATAATATATTTACTAACTTTTAAACTTTCGAGTTAAAACTTTTGAATACTAATTTTTAAACTTTTAATCGTTCATGATATCATAAATATTTTCACGGGAATTAACGCGATCACTTATTTAAATTTATTACAAACCTCTGATTTGCCTGATATTTCGCCCATTGCACTAGCCGTGGTCACACGCTGACTGACCATGATTTAATGCCCGTGAAAATAATTATTAAACCTTTTCTTAGTAAATGGTTACAATATAAAAAGCATCGGCAGTCAAATATATACAGTAGTTGAAACGGTTTAGGCTCTACTTTGATGTATCATTGTATCTTATTAACCAAAGGAGTTATTATAAACTATAATCATACTCCTACTATATTAATTTACCTCCTTAAGTAGTCACAAATACGTTACACAATTAAACCAATGTTTCACTTCAAACAACGCCATTTACAACTGCCGTAATACAAAAAGACCTAATAATATTACTTTAGCTGCTATTCAGCGAAATTATTGTTCACAACATCAACCCCTATTGGGGTTTTCCTCCCTCTATTGCTGTCTCGTTCTATCGCATTCAAGGTAGGCTATTTCGCACTCTGTCGGGTTGACGACTCGAGGATTTAACTATTTTAAGTACGCTGGCGTTCGTATTAATGTTGAATGTTGAGCTGTAAATGCCTTGTAGACTGTTTTGTTTTTAGTTAAAAGGTTTTATATCTTAATTTATATGATAAATATGAATTTTATAGATGAATGATGGGTGTATGTTTCTTACTCAATCACGTGAATTTGGTAACAGATTAAAGTGTAGGACAGTGTTGTATTTATCGCGGACAAAAACTATTATTGTATTATATTCTATTAACATTATAAATGCGAAAGTTTGTATGGATGGATGTTTGTTTCTCTATCAAGTAAAAACTACTCAACGGATTTGGATTAAACTTAACAATAATATAGCTGATACATCAGTATGACACATACGCTACTACTTGCCGCGATAACCGACATATACGCGGGCGGAGCCGCGGGCATAAACTAAGTAACACATATTATGATGTTCTCTGTTGGTTTATCCATATATTTGTTATACTTTTACAATATAACTAATCTAAAATGTAAACCAGAATAAATTGGCCTTTAGGCATGTCAATACGCATCATATTTTATCATCACCTAAAGGTCTACTGGTAGAGAACAGCGCGCATTAAGTTGAAATAAATAAATACAAGAAATTATAAGGGTAAGCGGTTACTAATACACGTAATACCTATCCTGTCATATGTTCTTTGTAATCGGTACCCACTGGCATAGACAATCTATTTACATGCGTTTCTACCATTAACTACTTGGTCGATTATTACACAACCAGGTGGTTCCAACCTAAACCGAAATATGAAATGTCTTATTTTCGTATCTATGTATATATTTAAAGGCATGCCAAAGTCTGTTAAACTCTACTTTGCGTGACTAAACCATGAGCAGAATTCAAGGGTCAGTATACCAATTCTTTTTTTGTCCAAAATATGAGTATACACACAAAGAGCATGTAAGATGTTAGAATACGTATCGGAACACTCATGTTTTAACTTTTCGCCAATATTATATAGTCACAGCAAATTCATTCGGTAAAGTTATTAAACAAATTAAAAAAATGTATGTGTTCATGTCATTTATCATTGTAGTCTCTATTTACAATCTATCATTCCATTATTGTGTACTAGTTTATGCCCGAGGCTCCACCCGCGTTTACTTCGGTATATGTAGCCTATGTGTTATTCTGATGTATCAGCTATACTACTGTAAAGTTTCATCAAAATCCGTTGAGTAGTTTTTACGTGAAAGAGTAACAAACATCCATCCATACAAACTTTCGCGTTAATAATATAAATTGTGTATAATATAAATAAAAAAAATGATGTCCATTAGAATTCATTTGCTAAAAATCATTAATGCTGTAATAGGCTTTCTTGATTATTTTAAGCTCAAAGCGAATGCAACACACATATGGCGGCCTAATCAGATGTTTTTTACGTAATTGGGCCTCCGGTCTCGCACTCACGAAACACGCCATCACGATTCCTGTCATCCTGCCAGAGTTGACTCAGTGAAATGACTCTGATCGGCCTGATGGAAAGCTTGAGCAGAATCCAACAGTGGTGTCACTATATTCACTGCCAACGTAAACAATACAGTATGGCGTCCATATTATGGCGGCTTAGTGAGATGCTTTTTCACGCTTCGCTTAAAGGATCCGGAATTATAGCGGGAGAGAATTTAGATTGGTTTTCTGTAAAAACCCGTACAGTCCCGGTCGAGCACGACGTTCGTGCAGATATCAGCGTAACTTAAAAAATCTCTAAATGAAAAGATAGTTCTTTTAAAATTGAACTATATAGTCTCTTTACCACAATGCTAATACCAATAAAGTAATTATAGTTAAGGTTGCCTGGAAGAGATTGTTTTAGGCAATAAGGCCGCCCTTTGTACACACCGTCTCACATTTTATGTACTCTCTTCTAACTGTAATATTATAGTGTACAAATAAAGAGTTTTCTATCTATCTGTCTATAGTTCTCACCGTACCACTGATTGGTAGCCGCGTAAAAACCAAAGAGCCGTGCATAATTTATACAATTGTCGTGCTAAGTCCCAGGATTGATTGCCACGTCAGGTGCCGTTGTTTTACCAAGAAATACCCAATTGCCAATGGCATTTGAATTTTTAAATAGTAACTGTTTCGTTATATTATCGATTTTATCGTTTTATGGGTTTATTTACGACCAGCTTTTGCCTACAGCTCCGCCCGCGTATAGTAGTATTACCGTGGGAGAGCCACGCTTCGGCATGAATGGGCCGGCTCGACCGGAGTGATACCACGGCCTCACAGAAAACCGGTGTGAAACAGCGCTTACGCTGTGTTTCATCGAGTCAGTAAGGATACCGGAGGCCCATACCCCAGCCCCTCTTCCCATCTCCATTCTCCTCCCCATCCCCCAAAGGCCGGCAACGCCTTGTGACAGATGTCAATGGGCGGCGATAATCGCTTACCATCAGGCGATACGTCTGCTAGTTTGCCCGAGATTACATAAAAAAATTATAATAATTGAAATTTGCAACAATATTAATATAAGAATAATTCAGAGTAAGCATTATTAGTCAGCAATAATAGACAAAACTGCTTTTTTAAGTTCTGTTACTTTAACAGAGACCCTCTACATTACTTTTTCTTTAATGCCTTTGATGTACAAACATCGACCTCATACAATTTTATTATATATATGGACTTTATAGTTTTATAGATTTATTTACAATCTGGTTGAATGAGGATCAGAGGCCTTTTTATAATTTTTGTCGTACCGGTTGTTGATATATTGACACGAAAATATTAATTTACGAAGCATATATTAATAACACGGTGTTTATCGCGGGTCGGGCGAAGTTAATCTAAAAAGATAGTTATTCTTTATATCCTGAAGCCAGTGAAAATCCCATCAAAATCCACCCGACCGTTCCAAATATTAGCCGCTACAAACAGAAAATATCATAATTGATTTTTTGATGTAGATAGACCTTATATACTTTCATATGCATTTAGTGAAAAGCTGTTAATTTGAAAATACAGACAGACACTTCAATTAATTTTATTCAAATAGATATAATTGAGTAATACTGTAGTTGCATAGATTATAACCCCTAGTATTTTTTTTTAATGCAGTACATTTTTTTACAAAAATACAATATTTAAAATATCAGGAGAAAGCTGGTCTGGGCTGGCTGGACTAAATTCAAAAGACTCCGAACCATTTAAACGTCATTATAATAGACAGCAGATCATACAAGTATTTTTTTCTCCTTCCGAGAAGGTAGTGGCCTTAGATAAGAACTTCATAAAAAAAAAACACCTTCCAACCGCAGTTACAGAACTGTAGTATTTAATTTACACTGAATCGTTTCCCGGACAGGCCCATAACGGCCCACTTAATAATATTCGCCATGAAATCACTTCACTGAGGGGTTAGTCGGGTAGTTCCCCTACCGTTGCTATCGTGGTTCATAATTACCCCAAATGCTCCGGTTTGTGTGATATACGGGCTGCTGTGTTGATTTGAGGGTTAATTTAGTTTTTTTTTATCAGATATGATTTAAATATTACAACAACTATCTATACTCTTTATATTTTTACTGCCTCTGTGGCGCAATGGTAGCGTATGCGACTGCTGTACTGTCTTGGGATCGATTCCCGGACCAAGTGTTTGTATGATCTGCAAATATTTCTTTCGGAGTTTGGGTATTTTCTATGTATAATATGTAATAAAAAAATATGTCTTTATATCAGTTGTCTAGTATCCATAATACAAGTTCTGCTTAGCTTGGAACTAGATGGCGTTGTCTCATCTCCTTAAATTAATTAAAAATTCTGAGTTAAAATCTCTCATAGAGCGCAATAGAGGCGCACATAGCCCAGTTGCACTCGGTGATTAGACACAATCACCGAGGGTAAGCAACGATGGCGCGGTCAGTACCTGGATGGGTGACCGCTAGTGGCATGTTACCATGAGCGTCTCCGTGATTCGGAGGTCACGTTAAGCCGTCAGTCCCGGTTGTTATCATACGATAACAGTCGTAGAGCTTAGTTGGAGGCCTTCGGGCGGCCTAAAAACATCCAACGGCAAGATGGCCAACCCGCACTTGGCCAGCGTGGGGACGTATGGCCTTAACCCTCTCCTGAGAGGAGACCCGAGCCCAGCAGTGGGACATCATGGGTTGTTGTTGAATTGTTTTTTTTGTTGAGTTAAAATCTCTAATCACATTTTGGTACAACAAAAATTTCAGTACTTCAATACTTAATATAAAACATTGATTAAATAACCATTCTCTAATCCTAAATCGAATAAACGCATCGAGCCTAGATAACATCATTCGATTTAGTTCAAAGCCGATTCACATAGCTCTCTAAGCCCCCCGCAACTTGTGCGACCAACTTAACACTATAAAATCAACATGTGAAAGCCAACATTAGCCAAAATAATATAATCCATACACTATCGGGTAGTTACGCACACATGTATACACAAAGATGTCTCCACAAAATAAAACATTGCTGTCATGTGGTATTGATTCCGAGGCTTCGATTGCCATCTCTCTCGAACGCCGGTCAGTGTTGCGAGACGGAAGGGGACAGGTGTAGATACTTTCTTCTTCGAGATGGTGAATGTTTACTTGTGTGCAGATTAATGCCGGGTAACGCCCTGGCTGGGATCATGGTTTAAGCTTTACGGTCCCTGTTTTGATAGGTTCGTGGAAACAGGGTAGAGTTGTAGCGATGCTTTTAATATGCCCTGACCTCTTTGGAATGTAACGATATGCCTTTCGACTTTGATTTTATATCGAGTAGTTTGTGTATAACAAAGAAATGTGCTTGTTTAATGTGTACACTCTATGAACTAGTTCCCTATAAGAGACCAGTGCCATCTGAAAGCTTTTTAACAGAGAGCTTCAATCACTTTCATATTTTTACTAGTTTATGCCCGCGGCTCCGCCCGCGTATATGTTGGTTATCGCGGCAAATAATAGCCTATGTGTTATTCCGGTGTATCAGCTATATTACTGTAAAGTTTCATTAAAATCGGTTGCGTAATTTTTACGTGAAACAGTAACTAACATCCATCCATACAAACTTTCGCGTTTATAATATTAGTAGGATTTGTTGTTTTTAATATTTGTTACATTATATCACGCTTCGATAGGTTAACAAAGTATATATGTATTTGGAGGAACGCGGGTGAACTAAAGGAGGATCCTCCGACCATGCCAGATGATCATGCCTGGCGGGCCACTGCGCGACGGTTGATGTTGGGAAGTTGTATGTATGTTAATCGACGCGAGGACTTCTATGGCGCGATGCAGGATTGGTAGTATTCTTTGTTTCCTTCGTTACTCCATAGTTCGACGTATCTTCGGTAGATGGCGCTGTAGTATGTTTCTGTTGTTACGTTGTACGTGGAAGTCGCCACATGTATTAATATTAAATTAAAATAACCCTAACAAAAATTGTTAATAAATACATATAATAACCACAATCGTGTAAATTTAGTATTTGAATGAAATTTCAAAATTTCTTTGTGAAACTTATTTTTAAACTACCTCGGTGGCGCAGTGGTAGTGTATGCGACTGCTGTTCTTGAGTTCTCGGATTCGATTATTGGATCGGACCAAATGTTTGTATGATCTGGAAATATTTGTTTCGGAGTTTGGGCGTTCTCTATGTATAATATGTATGTATTTACAGAAAAAAAAAGTATTTTATCAGTTGTCTAGTTCTCCTAATACAAGCTCTGCTTAGTTTAGGGCTAGGTGGCGTTGTATTTTAGTTAGCCGAAATATTTATTTATTTGTTTGTATATTCCCATTCCCTTAATCTCTAAAAACATTGACAGTTAGTTAGTAGAAAACTCACTCAATCATTAGAAAGACTTCATGTTTCCTTGTTTAATATTCAAAAAGACTGAAATACCATGTTATATCTCGATTTGACGCTTAGGAGCCGAGCAGTAACCATCTAAGTTATCTTTAACTGTACTCAATATAATGAAAGGATGAGTGGGAGTATGGTGAAGCTCTATGAAATATGATGCTTGATAAAAGATAGTCAATTTTGTAGGGAAATTGATTCTGAATTAGCATTGAAAGGTAGTAAGTCCTCGTCTAGACACCATTCTACAAATTATTCTGTCTTATTAGTATTAACCATAAATAACATATTTCAGTAACGTATGTAGATAGAGTACTTACTTCTTATTGACCTTCTATTGAATATTAATTGTAATCGAGTTCTCTTGAAGCAATGATAGGCAAACATTCAATTTCCAACTGTAAATTTATGCCATTGAGTACATTTTACATTGCAACTTGCAATTCAATATCGAAGCTCACCTTGTATTGACGCAAACATATTGAATTTGTACCATTGCATTTCAACATAGGATGTGTCTAGGTCTACATACGATAGTTCTTCTCACATTTTTAGGAACTAACCAAATTCAAAGACCTCTCAATCGTCTGATGTGTACTTTCGAATTTCGAAACAGCATGACTTTAGTTTCTATATAAAGTGGTACTTCCTACACATTATGTAAACAGCAAGTATAAATTGATCTTTTATTAGTCTACCCTCACATTGAATACATTATTTTGATGGATGGAGCGGCCAAGAGGGGCGACAACTTTGTTAGGCCCCTAATTTTACTATAGAGGGTATGTGTACAACAAAGGGTAAAATTAATCCTGCTTATGTTTAAGGGAGAATGCTGATACGATGAAATGGTTACAGCGGACATGGGTTGCGAGAAATGGATTAAATATTGTACATTGGTGTTCAATTTAAAGTTTATTTGCGGGACAGTCATGTTTTTGATACAAATATGAGTTATAACAATATAACTCAGAGAAAACTGGGTAATCTGCTTTTCATAGTTTATCACCGAAAAAGTTACCTCAACGGGGAAGGATGGGGGCACCTAATATGGGGGCAAGATATACTATAGATAGAGAAAAGAATGACGCTGCATTCAACCGTCGGCCAAGACACTCTTTGGGTGCTGAGCCACCGAAGTTAGTAAGTATGATGCTGATGTCCTTCTAGCCGATTTCAGCCACAGCGGCCAGTCATATAGTGCACAAGTGTGGAACAAAAACACAGAGAGATCAGGGGGCAGGACCGACGTCTTTACGCACTCTCCGAGGCCCGGAAATAACGGTCCTCAAGAAATAGCTACCGCTACTACCACCCATAAAGAAATCGTATAACATTTTTTTAAAACTCCTAGAAACTGCCCGAGTTGAGATCCTCTAAATCGAAATCTAACAAGTCTAATTATAAGAATTTAAAAAACATCCTACGCAAGCACTTAATCGAGAAATCATAATTTTGGAAAAGAGCTGATACTGTTACAAAGCTGGACCGACATTAATCAAACACAGATAAGAACCACCGCAAGGAAAGTGGCTTTCAAATGAAAAATCCGCATCGATATCCACCCGTTTCAGAGCTACGATACCACAGACAGACACACACAGAGACAGACATCGACGTCAAATTTATAACAGCTCTCTTTTTGCGACGGGGGTAAAAAATAATGAATTTAAAACAGAAAAAGACCGCAAATACTAATCAAGAAACAAATAAAACTTTGACACTGATAGTATAAATTCAAAAGTAGCTCGGTCTGACTCTCTCTCTTATGCTTTCAGGGTATAGAGGTACTTTCATCTTGAGGAAGGACATACATTCAAATCAAAAATCAACAACCCATAATATCCCACTGCAAGGCTCGGGTCTCCTCTCAGGAGAGGGCTCAGCCCATATGCCCTCACGCTGGCCATGTGCGGGTTGGGGACTGGCAAGACAACGTTGCGGCTACGTAATCTTACCGTTAAATGTTTTTAAACCGCCCAAAGGTCTCCAACTAAGCTTCACGACTGTTATCTTAGGATAACAACCGGGACCACCTGCTTAACGTGACCTCCGAATCACGGAGACGCTCATGGTAACATGCCACCAGCGGTCACCCATACACGTACTGACCGCGCCGTCGTTCCTTACCCTTGGTGATTGTTTCTAATCACCGAGTGCAACTGGGCTGTGAACGCCTCATACGTTACGTTTACCACATTAACTGACACACACGAGTACATTCAAAAGCTAGTATAAAATTATTTTCAACTTAATCATGTAAAACTGTGAGCTTTACCACCAAACCGGTTCCCATAGCAGCGCCCCTATATATTCAAAAGGGATGGTCCCGAGTTCCCGAGTCTCGTGTATGCGCATATGTCAATCAATCAGCTTGCATTATGTTATAACTGTTAAAACAGATGGTACTGACCCCTGAACGACTTTTTTTGGATACAGCAACAAAAATCTAATCCTTGACTTAAAGTAGCCTAGTTATTAGTTTCATGATAAAACTAGCTGAATTGATATTTTACACATTTTTGAATAAAAATATATAAATTGGTTTTATCTGTACTAATATTGTAAAGAGGAAAGCTTTGATTGTTTGCATTGAATAGGCTCCGAAACTACTGAACCTATTTGAAAAATTATTTACCATTAATAAGCTAAATCATTCCCAAACAACATAGGATCCCTAACATTTTTTACAAATGCATCCATTTGCAAAAAAAGTTAGGGATCCATATGAAAATACTAACGTTTAAACTTTCGCGTTTTATGATTCTTATGATATTTTCACGGGAATTAACGCGAGCACTTTTTTATAGGACCAGGTTTCAGAGGCAGACTGTGAACCTGTGAGTGTGTGAGCCTGTGAACCCGGCCAGTGCAACCTGGTCGAAAAGTCAGGTAAATCAGAAGTATGTAATACTTATATATAGATAAGTCATCGTGTTAACTCCCGTGAAAATAATTATCCGTATGATAACGACGCTTGGTCTAGTGTTTTAAGCTTGGAAAGTTTGCTAAGAGCGTGTTACAATTTACGATATTTAAATTTTTGGATCAATATGTAGAAGGGTAGATACCCGTGCGAGGCCGGGCCTGGCTGCTAATCTATTATAATTGTTATAAAGCTGAAGTGTTTGTTTGTTAGATTGAACACACTAATCTCAAAAACTACTGTGCCGATTTTAAAAATTATTTCAGCGTCAAATAGGCCAATTATCAAGGAAGTTTATATGCTATATATCATCAAGCTACGACCAACAAGAGCCGGGTATCAATAAAAAATGTTTTAAAAGGGGAAAAATATTATTACTATATGTTCCTCTGGTATCCTCACTTACTCGGTGAAACTCAGCGCAAGTGCTGTTTCACACCGGTTTTCTGTGAGGCCGTGGTATCACTCCGATCGAGTCCCATTTTTTACAAGTAATGAAAGGATTTTTAACCACGTGTTGTTTGGTCGAGTCTACCTAGTTCTAGTTAAGCATGGCTCTCTATAAAATGCATTATGCAAAAAAAACACATACAAAGGTCAATAGAAACTTTTAAAATGGTGACAAAGGTGTCCAGATGACCTTTAGGCACCGGAGTCATTGGCCCAAGTCTACGCTAAATGTCATAATCGGTCAGTTATTGAGAATGTTCCAGAACCAAGGACTACCCTTTGGTAGAGTCAAGTAAAGTCAAGTAAAAAGGGTGGTTGAATCTTTACTCTACCACCATTTTTCTCCTTTACATGAGGATACTAATAATTTAAAAAATTGTTTAGTTATAAAACAACGATTTCTGAATGTTTTTAGAAACTTCATGAAATAATAAAATACTACTACATTAATCTCGGGTAACGCTCAGGGGCAAAGCTAGTCGAAAAAATCGCCAAGTTACTCCTTATATCATCAACTACATATTAGTGAAAGTCCCGTCAAAATCGGTCCAACTGTTCCAGAGATTATCCGCACCAAGCAGACAGGCAAACAAAGAGAAAGGTTTTAAAAAAGTATCGTAATTTGAAATTACAAACGAACCCTTCAATTTTATTTAATGATGGTGTTTTTTATGTTATTTACAAAAAAAAAGTATTTATGTAATCATATCAGTTGTCTATTACCCATAATACAAGCTCTGCTTAGTTTGGGACTAGATGGCGTTGTGTGTTAGATGTCCGAAATATTTATTTATTTAAATAACTTCACACATCTCTCGCACATAATTGTCTGATCCTAAACTAGGTTAAAAATACTATAATACAGATTGTTGATTAACATACCGTACGTACGTACTTGGATGAGCGAGCTTTGCTCAGTATTTATTACAAGCTTTTTATGTATTTTATTTTCCTTTTACAAACTTTTATTTAGTTTCACCTGTCCCCATGTTTGTCTGTAATCAAAGCTTGCTGTAGTTAAATTTGGACAACTTTCCGATTTCCGATTGAGTTGTAGTTTGAAATGTCTCTTTAGTTCTGATGACAATTTTATTATAGATATTTAGTATTGTTATTGATCCAAAATAGCGGCTTACCTATTTCTGAACAACCCACCCAATGAGGGTATCAAATAAAAGGGCTTCAAGTTTTTTTTTAACAAGTAATAAAAGTTTGTTTTTAAAAAAATACTTTTTTAATAAATTTGTTGGTTATTTTTTGCTATATTATGTAAATATGTATCTTAGATAGATCGTTTTATAGCTCCCGAAATCCCTTGCGATTGTTTGTTCTGAGTGGGAATTGAATTCGTTAAGGTCGGTTATCTAGAAACTACTGGACCTTGCACACAACCTCATAGCTCATAGCGAGGTGGATATTTTGTATTGTTCTCTGAGTTCACATTGATAAATTTGTTACTCTTAAGTTTAAGTAATTAGTTTTCAAGAAAAATTTAACTACAATATCGAATTGGATATTAAAGAGTATTATTAAGGATATAGTAAGTAATAAATAAATAAATAAAAACTTAAACAAACATAAAACAACAACCCATAATGTCCCACTGCTGGGCTCGGGTCTCCTCTCAGGGGAGGGTTAAGGCCATACGTCCCCACGCTGGCCAAGTGCGGATTGGGGACCGGCAAGAATACGTTGTGGCTACGTAAATCTTGCCGTTGGATGTTTTTAAGCCGCCCGAAGGCCTCCAACTAAGCTTCAAGACTGTTATCGTATGATAACAACCGGGACAGACTGCTTAACGTGACCTCCGAATCACGGAGACGCTCATGGTAACATGCCACCAGCGGTCACCCATCCAGGTACTGACCGCGCCATCGTTGCTTACCCTCGATGATTGTTTCTAATCACCGAGTGCAACTGGGCTATGAGCGCCTTTATATCTTAACTTATACCAGTATTTTTTTAATTACCAACCAATTGAAATGAAACTGTACAGTAAACCGCAACACATTAGTGAAATCCGCATTCAAATCGGTTAAGCCGTTTTTGAGTCGGGCTGATGACTATATATATAAAAAGTCCACTGCTGAACGTAGGCCTCTCCTATTGATTTTCACTTTGACAGGCTGTTAGCGGTCTGGATCCGACGAGTCCCTGCGATCTTAACCAGGTCGTTCGTCCATTTTGCGGGAGGCTTTCCTAGGATGCGCTTGCCGTCACGTGGTTTCCATTCAAGAACCCTTCTGCCCCATCGGCCTTCGGTTCTCCGAGCTATGCGACCTGCCCACTGCCATTTCAGCTTGCTGACTCACCCTAATTTCGGTAACTTTAGTTGGCATACGAATCACCTCATTTCTGATTCGATCTCTTAGAGACCCTAAGCGAAGCTCGTTATATATTTCGCTGTGACCTTGAGCGTCCTTTTGAGGCCCATAGTAGGACGCCCGTCTCAGCACAAACATACATACATAAATTCTATAAATCATTTTTTAGACTTTATGTATGTATGTTTGTGCAATTGCGCTCATATAATATTTTTTCATATACATACATGTACCTTCCATATACGATTTTATTAGTAATTATTGTACTATCTGTAGTAACTTGTCTAAAACAGATTTGTTTGAAAATCGAATGTTAATCGAATATTCTGCGTGTATCGATTATCATTCAAATCTTAAAATAATTCTTAAAATCAGACGCGCATTCTGCCACCTGGACTCTTAAAAATTAATCTGTTTATTGTTCGAAATGTCGCAAAACGGAACAATAGCGCACCCGCACCGTCCAGGTGGAAACAGCATTTCCAAAAAAATATATTTGCATACCAAACTACCAACACTATAATAAACCTTATGTCTGTTAAATAAAGTTCAAAGTTCTATTGTTAATCCTTAGTCAATGCCCTAAAATGCATTAATTTGCTATCTCATTTGGAGCATGTACTTTAAAGTGAGATGGAAGATGGGACTGTGACAAAAAATGATCGCTTGTGCACCCAGTATGGCAACACGGGGATTAATGTTGTTTTTAGTGTGATGTAAATTGGAATTTATTATTATTGAATGTAATAATCGTAGTAACTTTTACTAGAGAATTGGGTTCATCATCATAATGCAGGGTACTGCTGGATGTTATTATAGGCATTTTCCACTTTCCTTTCAAGCCACTGTGATCCTTTTAGGGCTTCTCTTATCCAGCCAAAATCTTGTAGTTTTAAATAAATAAATATTTTCGGTTATTTTAACACGCAACGCCATCTAGATCACAGAAAACCGATGTGAAACAGCGCCTGCGCTGTGTTTCACCGAGTGAGTGAGGATACTGGAGGCCCATAATCCAACCCTTCCTCTAATCCCCCTCCCCATACCTCAAGGCCGGCAACGCACTTGTGACACCTCTGGTGTTACG
Organism: Hyphantria cunea; assembly: GCA_003709505.1. Taxonomy (NCBI): domain Eukaryota; kingdom Metazoa; phylum Arthropoda; class Insecta; order Lepidoptera; family Erebidae; genus Hyphantria; species Hyphantria cunea. The sequence continues at coordinate 48,537 of PKRV01001870.1, read as the reverse complement.
GGTGTTCATGGGCGGCGGTAATCGCTTACCATCATGCGATACGTCGGCTCGTTTGCCTCCTAACCATAAAAAAAACTAGACCCAAACTAAGCAGAGCTTGTACAAATATACATAGAAAACACCCAAATTTCGAAACAAATATTTGCAGATCATACAAATATTTGGTCCTACTCAGGAATCGAACCCGAGAACTCTAGCATAGCAGTCGCATATCACCAGTTCGTCGTCGCATATCACTGCCTCAGTGGCGCAATGGTAGCGACCACTGCGCCATTGAGGCAGTCAAACAAAAAAAAATGTTGAGCCCCGCGAAGCGGTACTACCACCGCGGGTAACGCCGCGGGGCAAAGCTAGTTTTTTTTTTTATATTTAAGCTGCCAAAATGACTCTGCCCTGCCTGATGGAAAGCATGAGCAGAATCCAAGAGCGGTGGTCACCATACTCAATGCGAAAAAGAACAATGCAGCATAGTGACCCACACTATGGCGGCCTGGGGGGAAGGGGGATGGTGAGGGGGATAGGGGGCGTTGGATTGGGGTATGGGCCTCCGGTATCCTCACTCACTCGATGAAACACAGCGTAAGCGCTGTTTCACACCGGTTTTCTGTGAGGCTGTGGTATCACTCCGGTCGAGCCGGCCCATGCATGCCGAAGCGTGGCTCTCCCACGGTAAAACGGCTAGTTTAGTAATAGCAAAGCTATCACACAATTAAATGAATAGAGGCAATCACTACGCAGTGACAAGGAAGAGAAAATGTGACATCTCCACATTAATGGCTGTTACATTTGAATGCATATGTTTACACATGAACGCTTTATACTTTCACTTACTTCGTTTCATTCTACATGACATTAGTACACTAGACTCATCAATTTAATATGTAAGGTTTATGTAAATATCTCGTGTCACGGAGACTCGGAAAATGGCTTGACCGATTTTAATGTATTTCGAAGGTATACCGTGGCTTAACGCTTATTATTCTGTAGAACAGTTAGAGAAGAATAATACCCCACACATAGCCATCTGATTACCAACTCAGCTAAGCTTTCGATCAACAGACTCCTGCTAAACAGTCATACCAATTTGATAAATGCGAATGTATCTTTGTTACACATTTACGGCCATACAACTGAATCGATTATTAAAGTTCTTTTACCAATCAGTGAGTGAAATGTTATTTTTTATCGCAATAACCGACATACGCGCGGGTAAAGTCGCGGCCAAAAGTTTGTTTAGTAGTTAGTTATTTATATATACCTGAATATACATGTCTTATAGACAAGTAAAATCATTACGACTAGCGAATTTTTTACGAAAAATTTTAAGACGTGGGAGAGCCATGCTTCGGCATGCATGGGCAGGCTCGACCAGAGTGATACCACGGCCTCACAGAAAACCGGTTTAGTGAGGGAGGATACCGGAGACCGATAATCCATCCCCTTCCCCTGACCCCCCCCCCCCTCATCCCCCAAGACCGGCAACGCACTTGTGATGCCTCTGGTGTTACGAGTGTCCATGGGCGGCGGTAATCGCTTACCATCAGGCGATACGTTTGCTCGTTTGCCCCCTATTCCATAAAAAAAAGGTATGAGAAGAACATTTTTGTTTAAGTCTTGAGTATATCTATAAAGACAGAACAACGTGTTTTCTTGTACAGCAATATTGTGAACCATTTCGTCAATATATTATTTTGTAAGAACTAGTCGTGATCCAACTGGGGACCTGGTGTTCTGTAACACAGGTTGTTATACCTACTTCTGGCACCAGCGATCCAGAACAGAAATTGACAATTTTAATACCGTCATATAATCTAATTTTATTGTATTTCGTTTTTGGTGAGCAAATAAATCATTATTATTGTTATAATTACTGTGAGTAGCTTTGTTATATCACTATTTTTTTCTCGAAGTCTCACCCTAAACAGTAATATAAACTTCAGGTCACTGTCCGCTTTTTACTGATGATATCATCATAATCATCATCATCAGCCTATCGCAGTCCACTGCTGGACATAGGCCTCTCCAATTTCACGCCACTTAGTTCGATCTATGATCTAGATGATAGATCTAACGAAAATTTGCCTTCAGAATTGATTTACCAAAGGGAAACAAATTGAAAAATGTTTTTTACCCGCTAAATATTCCACCAAAGTACCTACTTAATATTTGTACGATACCTACAGATTAAATTATGTAAATTGCTAAAGGTGAAGAAACCGTCAGTATAGTCAATTCGCATTAGACATGTAAATTTTATAGGAAACTAGGCGACCGGCAAACGTTGCTTTGCTATAAAACTAAAAATTAGGGGTGGACTACCCTTGACACTTAGGGGGATGAAAAATAGATGTTTTCCGATTCTCAGACCTGCCCGATATGCACACAAAATTTCATGAAGGAGTTTAACTACAAACACCGCGACACGAGAATTTTATTAATTCGATAGAATTTGAACCAGTTATGTAATATCTGTACAAATATTTTTTTTCTAATTGCATGTATAATGTAATACACAGTGCATATACCAAAATAAAGCTTTTTAAAATTTTTGTCTATGTGTCTGTTGTTCCGGATAATCTCTGAAACGGCTGGTTTGATTTTGACGGGATTTTCACTGGAAGATGATAGCTGATGTTACAAAAAGTAGCTTAGGCTACTTTTTTTTTGTTAAATTGTAAGCGTAGGAAATCGCGGGAAACAGCTGTTTTATATTATAATTCCACACAATGCTATGATTGTAAATCATACATTAACAGAGCAGTTAGATATGACCTCGGTTCAACATAATTACCATTTCCTACCGACCATTTACCGGTAATTTGAATAAAATGGCTACCAATAAGATACAAAGACACGAAATACTTAGATAATGTTGTGTAGTTTTGTTTCACCATAAGGTTTTATTTGCGAGAGAGCCACGCTTCGGCATAAAAGGGCCGGCTCGACCGGAGTGATACCACGGCCTCACCGAAAACCGGTGTGAAGCAACGCTTACGCTGTGTTTCGTCGAGTGAGTGAGGATACCGGAGGGCCATACCCCAATTCCTCCCCATATCCCCCTCCCTCTTCCCCAAAGGCCGGCAACGCACTGATGTTACGGGTGTCCATGGGCGGCGGTAACCGTTTGCCATCAGGCGATACGTCTGCTCGTTTGCCCCTTATACCATTAAAAAACGGTTTTTGGCTGACTAACTTTTTCCCGCAGCTCCGCTCGCGTGTATGTCGGTTAACGCAATAAAAAGGAGGAAGAGCGTAGACTCTACGCCCTTCTTCAAAGTATACCTTAGGATTGCTAAGGTATACTTTGAAGGGCAATAGGGCAACAAACCTATCATAAAAATATCATTAAGCCAGCTAGAAGTAGATATTTTCATCCCCTACTTTACACCCTTAGGAGTGGCACGTCCTAAATTCTTTTTTAGTGCTTATTTACGTTATATATAAAAATCTACAGGCAAAATTTCAGGATTCTCTAGGTTCAGCGATTTGAGCTGTACGTTGATCTGTGGGTATCTTAGTCAGTCAGTGGTTAATCGGGATCTGGGACCAGGAATTCTGTACTATTTAAAGAGGTTCTCATTTATCCAGTTTTCCTATTAGACAGATGTAAAATTTTAGTTGTCTCATTTACAGATACCCCCATATATAGGGGTTGAATTGTATTGTTATACCATTTATAAATTTGGAAATGTCAATAAAAATGAGTATTAAGGTGTTGTGAATTAAATCTAGGTATTTATTTATTATGAAAACAAAGGACGTGCGTAATGTTGTAAACAAACGTTTGGAAATCAAACCCAAATTAATAAAAAATGACTCACTTATACAGGGAATTATAGAGGTAAACATCGAAAAAATTCTAGAAATCAAATCTCATTTAACCAGGTTTTAAAGACCTATTTACACAGGAAATTCGCTGAAAAAGAGCCGGGACCTCATAGGAATTTTCAGTAAGAGAAGTTTCTCACTTATTCAGGTTCCATTTAACCAGGTTTCACTGTATATATTTTTTTTTTACACACAACGCCATCTAGTCCCAAACTAAGCAGAGCTTGTATTATGGGTACTGGACAACTGATATGAATACATAAATACTTTTTTTTGTAAATACATACATATTATACATAGAAAACACCCCAACTCCGAAACAAATATTTGCAGATCATACATTTGGTCCGACCCAGGATTCGAACCCGAGACCTCATGGACAGCAGTCGCGTACTCTACCACTGCGCCACCGAGGCACCGAGATATTAAATAACACAAGTTATAGAAGAAACGACTTGGTAGACTGTCACAGAGCAGATGTTGGACATAATTGCGAAAGGTTTCCAAACGAGAGGGCGTTCGATAAACTGATTGAAATATGGTGCAGTGGCTGTGACGTACGTTATGTCGTTATATAAAACGCGGGCCATAGCTAGTCCGCACATAATCACGATGCAAAACCGAGAAAAAGCTAACTACATTGAAATCTGTTTCTATTTGGCTTAAAGCCACAAATTTAATGTAACTTCGAAACTTTTAAACGAGCTAACTCCTGAAAACAATTTTGGCTAAACGCTTGGCTATAGTTTTTTGGGTTCCGTACCCCCCAGAATAACACGGGACTCTATCCAGTCGGTCCGTCCGTCTGTCAGGCTGTAATCTTATGAACCGTGATAGTTATAAAGTTGAAATTTATAACAAAAAATACTAAAAAAAACTATTATTGAAGGGGGCTCCCATGCAACAAGCGATTAGTACTTTTTGCTCGATTTTGATATAACGGGAACAGGTAGATACTTGAAATGTATAGATAATGGTACGAAAACCTTTCTGCGTAAGTCCGATTCGAACTTGGCCAGTTTATTAAGTATAAATGTTCAAAATTTTCTTTAACCGTCTTTAAAATAAATAACGTGTGCAAGATTTTACGCTTTTTTATATATGCTGCAGATTCCTGTATAATTTTCACCAAGTTAGCAGACCTTTCTTTTATGGAGTCAATGTTCATATTTAGCCCGCGGAATGAAAATTTAAGGAGAGTAAAATCGAGTCGAGTGTTAACTAAAACTGACGGCGTTACGCTGTAGCGCTTAATCATCCATTATGTCGTCTAACAAACTATGAAAACAAACATCGCTGGAACGCTTATTACGCTTAACGTTTATTATTCTATCGAGCAGTTAGAAAAGAATAATACCCCACACATAGCCATCTGATTACCAACTCAGCTAAGCTTTCGATCAACAGACTCCTGCTAAACAGTCATACAAATTTGATAAATGCGAATGTATCTTGCTACACATTTACGGCCATACAACTGAATCGATTATTAAAGTTCTTTTACCAATCAGTGAGTGAAATGTTATTTTTTATCGCAATAACCGACATACACGCGGGTAAAGCCGCGGCCAAAAGTTTGTTTAGTAGTTAGTTATTTATATATATCTGAATATACACATCTTATAGACAAGTAAAATCATTACGACAAGCCGTTTAGACTTTACGGCGTGCCAAAGAAATATAAATTTGTACACGGTAATTCAATTGATGTATTGTGTAAACTATATTCGTAAACTGTTATATATGGTGTACAAGAAAGTATATTCTATTCTATACATACACTCGAAAAACATAACCTTCCTCTTATCGCAGTCGGGTAAAATTACGACAAATCGATCATGTTTATAACACAATTATTTGTTCTGGGCCTGGTCTTTGACTGTATCGGTAGCGCAGTCAGCGTATGCGATTGCTGTACTTGAGGTCTCAGACTCGATTCCAGGGTCGAACCAAAAGTTTGTATGATCTGCAAATATTTGTTTCGCTGTTTAGGTGTTTTCCGTGTAAGTATTTATTTTTCAAAAAACAGTTACCCATAATATAAGCTTGTTAAGTTTGGGACTAGATAGTGTTGTGTATTAGACGCCCGAAATATTCTGCCAATTCCTGTTTTGAAGATTATTTATTATTGTACTGGCTCGCTGTACGTGTTGGGCAAATTGTAAGTGCAGTGAGCAGCTGATTAAATAAGTAAATTGCATTGCCGGCCTTTGCATGATGGGGGAGGAGTTTGGGGTATCGCTCACTCGGTGAAACGCAGCGCAAGTGCTGTCTTACACCGGTTTTCTGAGAGGCCGTGGTATCACTCCGGTCGAGCCGGCCCATTTATGCTGAAGCGTGGCTCTCTTACGATAAGGGAGATAGATTTATTAGAATTGTACACCGCTAGATTAGCGGTATATATTTCTATACACACTCTGACAAATTTAAGGGTTTTATAAGTAAATAAAAAAAATTCAATATTGTTCTGTATGGAACGGCTGGACCGATTATGATGGGACTTTCACTGGCAGATAGTTTATATCACAAGGAATAACTTAGGCTACTTTTTTTAGACTAACTCCGCCCAACGGCATAAATAAAGGTACAACAACAACTGTGGGTAACATCGCGGGGTTCAGCTAGTCTAAAATTTTTTTGATGAGTGAAACCATTATTATTATATAAAACCAGGTATACAATAGAACAATATATAAAGTCGTACAATGCTCAATCTGGCGAGATAATAGCTAATTATACAAATGATATGTCTTAGACAGATATAAAATACCATTAAATGGATGTTCTGGGTGTTGCAATTGTGGTTGGATGTGTAATTATATTTAGATGCGAAAGATGAGTAGAACATTACATCATGTTATATGAATGGCGCAGTGGTTTAGAAGTCACCTCATCGTTTCTTATTGAGTGTTATGTGTTCGATCTCCACTCGGGACAACACTGTGGGATTAAGAAGAAACATCTCAGTAAGCCGCAATGGTGTAGTTGCTGCATTGTTTATATTCGTAATGAGTATGATACCACCACTCTTGGCTTCAGCACATGATTCCCTCAGCAGAGTAGAGTTACTTAGGCACTCACGATGAACTAGGTGCACCCTCGAAAGGAAATCCCCGAATTAAAGTTCACACCTGAAATGCATCTACCTTACAAAATTTCTACACCACACAAAGGTTGGCTGGTAGAGAATGCTTTGGCATTAAGTCCGCCGTTGTATATGTGTGTATGAAGATTTAAAATAAATTTAAAAAAATGTGCCTCGTAAGTTTTAAAACGATACTAGTGACATCTACCACAGATATATCAGCTATATTTTTAAAAACTACTAGCTAAGCCCCGGTTTTACCCGGTCTTCTGGTTCTAAGCTACCTCCCCAACAATTTTCAGCCAAATCGGTTCAGCCCTTCTTGAGTTATGAATAGTATAACTAACACGACTTTCTTTTATATTTATAGATAGATTACTAATGACTACAGTTTTGAATCTCTCGGTGACATTAACATGGCATTCTTTGTAGTAAGTGGCGCATTGTTGGGTTTTCCGATGAGCTCGCTACCAAGAACCGATCGATTGCACCAATGACATGAAACAATAGACTAAGCGCTTTCTACGAAATCTTCTCTTCATTATTTAGTTTTTTTTTTATATTTAAGCTGCCAAAATGACTCTGCCCTGCCTGATGGAAAGCATGAGCAGAATCCAAGAGTGGTGGTCACCATCCTCAATGCGAAAAAGAACAATGCAGTATGGTGACCCACACTATGGCGGCCTGGGGGGAAAGGGGATGGTTGTGTACAACTAATTACATGTAATAACGTTTATATAATTGTGGTTGACTACTATGCCGATATAAGGTACACTAGACATCATCATCAGCCTATCGCAGTCCACTGCTGGACATAGGCCTCTCCAATTTCACATTTGCCGAAGAACCGATAACCGTTGGGGTAAACGAGTGGAGACCGCGTCTCGGCAAACGTAGTGTAGGATGTCCACAGGCCAGGTGGGGCGATGATTTGCGCAGGACGACTGGCAGGAGCTGGATGCGGGAAGCGATAGATCGAACTAAGTGGCGTCAAAATGGAGAGGCCTATGTGCATAAGACATTCGAAATAAAAAAAATGCCTAAAAAGATAGACAAAGACGCTGACATTCTCTTAGAACTTTCAAAGGAGAACAATAATGTCGTAAAGAGATTTGCGTAACTTCAACTGTTTATGCAACGCACGCAATGGGAGCTCACAAATAGAAAAAATTTTTGCTCTACTCTTTATTGATTCTCCGTTCCTATTGTTTATTTATTTATTTTATTTTAAAACTTCATGCACATATGTACAGCGGCGGACTTAATGCCCAAGGCATTCTCTACCAGCCAACCTTTGGGTGGTGTAGAAATTTTGTGGGGTAGATGCATTGTGGTGGGAAAAAAAATATATATTCGTGAAGTTACAATATATACATAAAAATATAAATAAATATATATACACGGTAATATATTGCTATTGCTTGTATTAAACTATTGCTTGTAGCATGAAAAAATATAGGCTATATAGACAAACATCCATATATTTCATATATCCATATTTTGACTGCCTCTGTGGGGCAGTGGTAGCGTACGCGACTGCTGTCCATGAGGTCTCGGGTTTGAATCCTGTGTCTGGCCAAATGTTTGTATGATCTCGAAATATTTGTTTCGAAGTTTGGGTGTTTTCTATGTATAGTATGTATGTATTTACAAAAAAAAGTATTTATGTATTCATATCTGTTGTCTAGTACCCATATTACAAGCTCTGCTTAGTTTGGGACTAGATGGCGTTGTGTGATAGATGTCCGAAATACTTATTTATTTTATATATATACCCTTACAAACTTTCACATTTAGACATCACTAGTTTTATTGTAAAGAGTAACCTATGCCCTTTCTCAAAAATCAAAGTATCTATCTCCGTGCCAAATTTCATTGGAATCAGTGCAGCTATTTAGTCTGGAAAGCGTGACAAACAGAAAGACTCTCAGTCACTTTCAAATTCATAGGATTAGTATGGATAGTATGAAGTAGGATTGAATATCAAATTATGCTTTGCGTCTAAGAAGACTCCTCCAGACAGACAAGTGTTGATCCGAACATACAGGACCAAAACATTACAATAAGGGAGGCCTATAGAACTACAATAAGCTGATACACAGGACCAATAAAGTAGCCAAAAAAAAATTTCACCGGAATAATTAACGGTGAAAATTTAAACTACCCTCCATAAGTAATGACTCATCATTAATACATATAAGGAAGTAGTGGACACAGTTGTCGCAACACTTCGCTCTTGCGCCAACTCGGCTGGATGTCTGCCAACCCTCGACGAAATTGATTTCATAATCTTTGATTTCAATGCGACAGTTTTTGTTTACACTATTTTACTTATCGCCATTTTGTAGGAGAATTAATGGTTTTTATATTCACAACTATAGTTTTGTTTAATTTTTACCTGAGAAAACCAAAATTGTAGCAGTTTATAAGTTACTAGCTGACCTATTCAACTTCGGCTGCGTCATTTTTCAATTGTGTCGGGCTTCTAACCGTTATGTTAACTATTTTATCTTAGGCACGCACGCAAAACATCTCCGTTATCCTCACTCACTCAGTCAAACTGCGCTGTTTCACACCAGTTTTCTGCGAGGCCGTGGTATCACCCCGGCCCATTAGTGCCGAAGCGTGGCTCTCCCACTATAGCGACTCAATCCGATACACAACAATCTGTAATTTTTTGTGGTAGGAAATCACATAAATACATTGTGTCATAACAGTGTAACGCATAGGCCCATTTGAGCTTATACTTTGGCAAAGGGGAACCCCTGCGTACGGTTACTCCCTACCTTGTTACTCAGTGTGGAAGTTTTTGTAGAATATGAGATGACAAGCACATTTTTTATCTCACTATTTGAGCCATATCGACAACTTTAATGGACAGTTTGAATAATAAAAGATTGTTAAATCCTATAAGACTAAGGCGGCGATGGATGACAGCCTCTTATTGTGTGTTATCATAAATTAACACACCGCTATGGTATGCAAATATGAAGAGTAAATAAATCACTATAAATATCATAATGCGATCTTTAAATGAGAGACTCGTATCTTATTTATATTTAACAGCTTAGTTCGGTGCTGTTTACAACAAAACCGCGGGTATCGGGCGTCTACAAGAAGCTTAGATACTTATAATATTATCAAAAATTTCCAGTGAAAGACGGAACAAACAAACAATGATAGAGGAAAAAAAGATATTTGTTTTTGTAAGTACCGTGCCTATCCTTTCATAAATAAGCATTTAGTAAAAATCCACAATGTCCCACTGCTGGGCTCGACTCCTCTCAGCAGAGGGTTAAGATCATACGTCCCCACGCTGGCCAAGTGTGGGTATTGTTAGATTAACATATCTTTATCATCACTTTCTCTGATTTTGAACCTTACGTTAAACAGCACTTTTCTTTTAAATACGACTCCCGCACTAGGAATATTCCTGTGTCACGGGGGTCTTTACAAACGTACTTAAAATGGACACAAAAAAAACACCAAGACTTAGAACAATAATTTGCTGACCACACAAAATGTTGTCCCATGTGGGGATCAAACCAACAACACTCAGCTTAGAAGGAAGCAGCATGGTGACCGTCTAAACCACTACGTCATCAGTGCAGTAAAACTCAAGACTACGGAAGTCGCGTTAAATAGTTATATTTCCGGTGTGTTGTTCGACATACCTTACATGTTGAGTAATTATTGCATACTAGTTAAGCCCCGCGATGTTACCCGCGGTACAATAACAACCCTGGGCAACGCCTTGGGGCGAAGTTAGTCTTAAAAAAGTAGCCCGAGTTATTCCTTGTATCATAAGCTACTTGTCAGTGAAACATACAGACAAAAGAATGTAAGAAAATATTTCGGTACCGTGTGTACATATACATATAGTAAAAAGCGGTTATAATATTACAAACAGACACACCAATTTTATTTACTTGTATAGATATATAACAAGTAGTTTATCATGGTATATTTATGTTGTCAAGCCATCAAAGTGACCTCTAATGGATGTATAAACTGTATAAGGAAATGTTCATGACCAAGATACAGATAGTAAGCAACAACGATACGGTCAGTACCTGGATGGGTGACCGCTGGTGGCATGATACTACGAGCGTCTCCGTGATTCGGAGGTCACGTTAAGCAGTCGGTCCCGGTTGTTATCATAGGATTATCAGAGGATACAGTCGTGAAGCTTAGTTGGAGGCCTTTGGGCGGCTTAAAAACATCCAAAAAACATCCAACGGCAAGATTACGAAGCCACAACGTTGTCTTGCCAGTCCCCAACCCGCATTTGGCCAGTGTGGGGACGTATGGCATTAACCATCTCCCTGAGAGGAGGAGAGGAGATCCGACCCCAGCAGTGGGACTTTGTAAGTTGTTAACGAAGATACAGTGAGGGCGGTCAGAATTAGTCAGTAAAAATATTTGTATAAAAGGAGTTTAATTGTAAAATATATGAAGTGTTTCTTGGTGATTTCAAATGAAAAGTTTTACACTAAATGTATATGGAAGTATATACCGTACTCTTTTAACGGCTGGACGCATTTAGAAGGGACTTTAACTGGCAGATAGCTGATGATATAAATGAGTAACTTAGTTAACTTTTAAGACTAGTTTCGCCCTGCGGCGTTACCTGAGGCTGTTTTTGTAGAGGTACAACATTCTAAAGTATAACACAAAGGTAGGAAGGACACTTAAAGAATGGGAATACATTTATGTCTAGAGATATGCAAGTGTTGATGTTTCAAATATCGACCTACTGATAAACCATCTAGTATCAAACATGTAAAAAGCCTAATGGTTTTTACTGCGCCAAGTGTTGCGGGTTCACATGAGACAATAATTTGTGACATGATTCACAAATTGTTGTTCTGAGTCTGGGTGTTGTTTGTATCCGTTTCACGTATGTTTGTAAAGTCCACACACATCGTTAATGAAAACATACATAATTAATAATTAAGGTTTATTCAAACAACACGGATATGTAGTAATCAAATATAATATATGTAGCATATCAAAATATACAGGTTTGATTCTAGACGTCCTTCGTCTCAACTGATCGATCTATTATAGAGCAAATTCTCTTAGACAAACATATCATTATGTGAGGAGAGGTCCTCCTAATCAGACATCGAAAGATTCCTATCGGTTATGGCCAGGGTTGCAACTTTTAAAATGAAATATATTTCACGGACAAAGTGTTCAGCAAAAAAAAACACGTTTGTTTGCAATATGGGAGCTACCTTTTCCCTTCGGATACCACCTCCTGGTGGCATGTCGGACTCGAACCGACTAAAACCGCACGCCGTCTCTGGTACTAGGAGCGGGGGAACTAGGTACACCCTAGGAAGGAAAACCCTGGAACCCCGACGTACCTTGGGCCACCCACGGTTATTATAGGAGTTACCTTAAATATTTATTTTAATTCAATTATTTTAGGTATGAAGACCGTATGATTCTCAAGGAAGGACATAGGCTATTCTTTACTTTTTTTTTTTTTTTACGTGTTGGAATGCCTTTACGCGCTTCGTGTGGGACTCCTGACTGACTCGCCAGACTACCCACTAAACCACCACGGTGTGCCACTCTGCGCTTGACACGGGAGAGATCCGGGAACTGCTTTCTTACGCCATCCAGACCCCTCCCAGCGCCTGCCCGCACTGAAGCGGGCTCCGTCGTCTGATGGTAAACTCTCAATTTAGGCGACGTACGGCACACGCGTAACGTCGCCCCCTCGCGAGGCTGTTCTTTACTGCGATAACTGACATAAACGCGGGTCGAGTTGAGCTAAAACAAGTTGCTTATTAAAATGGATGGTTGTTAAGCTAGTAAAAGCGATTTTAGATTTTCTTTTGTAGCATGTTAGTTATATATTTGATTGTGTTTTGCGCACTTCTTGGAATTTCTGTATTGTATTTACTTGTTGTTCTAGTGTTTAAATTATGTACTTTTCTTTTCTTAAGTTAGGGGGATGCCTTAAGCTCCCAACTATCTGTTTTCACATATTTTTGCTTTCCCTGGCAACCTGTAATTAAAGCAGCACCACTGTTATGAGCCTCTTAGCTTTTAACGTGTATGTTCTTGTTGGTTGTCCATATAAAATGGATAAGTTGGAGGTCAGAGAATATACTGCTATATCACCTAATATCCGGGAAGTGTCAGTTATTTTTATTACTTTTAAAATACCGTATCGATAATGCTTAAAACATTTAAATATTCAATGAGTTGATAAATGGACGCTTAAGCCGTTAATAAGGCCTAACATGCATATTAATTAGATATAACCTGCATAATACATTCATTAGCAATTAGGGGTTTTAATAAATTAGTTTATTTAGATATTTTTTCATATACGAAGTCTGATGTTTTTTTTATGGAATTAGTGGGAAACGAGTAGACCTATCGCCTGATGGTAAGTGATTAACGGCGCCCATGGATACCCGCAATGCCATAGGCGTCATAAGTACATTGGCGACCTTTGGGAGATGGGAGGGGAGGGGGGAATCAGATGGTCATGTGTGTGTTTTTTTAAACTTTTATAGTGGGTACCTGCACCTCCAAGAAGGGTCGAGGGGTAGGAGGCAGGTTTGTGCTCCGATAACGTGACACATACAATTAAAAGCAACAAAAGAATTGCTTGCTGTTGCAGACGAAATAAACGAGGTGATCCGAACCAGGATCATTGACATAGCCCACAGGATAAGCAAACTGTTGTGGCAGTGGGTTGGCCACATTTGCCGTAGAACCGATAACCGTTGGGATAAACGAGTTCTTGAGTGGAGACCGCGTCTCGGCAAACGTAGTGTGGAACGTCCAAAGGCCAGGTGGAGTGATGATTTGCGTAAGACGGCTGGCAAGAGCTGGATGCGAAGAGCCATGGATCGAACTAATTGGAGAGGCCTATGTCCAGCAGTGGACTGCGATAGGCTGATGATGATGCTGACGAAATAAGCTGATCCGAGTTTCTATTAACGCCTGTATCAAAGCATAGAGGAGATTACGAAAATATCAAACGTGTAACGAATATCAATATCATGTTGATCCGATAGCAAGGTGGTCTCAATGTCATGTACCTGCCGATATGTATACATATTATATCTATATAATTAAGACATCAATAAAAAAACGGTTAATTCGTTCTGTAAATCTTTGAACGTGATTGGTGAACATACGAACAGGCATTTAAATTGGGCATGAAGTTGGAGACTTATAGGTTTGTTTAAACGTGTATGCCTATGGAATCATAACACTTAAACGGTTGAATTGATTTGAATTTTATTACTTTGATTGAAAGATTTTTTAGACTAGCTTTGCCCCGAGGATTCTATAGGGCTCAGGTAACGATGAATAAAGTAATTATAGTCTAATCTGTACTAATCTTAGCAAACGTAAAAGAATGAGGATATCGAGAGTGCAAAAATCCGCTGACTTATAATCGTAACATTCTTCAACATAACAATATACATATACATATGACACAAGACGAACACATGAGTCATGTTCAAAACGATCTTTGTTTCTCATGAATCGATTCTCTTGTATTCGTATAATGCTGACAATCGATCATTATTCGTAATATTTATACGAAATTAAGGTCATTCATAACTTGATTTTTAATGAGACTCGTTAGTTGGAGGAGCTTTTAATGTAACTTTTTTTAATGGGATTGAGTACAAACGAGCGAGACGTATCGCCTGATTGTAAGCGATCACAGCCTCCTATAGGTGTGGGACACCCACAATACCAAGGGCGTCACAATTGAGGTGCCCATCTGGACTACTTGACAACTATATATGACAGCTTGATACAGTAGACTAAAATCTTCTTTCTAAGCATAAATCATCATCAAATGCATGGGCCAGGTCGACCGGAGTGATACCACGGCCTCACAGAAAACCGGTGTGAAACAGCGCCAGCGCTATGTTTCCCCGAGTAAGTGACGATACCGGAGGCCCATATTCTACCTCCCCATCTTCCAAGGCCGGCAACGCACTTGTGATGCCTCTGGTGTTACGAGTGTCCATGGGCGGCAGTAATCGCTTACCATCAGGCGATACGTCTGCTCGTTTGTCCCCTATTCTATAAAAAAAAGACTATTCAAGGCTGTCAATGAAGATGATCTGGTTAAAGCCAGAATAAGTTTATTTGGACATAGCTTTTCAGGTTTTTATATCAGCAAATTTGTTACACTTTTTGGTAGAGGAAATTCTTATAGGTTCGCAACACCGATATGCTAATTTGCAATATCATGAGAAATTTCAATTTTTAATACTAAAATTCATCAAATAAAGTTATAAGTTTTCACTTCTATCTATTCTTTTGTTAGTTTAACGTATAATACATAGTTTCTGAAAGGTCTGAAAAGGAAAGTATATAAACAACCACATTAATCAATATGTATTTAAATAGGAAAGTGACTGTATGTGACTGATATACCCAAAGAACAACGCACAGCACAAACCGCTGAACCTAGAATCCTGAAATTTTGCATGTAGGTTCTTTACAGAACGTAAGTGTAAGAAGGGAAATGCCACCCATAAGGGTGTAAAATAGGGGCTGAAAATATCTACTTCTGTGCGAGCGAAGCTGCGGACAAAAGCTAGTTACACACATTTTAACTGGCTCGAAAATCTATTCCTAGTCCTCAGCACAAAATTCGTATATCACAGCACCACCGGTATACTTAAAACGATTTATATATTTATTTATTGTTTAAAACACGTCCAATAGTTACTGCATATCCGCAGTAATAAAGCAAAGAGCTTGGCAATACAGTTGATGCACAATGCAAAATGAAGCAATCCGTTCTACTGCGACCTAGTTTAACAAACGCTGGTGTGTGCCACGTTTCACTTTTTAGAAATCCCATTTCATACAATTTAATACCAAAGATGTTGGTTTTGTTAAGTTATGGCATTAGTTCTTTTGACATACAAAATAAATATTGAACTATATTCCACTACACGGTTGGCCTGGTGGTTTAGTGGCCGCCACACCACTTCCTAATGCGCCAAGTGTTGTGGGTTCAAATCCTAAATAGGACAACACTTTGTGTGATCCATAAATTTTTGTTCCAAGTCTGGGTGTACTTTGTGTCCGTTTCATATGTGTTTTTAAAGATCCCCGTGACACAGGAATGTATATTCCTAATGCGGGAGTTGTCTTTTAAAAAGAAAGAAGAAATAAAGATTGAAGAACTTAACTGCGGCAAAGAATGTTTGTATTTTGTCACGATAATCAGTCTATGTGTTATCAATAAATATTATAAAACCTCCACCACGTCTATCTGTTCGTGATAAACTCAAAAGCTACTACACGGATTTTTATGCGGTTTTTACCAATAAATAGAGTGATTCTTGTGGAAGGTATTCGTTTGTAATATGTTATATTTTTGAGTATATTGGCTAAAATATAACTATATTTGTTGAAGACGACGGAAAAGAATAAAGCCACACATCTTCTCAGAGTAATCTATACTAATCTTTTTTTTTTTTATAATTTATAGAATTGTATATTGTGTGTAAACCTTGGTGTACAAATAAAGTATTGTCTATCTATCTATCTATCTAATATTATAAAGAGGTAAAATTTCTAACTTTGTATGTTTGTAGGGAGTAATCTTCGGAAGTAGTGATCCGATCCTAAAAAATCTTTTACTAACAGAAAGCGACACTATTCCGGAATGAAATAGGCATATTTTATAATGGTTGAATAAAAAATTCAATTTGTAAATAAAGTCGAAGAAAACGGTTAACGCCCAACGAAGTGGTCACAGGTCGGCTAGTAGACTATACTTTACATTTTCTGTAAAGATCCCGGGACGGGTAGGTAATTCTGATAATATAAGCTACATTACTTACTGCAAAGATTCATATAAATTCGTGTATTACTTTTTACGTGAAAGGGTTTGAACTAATATCCACACATAGATAGTACATACTCAGAAACATTACAACATTAACTAATACCTCACATACGGCCGTCTAATGTCAAATTAGTAGAGTCTGAACTACGGTATACAAACTACTGATAAACTTACTTCTATACTTGTTTGAAGCAATATTCATGATCAAGAAGACTAATGCCCTGCCCATTCTGGTGAAAACAGGTACAGCATAAAAACTCTTTACTTCAGGGTTACGTATGGCCTGCCAAAGTGACTCTGCTCTGCCTGAGTGGTGGTCTTTGTCTTCATACTACGATTTCTATGGATAAGTCCTTTGCAAGCTGCATGTTCATGGAATGCATTGTTACTGCCCGTCAGGCGAGCATATAACCACTTGGCAATATAAAAAAAAATGGTAAAGGAACATTTCAAAAATATGATGCGATGTCCGCTGTGTAGTGTATATATACATGAGAGTAGGTGGTAGTAATGCTTCTGCATCATTGGGCCTTTAATGTTTTATAGTGGCTTTTCTGGTGAAAGTATTAGAATTCAACTTAATGAATAATGTAACGAAGGATGTAGGGTATCACATCAACAGCTTCTAATATGCAACTGTTGGACATGCCCTAATGTAACTGAACTAGTATGAGGCATACAAGGATTTAGCAGTCTCGAGTCCTGGTTGTAAAAAAGTAATAAGTGCTTTAAAATAGAACAAATGATTTGGCGCCAAACTATTTTTTTTTCTAAATTGACAGTTGTTGGTGCCACTCAAAATGAGGTTGTATAATTGTATGGATGTAATTTTTTTTTTTTTTTTAAAGTCACACATAAATATAACTAACTGTTAGGTATACCTAATAATTAATGAAATTCAATGAGTAAAAATATATGAACTAGTATCTTTACTTATAGTGCAGGGTTGCGGTGCAGCAGTGTTTAGGGGCACCGGTCACGGCAATTTTAATAAATCTGCGCTCTTACTGAAGGGCGCTAGAATGACGCACACGGGCGCTTCACGGACGGATACCTCTGCTTTGTTTTCTTTCAGATGTCCATCCATAGTAAACAGAAACCAAACACTGATTGACTGCCTCGGTGGCGCAGTGGTAGCGTATGCGACTGCTGTGCTAGAGGTCTCGGGTTCGATTTCTGAGTCGGACCAAATGTTTGTATGATCTGCAAATATTTGTTTCGGAGTTTGGGTGTTTTCTATGTATAATATGTATGTATTTACAAAAAAAAAGTATATATGTATTAATATCAGTTGTCTAATATCCATATTACGTGTTCTGCTTAGTTTGGAACTAGATGGCGTTGTGTGTTAAAATGTCCAAAAAAATATTTATTATTTAGTTACTGATATCTCGTCTGCCCGTTTCCCATATACCCAAAAAACACACAGACAAACATTATTTTCTTCACAAACGAACACACACACACACACAATACCCACTTTATTCTCAAACACTTCACATTTATTCAGAGCACATTCAATGTGACCTTTAACTTAATAGAGTAGCAACCGAGATCTAATTTAATGAGCTTGTATAAAGCATATAGCTATTTACCTATACTATGCTGCTCAATGATATGTGGAATCATTACGGCAATTATTTTCGAGAGGTTCAGCAAAGACGTGGTAACAGAAAAAGCTTGGTTAAACGGCAGCATTACTCATTCGATTAAATAACCTGCCCCATAAACTACAGCTATTTTACCAGTGGATTTTGTTGCTTTTGAATCTAATAAGTATTGTTTACTGTTCATTGAGTTTCATTTTGGTTTTGCGTAAACCAATTTTTTGTAAAATCAAAGTAGCTTAATATATTTTCAAGTTATTTCTAAGTAAATCTAGCTGTTATAGTACAGGCTGTGCTAAGTTTGAAGTTAGACGGTGATGTCTATAAGATGTCCGCAATGTTATACCTGTTTCTAAACAAAGCTCCCCAAAGCCTTAGAGGTCATATTCCCAAATCAAAGAAACACAACATCCAGTAGGATCACTTTTTGCGTGAATTGCATTCCTCGCCCAGAGAATGCTCGCCGAGACGTGGACACTTTTGAAGGGCTTAGCGACTTTTACGCATTGATGCATTTTAGATTGAAGTTTTATACCTAAATATGACTGCCTCGATGGGGCAGTGGTAGCGTATGCGACCGCTGTGCATGAGGTCTCGGGTTCTAATCCTGGGTCGGACCAAATGTTTGTATGATCGGCAAGTATTTGGGGAGTTTGGGTGTTTTCTATGCATAATATGTATGTATTTACAAAAAAAAGACGTATCTATGTGTTCATATCAGTTGTTTAGTACCCTTAATATAAGCTCTGCTTAGTTTGGGATAGATGGCGTTGTGTATGAGTGCGCATATAAAATTCAATAAAATAACATCACATCACAATACTGTAACAGTCTATTGCAGGACATAGGTTTCTCGTAAGAAAGGAGGTTTTAAGTATAGTCTTTGTTTCAAATTCAATCATCGAAGGTAAGCAACGATGGCGCGGTCAGTACCTGGATGGGTGACCGCTGGTGGCATGTTACCATGAGCGTCTCCGTGATTCGGAGGTCACGTTAAGCAGTCGGTCCCGGTTGTTATCATACGATAACAGTCGTGAAGCTTAGTTGGAGGCCTTCGGGCGGCTTAAAAACATCCAACGGCAAGATTTACGCAGCCACAACGTATTCTTGCTAGTCCCCAACCCGCACTTGGCCAGCGTGGGGACGTACGGCCTTAACCCTCTCCTGAGAGGAGACCCGAGCCCAGCAGTGGGACATTATGGGTTGTTGTTTGTTTTTTTTTGTTTTTCAAATTTACATTCTTTTTGCAGTGATGTTGTCTTGCGCAGTTTTCACCCTAAGTCGCCTCTTACGACACCCATGGGAAGGGCAGGGGTGGTGAATCTCGTATTCTGAATACGTCACCACACTGACAGCAAAAATACATCCACGCACGGTAAACAGGGAGGCCCTCAATGCCATTAAAAAGATCGTAATATCTGTCATATTAATGGTTATGTCATTCTAGGTACATATATCAGTTGTCTAGTGCCCATAACACAAGCTCTGTGGAGATCGTTTTTTGTTTTTGCGGAAGACGGTCCCCATTTCATGTCATCCACTTTTTTTATATTTTTTATCATTAATTCCATCACGACGAAGACTTGAGAACTCGGAAGACTTAGAATTAAAGACATTAAATACTGGACATTGGCAGAAATAGCTGATCCGGCTGGTTGCCATATCATCAAAAGAAGCTCTGCTTAGCTTGGAACTAGGTGGCATTGAGTGTGAGATGTCCGAAATATATATTTTTTAATTTATCAGCGCTCGTGACGATAAGGCCGGCCTTTTTTTAACACAGAGGATTAGCAGTGCCATTCAACGTGATAATGCTGCCAATCTGTTAGAAAGCTACGAGCAAGCTCTCTTCCCTTCGCATGTCAAAACGATATATCATCTTATATTCATGAGCTTTAGAAATACGCAGAACAATTTAAAATTACGCAAACAAATCTTTAGACCTGTCAGGAACCGAACCCACCAACTCTGAAGTTTTTTTTAATATATCGCGGGGGGCTTTACAAATTAAATGAAACAGACATTAAGAACACCCATTCTTAGCACACAGTATGTATATAATGCACATAAAATCGTCACACTAGGCCGTCATACCGTGAGGGCGAGGAGGGCTGGGAGGCAGTGGTCCCCTTCTGTGAGGCTGTAATGCTCCAGAAAGAAACCGCTGAACGGGATCGGGAGAGAGACGATCCCGAGTGTAGGCGACGTCGCCGTCGAAACAGCCACCGACAGGACCGCAAGTTGCCAGAGAGTGGAGACCTCTGGGAGCTGATTAATTGATGCGGTCAGCGATAGGGGGCGGCCTGGTCGCAAAACTACAGCCAAGCCGCTATATATAACAGTTGGGCCGACAGGTAAGGGGAAACCGTTCCTGGAGGGGACCTGACATAACAAGGTCCGGGTCCTCCTCAGAGCCGGCCGCTAAGGTGGTTTTGAGTGGAATCAGTTCCGAGGAGCCGGAGATCCGAAGACTTTCCAACTCGCAAAAAAAAGCCGTTATACCGTAGGTCACCAAGCTGCATTGTCCACATTCGCAATGAGTATGGTTATCACCACGCTAGGAATCTGCTCATGCTTTCCAATAGACCGAGAAGAATCATTTTGGCAGCTTTTTATATACATATATAAAAAATCATACTAAGTATTGTTCTATGAGGTAATTGAACCCACAACACTCGGCAGCGAGGCACCTAAACCACTACCCCAGTGTACATCGAGTTTATAAAAGATGTATTTCTTTGTTAAAACACCGTTGCTCCAAAGCCAGTTAACTTGTAGCAAATAGTACTTAAGTTACCGACATGCCTTCGGAAGATTTATTATTATGGCTACACGAAATGTGTTTTCTAAGTAAACTCATTTTGTTATTTCCATTTCGGGGTATCGTTACAGAGTTTCACTGCCAGATCGAATTTAAGTGGCAATGTATATTGTTTTAAGAATTATTTTCTAATATAGATATTTAACGATATCTTTGTGCCTCACACGACAAAAACATGGAATAAACTTTTGCCTGCGGTATTCCCGGAACAATACGACCTTCTTAATAAGGCGGCAACACTTGTGAACTTTGTGTAATAAATATAGTAATTTATAATAATTGTATATGTCACCCGAACTGTTAATACGAATCTATTGACCCCTCGTTCATTGAAATCGGTTCAGTAGTTTAGGCGCTGTGGTGGAACATACCAATATCCACGACTGCTAATTTATATACACTGCTCAAACTATTAAACTTCCAGCTTCGCCGTAGTCGAGTTAAAAAGCATATCAAAAGCTGTTCCTTACTATTTTTTAATGGGATGGGAAGCAAATAAGCAGTCGTAGCGCCTGATGATAAGCGATTACCGACGCTCATGGATACCTGGAACTCTAAATGTGCCGAAGTATGGCTTTCCCATTGTAATAATTAAGAAGAAAAGTGGGTCACCTACCCCACAAAACAATTTTTTGTATAATATCCAAAAGTACTCTACACAATATCCGCACTTAACATATCACATCAATATCAAAAAGTATTAAATTATAAAACAGTAGATTCAAATAACCGTATGAGCAAACATATCATCGATCTTTACATGTCTTTATAGCGTTAACAGTAATACAATCGAGGACAAGGCCTTTCGTCGATCGTATTCCAACAGCCATGCACTGTGTACGAGTCCATTGTGTTGCCAACAGATCTGTGTTATCTCAATAACACTGTGCCACTCTGTGCCGCAAGAAGAAATAGAATGTGGAAGGCAAAACGTTCTTTTATCCGATATTTGTATGAGGTAATAACATACTGTATTATAGAGTAGTTTATTTCATTCTACATTTAAATATTCCTTGGGCTTTTAATGTTTTATAGTGGCTTTTCTGGTGAAAGTATTAAAATTGAACTTAATGAATAATGTAACGAAGGATGTAGGGTATCACATCAACAGCTTCTAATATGCAACTGTTGGACATGCCCTAATGTAACTGAACTAATGTGAGGCATACAAGGATTTAGCAGTCTCGAGTCCTGATTATAAAAAAGTAATAAGTGCTTTCTTCTTCTTTTGATGATATGGCAATCAGCCGGATCAGCTATTTCTGCCAATGTCAAGTATTTCATGTCTTCAATTCTAAGTCTTCGAGTCTTCAAGTCTTCGTCGTGATGGAATTAATGATAAAAAATATAAAAAAATGTGGATGACATGAAATGGGGACCGTCTTTCGCAAAAACAAAAAACGATCTCCTAATAAGTGCTTCAAAATAGAACCAAAGATTTGGCGCCAAACTACTTTTTTTCTGAATTGACAGTTGTTGGTGTCACTCAAAATGAGGTTGTATAATTGTATGAACGTAACTCTTAACATTTTAATTTTATTTTTGTAAAGTCACACCTAAATATAAGTAACAGTTAGGTATAATATACCTAATAATTAATGAAATTCAAGGAGTAAAAATATATGAACTAGTAAAAACTAATGATTTATTAAATTTTTCTACTTACGTAGCTTCTTCACAATAGTTGCATGTCAACATAATAGCTATTATGTCCTAGATAAATACGTGATTTGTATCTCAACAATAAATTTGCATGTTTTCTAATATAAACAATTTTTAAATCGTAAGCACGGACCGATGACTATTAGCTATTTCTTGCTAAATTCCTGGTTTTTATATCCACCACGGTAAGACTTTTAACACTGTGTCAAATCGACAATAATATATGTACTTAAAACAATATATTACAATTCAGAAATTAATTACCTTTTATTGCCAAAAAAAATAAGCAAGACGAGAGCAATGAAATCTCGTAAACCATAACCACTGATGAGTCAGCGTTAATATAGTAACCCGCACAATTTATGGATGACATAGGTAATTGACATTGACTGCAGATGGATCTGACGCTTTCCATCGGTCGCATAATAAGCGGTTGAGAGCACCTCGAACCAATGCCGGTAAAAAAAAATACAACGATGACCCGTCTTGTCTGAGGAATGCAACGCGACAAAATCGAGATGAGTGGAGAATACAGCCGGAATGGTAGATTGCGTTCACACAATTTAACATATTCGTGTAATAACGATAGGCAGTAACTCCAAAGTACATGGGTATGTCTAGCTAATATGCCGGAGAGGCCGTTTACAAGGCGCGGTCGTGAACGAATGCAATTATTTCATGCTCGATGTGCTTGTATCCGCCATTACGGTGGACGCGTTCGAATTTTGAATATGTTAAAACTTTTTATAGGCGTCTGAACACTACGGCGATCTATGCCACAACAGTGATCTAATTTACTCTGTCTTATAATCAGAATGATTCAACTATTATACTTACAATATAAATATAAACACTAATAATATTATGTACTTATTATATACAACAATCTTCAGTAAAAGGACGATGTTATGAATGAAAGATAATACAGTTGACCTTGTTTCGCTACTATCAGTCATTATAATAACAATACACTCTAAATTAACTAATATTGCCGTTGCACAATTTTTTTTGTTTATAAATGTTTATCAGTATGCAATAAGCACTATTTGAACTCAATGTTTAACGTACTGCAGTATTGAGTGACCGGTTAATCAAGCTTTTATTGTTCGTAGTTATACCTAATTAAATTCGTCAGATAACCTAAATGCGAGATCGAGATGTAAATTACATATTACGAAGTTTATAATAATGGTTACATTTAAATACAAATGTTTGTCATTGAATGTACAAGCTACAAACGTTTCATTTAAGAATTCACATAAACAATTTACCTTTTTTATTGTCAATGACAAGTAGTTTAGGCGGCAATTATTTAAAAAAATGACATTTAGTGATGACCTTTAAAAAATTGTCGTATACGTCGTAACAAAAAGGTGACTTAATAATACCTAATTTATTAATAACAGTTGCATGACCTAACAAGTACATACATAACGATATAAGTAAATCTTATCTTGAACACTTCAACATATCACTGTGATGTCAAGCTAGACCGCGTTTATAACAAACTCAAACTGAGTTTGTTATAAAATCTATACAAACGGTTATGGGAAACGAAAACTGGTCTAAAATTAAACATAGTTATTGCCTATGATTTACCAATAGCATTACTTAACGTTGCACACCTGGCAACACAAACTATGGGGAAAGATCAAACATACGTGCATTTAGTGAAAATAACAAATAATATCAACAAAATAATGTACCTGGTATGTGGAACACCTCTAGTCACCGATTTTTGGCAATATTATAATAACTTTCGCATCAGCCGCTTGGTGTTTCAACAATTGACACGACAATCAGTTGCAAAACGTTACATCGACACAACAAGGTGTTAAGAACGCGAGGGACACAGCTAGCCGCCACTAAAATTATTGATTTACAAAACAACAAAAGATATAAAACGGGCCGGGTGCACACCCCCGCGCCGACCGAATCGATCAGAATGATAATTGTCGCGCACAAAGACTACAGACTACTCACCTAGACACTCGGAATGCACACACACACATAAAACAACAACACACAATTTATGTCAACAATGTTTTTGATCACAGAGTACTGTACACTAATTAGATGTATTACGGCACTTATTTATATTGTTTTTATTGTATTTAACTGTTAATTAGTGCGAATTAATACCGATTTGTGTTCGGAGACGCGAGCAATTCGACGATCGCTGGCAAGATGGCTCGCGCGTATGCCGCGCGGTCCGCTCCCCCCGCGCGCCGCGCGTACGTGCAATGAAAGATAGGTGGCCGGTACACGCGAAGTGAGCAGAACGGCCGCCAGTCCCGAGATATATCTCAAGCTCTACCTGTGCCACTACAATGTTGCACTCGATTTTGTACACCACCGTTTTAAAGTATTAGTAAACTTATTACTTTGTTTTCCTAGTAAACAGTTCCCATGAATACCTTGAAGTTGTTTTTCGGTTGAATCGATAGCAATGTTCGCTTATCATTTTCTTATGGGCTTTATTATTAGTGTCAATCGTTATATGCTACACTTAAAAAAAATATAACGACGAAAAATTACATTATCTTTAATATCTAAAAATACCTTAAATGCCATAATACATGTTTAAATTTGTAAAAGCACCTATAAATGACATCTCACAGTCCCAAAACAATAAAATCACTTAATTTAACCCGCACATCAAAGAAATACTCAAACGACATTGATTTACGACATAAATATCTCGCGACATATCTCGGGACGGGTATACAATGCGGGCCGGCCGCAGTTCTTTCCCTTCACACCGCTTTGCCCGTGCGGAGTCTCCCCCCGCACTCCCGCCCTGTCCTCTGCCTACCGACCTCTTATATACTGCTCTCTTTACAACAGAAAAAAACACCAATTTCCCAAATTCCCGAAGCGGTCCGCTCTCTCGCTCGCGGCAGACCTAAGATGGCCGACGACGGCTACCATTTTGATCGCAGATTACACCGCGTCGCGTCCCCGTGCGCTCAAAGCCTAACCGATGTTGCGTCCTATAGTTAAAACACGCTTTATACACGTATCGCACATGTTTTTAGGCTATTTTTTCGCGTACAATACAACGGTGACGTCATTTTGTATATTTTACAATGTTATAATTGTGTTTCGATAGATATTATTGTATTGATTGAATGTGTAAAGAAAGTCCAACTGTCATAACGTTGAAATGTGGCGGCCGGTATATCGTTTTGTCTCTTTTTGTCCATTTGTTGCTCTTCTACCTGTGTTGGGAGACACTGGTGTGCCAATAAGCACTATTTTGCACTTATCAGTACAATACAGGTTAAAAGTATTACTATTCTATTGAAATGCCAATGCTATTATTGGTATATTAATCTATTTAGAGCGTTACAAACAATGGTTTTCATTAAATCACCACTGAGCTAACATGTAAATGACTGGTATAGTTGTTAGAAATACTGACCGCTAAACTAGAGGTCATGACTTCAATTTTTAATCGGGAAAAATATTGTGTAATGCACGAACGTTTCTTTTTGTATTTGTCATCATGCTGCATTGTCTGCACGAGCATTGACTGTGGTGACCACTAATCTGGGAATCATGCTTACCATCAGGCAAATTATCAGTAATCTGGTTACCACAGTAGAGGCTCTACCTAGTTAGAAATCGGATGGCCGCGGTACAACAGTAACACCGGGTAACGCCGCGGGGCCAAGCAAGTCTGAAAAAAGTAGCCTAAGTTACTCCTTATATCATCTGCTATCTGCCTGAGAAAATCCCGTCAAAATCGGTCCAGCCGTTGCAGAGATCATCCAGAACAAACAGACAGACGAAAATTGAAAAAAAAAATTGTATATGTACCGTGTGTACATACATAAGCATTTAGTAAATCGCGAATATTTTAATGTTACAAACAGGCACTCCAATTTTATTGATTAATATAGATGTGTGAGGATATTATTATTATTACGTATAATAAACAAGTTAATTTGACTGTCACGCTTTGAACTCATAACAACTGAACCAATAGTCGTTAAACTTTGCGTACACAATGATGCAAAAAAGAGACAAAAGGCACCCTTATCCAAAAAAAGAATAATAATTGTCCCTGAGTTGTAGAACAAGTAACAAATTATAAAAAACAAAACACCGATTGCGTCAATATCTGCCATCTTTATATAAATTCATTGAAGAACTGAAAAAATGGAAAGAACTGATAAGCAAATATTTTTGATAATTTTGTTTTTTTTTTATTTTGATGTACCCAGTGTCACTCTCACGACTAAGACGAATCTATTGACATCACTCACATAAAAATACGACAAACCGTTTAGGCTCTAGGGCTTGCCAAAGAAATCTACATACATACTCTCGAAAAACATAAACCTCCTTCTTTCGCAGTCGGGTAAAATGACTTTAGTCTTATGCGCGTAGGCAGTTTTATATGAGTAAAGTTTTTGCTAAAATACACATACTTCCTGCCTTCTCGCTATCGCTCAAAATTTGAATGGTACGCTGTGGCACGAATGGGCCAGCTCGACCGGAGTAATACCATGGCCTCACAGAAAACCAGTTGAAACCGCGCCTGCGCTGTCTTTCACCGAGTGAGTGAGGATACCGGAGGCCCAGAGCCCAACCCCTAACCCTCATCCCCCTCCCCATGGCAACGTACTTGTGACGCCTCTGGTGTTGCGGGTATCCATGGGCAGTAAATAGTAATCTTTACTTACTTTCAGGGGATGCGTCAGCTAGTTTGCTAGGGGGCAAATGACACACAAAAATGCCCGCTAATGAACCAAAAGCGAATGATGTATTACATGGTTTTTTTTTAAATAGACAACTCCCGCTTCAGGATTATACGCGTGTCGCGCGGGAGACTTTACAAACATACATGAAACGGGCACAAAGAACACCCAGACTCAGAACAACAATTTGTGGATCACACAAAGTGTTATCCCATGTGGGATTTGAACAACACTTGGAGCAGTTGGAAGCTTCGTGGCGACCGCTTAAACCACTAGGCCAAACGTCCAGTTAAAAATTAAATTTATACTCAATATATAAAGCTGAAGAGTTTGTTTGCATTAACGCGCTAATCTCAGGAACTGGTCTGATTTGAAACATTCTTTCAGTGTAAGATAGCCCATTTATTGAGAAAGGCTATAGTCTATATATCACCACGCTAAGACCAATAGGAGCGGATTACTAATGAAGTCGTTACAAAAACGGTGAAAATTATTACGCTACGGACCAAAGGAGAGGAAAGAGGTTGTGTGGGTCAGCTAGTAAATAAATAAAGTGGCAAACAAGGATGGAGATGATGACTGATGACAACCAGTTCTTATCACGTATAGTAACCCATCAAAGTTGTAAACCATACCTATCACTCTCTTAGGGTTCTTAGCAGCTCATAAAAGTAACCCTTGAACTATAGAATAATAGGCTTCTGTAGTGTATGGCTGTTTGTAATCCTTATCTCATTAAAGCTTTTAACAAGTAACAATTATTAAAATAACCCTCTCTCTTTCGCAGGCGGTGCGGCGACATTCATATACAGCGCAACAGAAATGTATTACAGCGCCATCTACCGATGATACACTGAACTACGGAGTAACGTAGTATACAAAGAAACTACCAATCCTGTATCGCGCAATAGAAGTTCTCACGCCGATTAACAAACATACAACTTCCCAACATCACCTCGCTTGGTCGGATGATCCTCCTTTTGTGTTGGAGGGACATGACACCCGGTCCTCCACAGTCGGGTAAAAAACCCGACTGCTCTTTATTAAATTCGGGTTATTCTTTGTTTTGATGTACCCAGTGTCACTCTCACGGCTAAGACGAATCTATTGACATCACTCACATAAAAATACAACAAGCCGCTTATGTTTTTGGGCGTGCCAAAGAAATATACATACATACACTCGAAAAA
Source organism: Hyphantria cunea (assembly GCA_003709505.1). Classification (NCBI taxonomy): domain Eukaryota; kingdom Metazoa; phylum Arthropoda; class Insecta; order Lepidoptera; family Erebidae; genus Hyphantria; species Hyphantria cunea. Next base: position 19,776 of record PKRV01001870.1, on the reverse strand, counting down.
TATAACCGGATCTGAGGAGCCAGGTATGTGGTGATTCCACTAAAAACCACCTCTTCCTTCATTGTTATTATGCTGGCTCCTTTAGCGTTTTTATAGATATTGGTACCGAACACTTCGTGCACGAGTCCGACTCGCACTTCGCCGGTGTTTTCAAACAAAAGTGGCAAACAATAGATCAAGTTTCGAGAAGAGGATTTCCACTTAAGACAGATTACATGAACTAAAAGAATTGTATAATTTGTTTATTTACTTCATAATAACTTTAAACTTACAACAATAATAAATAAATATTTCGGACATTTAGCACACAACACCATCTAGTCACCATCTAGTCTAAGCAGAGCTTGTATTATGGGTAATAGACAACTGATATGAATACATAAATACTTGTAAATACATACATACTGTACATAGAAAACACCCAAACTCCGAAACAAATATTTGCAGATCATACAAACATTTGGTTCGACTCAGGATTCGAACCCAAGACCTCATGGACAGCAGTCGCGTACGCTACCACTGCGCCACCGAGCCATCAACAATACGCTTAACATAGATTTTTTACAGCAAAATTTTAACGACTTCAAGAACAAATAAACACAAGAACCATCAATATCAATTCACCCAGTAACCCAGTTCGAATATAAAAATACAGTTGGATTGAGATTCTTCTTTTGAAGTCGGTTAAAAAATAGGCAACACGCTATTATCGAAAGAGAAAAACCAATCTTAAAAAGCCCATCACTATCCTAAGTTAGAAAGTGGGAGAGCCACGCTTCGGCACGTCCAGAGTGATGCCACGGCCTTACAGGAAACCGTTGTGAAACAGCGCCCGCGCTGTATTTCACCAAATGAGTGAGGATACCGGAAGCCTTTACCCCAACTCCTCCCCCATCACCCTCCCCAATCGCCGGCTACACACTTTTGACCACTGGTGTTGCGGGTGTTCATGGGCGGCTGTAATCGCTTACCATCAGGCGGTACGTCGGCTCGTTTGCCCCCTATACCATTATGAGTGCCATTGTTTGTCAAATTAAGTGTATAAAGAAAATAAATAACCCGTATTTTAGTTTCCCCCTTTCCCTAAACAGGATTCGCCGAACAAATATAGAATCGAACCCGCTACTAGTTAAACAGGAAGACTTGTTATGTCAACACGGAGCTTTGAACTTTTTGTTGTTTATGATGTTAGCCGACTTTGAGAAATAGAGGATATTTATTTGATTGATGCACGATAAGTTAAAAGATGCTGTTGATAGACTGTTATTATTGTACACTAGCTGCGTTCCGTGGTATTACTCGCGAGTTATAGTATAGTATACAGTTTTATTTCATTTTATAGAATAAAAGTAGCCAAAAGTCCCATCAAAATCGGTCCAGCAACAAGCAAACAGATAGTCAAGACGTGTTTTTTAGTGAATTTATGGTAGAGCTATTAATTTACAATTACAAACAGACAATTTGACTGCCTCTGTGGTGCAGTGGTAGCGAATGCGACTGCTGTGCAAGAGGTCTCGGGTTCGATTCCTGAATCGGACCAAATGTTTGTATGATCTGCAAATATTTGTTTCGGAGTTTGGGTGTTTTCTATGTATAATATGTATGTATTTACAAAAAAAAGTATATAAGTATTAATATCAGTTATATAGTACCCATAGTACAAGCTCTGCTTAGTTTGGGACTAGATGGAGTTGTGTGTTAAAATGTCTGAACATATTTATTTATTTATTATAGTGTCTGAACATATTTATTCAACTTTATTTATTTGTATAATTTTTTAAAAACAAGTAGACTAGCGCATTAGTGTAGTAACTATTGAAAATGATTGCTAAATAAGGGTTCCGTTCCCTAGATAAATAATAATAATAATTATTTATTTTTCTCGTCACAAGGATTCACTTACATCAGGAGCTTAAAAATAAACGTGGAAAATATAAACAAATAACAAATTTATGATCCATTCTGAGAGGCTGGAGTCCATACTAGGGACCCCCTGTGTGATGGATCTCCTGGCCGTCATCTTGAAATCTCCTCATCTGTACAGTTTGCACACTTATATAATTATTTGTGCAATGAACACTATCATATTTTGTTCGATATCGATTTTGAACCTACTATCTCTCTCTTGGCGGTAGGATAGATGACACCTTTCTAGGGATTTCCTTCCGAAGGTACACCTGGTTCCCCGGCTTCTAGTACCCGAGATGGTGTGCGGTTTTAAGTCGGTTGGAGTCCGATATAACCACCACTCGGTGATATTCGAGGAGAACACGGTACAAAAAAGGGTAGATGACACCATTGTCAAATTAATTACTTTTTATCATCAGTCAAAACGATAACTTTGTTTAAAAAAATGTACTAAACACAAAGTTGTGACGTCACTATTTTAGTGAACATTTTTATCAAATAAACATATCAATTAAATAAATTTGTAATAGAAATGAAAAGCTGTAATTAAATATGCCAAACTGTTTTGTAACGTTCGTTTTAATTAACGAGATATCGGTATTTACGATACACTCAACTGTCCTGTTAGGATCACAAACCCATAGACCAAAGAGACAAAGATCTCACACAAAGAAACTCTTTTTACCCGACTACGATGAAGCTAAAAGGAAGGTTTGGAAGTCTATGTACCTATGATTGTATGTCCCACCGTAAAGCCTAAACTACTGAACCGATTTTAATGAATGAAGTGTCAATAGGTTCGTAATAATGGTCCGGGTCATATTCACATCCATAATAATTGTACAACTTCGAAAGAAACTCCGTCTGTAATGCTTTCATAGCTAAGCCGCTGTACTGTTTTCTACGAAATTTAGCATAATAATTAGAAACTTTATTTTTCTCACAAAGGTATGTACAATTTTAGTTATAGGATATTTAGGTAAAAACTAAAAACATTCTAAAAATTGCCTTGGTGAGAGCTGGAGTCCATACTAGGCTCGAAGCCTGTGTGATACTTTGATTCTAGAGGAAGAACATAGGCTACTGGTTACCGGGATAACAGACATTCACGCAAGTAAAATTAAAAGTGAGTGAGGATACCGGAGGCCCATAATACAACTCTTCCCCTCATCCCCCTCCCCATCCTCCAAGACCGGCAACGCACTTGTGACGCCGCTAGTGTTGCGGTTTTCCATGGGCGGCGGTAATTGCTTACCATCAGGCGATACGTCTGCTCTTTTGACCCCTATTCCATAAAAAAGCTAATAAAATACTAAAAGATTTTACATAGTCGTGTTATAGATTTTCTTAACTTATCTAGTTTTAGAAATCGGCTTAATATCACATCAGTGGCGGAAACGATGGACTGGCGGAAATGAAGGGTCCGTGTTGACTTACAGCCAATTGTTATTTAACTAGCAGTGGGTTTGTATCCATATTTACTTGCCTAATAGCTTTCAGGTAAAAGATAAAAGCTAAAAACATACCTACAGTTGCAACACACCGTGTTTTTTTGTGTTTTTCACACCGTTTTTACCGTGGGAGAGCCACGCTTCGGCATGAATGGGCCGGCTCGACCGGAGTGATACCACGGCCTCACAGAAAACCGCTGTGAAACAGCGCTTTGGCTGTGTTTCATCGAGTGAGTGAGGATACCGGAGGCCCATACCCCAATCCAACGCCCCCTATCCTCCTCACCATCCCCCTTCCCCCCAGGCCGCCATAGTGTGGGTCACCATGCTGCATTGTACTTTTTCGCATTGAGGATGGTGACCACCACTCTTGGATTCTGCTCATGCTCTCCATCAGGCAGGGCAGAGTCATTCGAAATCTACAAGAAAATGACCTACATGAGTAGGGTAGATCTCGTTCGTTAAAACGAATATTAGAAAACATCTCAGATGGTATATCCGTATAGTGCCAAATACTACGGAATGTGACCACCCTATTCATCCCTTCGGTGTCGTAAGTGGCGACTGAGCAAGCTAACTACCAGGACAATATCACTGCAAGGAGAAGGAGAACTTCATACAACCTCTATGCCAACCCGTCAAGCCAACGTGGTATCATCATAATTGTTATAATCAGCAAACCATATAATGTAAAATTAGGAAGTCAGGTTATACGATATTAAATGACAATGTGTAAGATTTATTTATATACCTCTGAAATAAATAAAAAGCAGATTAAATACAAACCTAGGGAATAAAAAAACCAGGAACCCCACCTGGTGAGTATGAAAGGATGAATGAAAGAAGAAAATAGTATGAGGAATAAAAGTACGAGCAGCATACCAGCGAGAACTGGAATGAAAGGATTCAGATAGAAATAGGCTCCGATTATGTTGGAGGTGTGAGTATTAAAAAAAAGAAACAGCTAAGCCAAAGGATGCCCCATGGACATAGGCCTTGCTTCCCCAAGGTTTTTCGCCTGCTGATAACGGAAAAAATGTGTATAGAAATTGAAGAGTCTCAAATCAACAGTATAGCGAACTTATAGATTAGATAGAATCCCAACTACGGTGAGCACGATGAGAGTAATATTTATTGTGCAGGAACTCCTGCTCGTCATTACTCGAATAATACCTGGTAATGTATGGCTCACGATACTGACTTCCATCTACATTATATATCCTAAAACCTATCGCTACAATGCATATAATCATGTATAAATTCTATCAACAAATAAAACAATATATGACCTAGGAATAAATAGCTTTTCTCTAAATGCATATGATGGTATATACGGTAGTAATAATAAAAATAAAATTGTGTGTCAGATAATCTGTCTGTTCCGGCTAATCTCTAGAAAGATTGGACCGATTTTGATGTGTCTTTCACTGGTAGATAGCTGGGCTTACATTTATTTTTGACTAGCTTCGCCCATTAATTGCGGTATTAGTGGTATAGTTTCAACAACAAACGCGAGTAACACCGTGGGGCGAAGCTACTTTAAAATATGTAATGAAATACCCGTTTTTTAAAAGGAAGACCTATCTTGAAGGGTTTAGCTTAAGATACATGTAATTATATTTAGTAATGTATTTAAGTAACTTAAACCTTTGAGCTAAGAATAAACCTTTGAATGTAAATAATATCGTTTGCTTATGTACATTGCATTTACAGCATAAACTAGAAAATTAAAATAACTATATTAAGAATACAGCAGAAACCAAAAAGTATTCAAAACTTTTTTTTGATAATATTAGAAAAGGCAAAGAAGTCAATACGCTGTTTTGTAATGTTTTTTTAACCTTTTTGGTCAGAGGAATGCGAGAAATCAATGGACAGGCAATATTTTATAAGCTACATGCTTAGTAAGTTTTACATTCAGACAAATGTCCCAGGGTATGACATTTCAGGTTCCCGCTAAGATTCGCCAATAAAAACTCATATTGTCAATTTGCTTTGACTGTGGCAAAGTAACAAATGACTTTTTAATCGAAAAATACACTTTATATCTATTCTGAAAAGACATAATTTTGCTTGCAACATCACAGCTAGGCCCTCATAAAAATACAAAAAAGTCTAATAAAAGTTAAAACAATGTAATAAGTTATGAGACTGCACAAATAAAAAAAAATTGTATGTCGATGGCGGATTGATTCGCCTGACAGCAAATAGTCAACACATAACAGAGGTCAATGCTCCCATTGAGGTAGGACGACCAGTATACATGACCTACCGCGCTCCTTTCTATCTTTGAGCTATAAGACGTGGAAAGGGGAGTAGGGAGACAGTTTATGGTGCAAGCTATGACTGTTACAATGGCAGGAAGTTGACAAAGATGGTTACGATGTTGTCCTTATGGTACATTGGTTTTCATATTTTTTTTTGAACTTTATTCTAACGGATTTTGTTCTTTGGTATTCGCACGTGTAATTATGCCTTTGTTTGGGTATAACATGTTGTTTTCGACAGATTATTATGATAACTTTCATTATATTTTTTTTGTATTTTATTACTCTCGGTTGTCGAAACTTGCTGTTACTTGTTGGAATACATTCTAGACTTAAATTCACTTGTACTTATGGATGGTTGGCGCTCTTTGCGGGAGGCCTTCGTTCTGTAGTGGATGGCAAAAGGCTGAAGTAAGTAGTCTCATCAACAACCCATAATGTCCCACTGCTGGACTCGGGACTCCTCTCAGGAGAGGATTAAGGCCATACGTCCCCACGCTGACAAAAATAAGTTGTGGCTATGTAATCTTGCCGTTGGATGTTTTTAAGCCGCCCAAAGGCCTCCAACTAAGCTTCACGACTGTTATCCTAGGATAACAACCGGGACCGACTGCTTAACGTGACCGACGGCATCTGAATCACGGAGACGCTCATGGTAACATCCCACCAGCGGTCACCCATCCAGGTACTGGCTGCTCTGTCGATGGTTACCCAAAGCACGACACTATTAGGCTACTTACTCCACTGTTTTATTAACTTTAATCCTGACCCGTTTCGCCCTATGACATTATCAAAGGTTAGTAACAAGTTAGGTTAATATTAGAATATTTCTTCAGCCATTACACAATTTATTTAATGTTTTGTAATATGTACGCAATGAAGATAAATAAATAAAATTAATACATTTTTATGTAGCTACGAGAGCTAATGTGTAAAGGCTTTTTTAATTGTAGCTTCTGATGGTAGGATTGGCAAGTAGAATAAGGTGCAACTTAAGGTTCACAACGCCACCGCGAGCCTGTGATTTCCTTCCCCCTTCCCCAAGAATCAGGAAGACAGAGGCGTTTGGAATCTGGTAACTACTGGTGCTCCTTTGGATATTCATTGGGTTAACATATCTCTAGTCTTTCCGATGGAAAGTATAAGAAGATTCTACTTCTCCTGGTGGAAGCGAATGCGGACAATGGAACAATGCAACATGGTGACCCACACCATGGCGGCCTGGAGATGCTTTTGCATTAACTATACAAATAAATAAAAAAACAAAAATTGGATTATTTATACACGGGCACATAAAATAAAAAAATTTTTTTTAGTGCTTTTTTAAAAACTAGCTTCGCCCCGCGGTTTTGTACCGTGGGTTTAACCACGTCGCTCAGCTAGTCTAACAAAAAATATCAAATCTCATAACAAGGAATTACAATAGATTCAGAAATTGCGAACATTCCGGAAATATACTTAAAAAAAAAAACCACCGCTATGATAACGTCCTCTTTTTGCAGTAGGTTAAAATTACTATGTTTCTATCTCATTCACTCAGATACAGTATACAAACGAATAATTCCAGTAAAAAGAACTAATAATGACTATTTAATGAGTCGTTTACTTTTTGCATGAAATAGGATATTGTGACGCAGCTGTCGCCTACTGGCGTTGAACAGGGTGACCAAACTGCGGGATACTTCTTCTGGTACAGTGACAAACATGCAGATACTTGTTACTCAGATGCAGACTCTTCTTAAGGTACAGGTTCAGAGGTGAGAAGCGACTACGGCCTCTTACCGTGGGAGAGCCACGCTTCGGCATGAATGGGCCGGCTCGACCGGAGTGATAACACGGCCTCACAGAAAACCGGTGTGAAACAGCGCTTACGCTGTGTTTCATCGAGTGAGTGAGGATACCGGAGGCCCATACCCCAATACAACGCCCCCTATCCCCCTCACCATCCCCCTTCCCCCCAGGCCGCCATAGTGAGGGTCACCATGCTGCATTGTACTTTTTCGCATTGAGGATGGTGACCACCACTCTTGGATTCTGCTCATGCTCTCCATCAGGCAGGGCAGAGTCATTGTGGCAGCTTAAACATAAAAAAAAAACCTGGCATTTAAAATACAGTATATATATATATGCATATGAATATGTATGTGTGTGTATATGTATGTTTATGTTTTTTTCTGTGTAAAGCTTCTTTCTATTGATAATGTTACCTCTGTGCACCAGCTACCTTACAAGATTTCTACACCACCCTAAGGAGTTTGACTCTCCCAATGTACATACTCTTTAAAGTAAAGAAAGTCTTATACACACGCGTAATCATCCAGTTAATCTTTATTTCTAGTCACTGATCAGATTTTTTTATATATGGGCTTGCCAAAGTGACTCTACTTTGTCTGGTGGAAAGCATGAACAGAATCTAAGACCACAGACCACTACGGCCACCACTCTCGTTACGAAAGCAGACCAAGCAACCATGCAGCTTGATGATCCAGGCTATACCGGCCTATTGAATTACTTCTGCATTATAAAATTATGATATTGGGGCAAAATATAGAGATAGAGTTCAGTGATGGTACGTGTAGACACGTGGAAGTTAAAATACACAAATCCACTGTGGAACTTTGAGCGCACAATTTTTACTACACTTACTCGGTCAAAAACAAGGAATGATTTGACTAGCGTTGGTTTTTTGTGAGAGAGGCGGCCCTTATGAGCCGAAGCAGGTGTTTCCATGGTAGACATTATTTAAAGTACAGAACAGAAACAGTGCTTCATGTATGATATTAGGCAGCAAGTTTACCTCCATTCCTAATCACTGATCAGCTACTTAAAGATATATATTAAAAAATATATAAAACTCTCTATGTATTATTGGTAATATTATAATTACTAATAATAGTATTCGATCATATATCTAGTTAGTCTAGATATATCTAGTTAGGACACAGATATCCAATGAATGTTCTAGCTTAAGCTTTAGTTTTGTTAAACCACAATTGTCAAACTGTATCTTTATGGTTAGTAAATATTATTATTATTATCATTATATTATCATGTTATCATATGCTATGTGCTAATCTGCTTTTAAATATTAACCTTAGTATATACTCATATATGATTATATTATTATAATTTGGTTAATTAAAAGAAGCTCATATTAAAATGTGTTATCAATTACTCTGCAGCTTTTTTCTGTCTCCATTCTTCTTCACATTTTCCTCTGACTTTAATTACTTTCTACACATATCCTCCTTCACACATTCCTCCTGTTTTAAGATGTCCTCTACTCCACTCTCACAACTCTTTCCACCATATTGCAAATTTTTTGAATCACAAGTCCATTTAGATAAAAAAAAAATGTGTTTTTAACCTACTTGTCCATATCTACACAACAACTATTGGTCACCCTACTATTTATGGAATCAAATTATTGTCGTTAAAATTCCAAAATACAAATGGTTGAATAAAATACCTTTTTGGAATTCCTTAAAACTGGATCTTGTGAGATTTGTACGACATTACATTTTGATGTAATGAATGTATTTATTTATACAGAACCATGGCAGGTGTGTGGCGATATGGCCTTGGATATTTGTACCCTAACGATAGAAAGTAAGCATACTACACAACTTGTAGATTTAATTGTTAACACAGTTTTATTAATCATTGTTTAATCATTAATTAATTATTAATTTGTTAGGTTCAAAATCTTAACATATAATACACTACTTTGTCACCTAACTCCTAAACGGTTGGACCTTTTAGGATAAAATTTTCTGTGTACATTTCAATAGGTTTTTGTGTCGTTTGAAAACACAATTGGACCCGGTAGGTAGCGCTGCTGTAGGTATGTCACCATAGGCTGATAATTACACACAACATTTATTAATTCTAAGGCGGTCAGCATTTTGATATCATTTAAGTTTTTGTCAGTTATTTTGATTGAGTTGTACGGAAACTAAATATTAATCTTTAGACTATAATCAACAACCCATAATGTCCCACTGCTGGGCTCGGGTCTCCTCTCAGGGGAGGGTTAAGGCCATACGTCCCCACGCTGGCCAAGTGCGGGTTGGGGACTGGCAAGACAACGTTGTGGCTACGTAATCTTACCGTTGGATGTTTTCAAGCCGCCCAAAGGCCTCCAACTAAGCTTCACGACTGTTATCGTATGATAACAACCGGGACCGACTGCATAACGTGACCTCCGAATCACGGAGACGCTCATGGTAACATGCCACCAGCGGTCCCCAATCCAGGTACTGACCGCGCCGTCGTTGAAACCTCGGTGATTGTTTCTAATCACCGAGTGCAACTGGGCTATGAACGTCCTAACCTCAAGTCTATATTAAGAAGAAAATATTAAATGACTAATTAAGAATATTGAGAGTCATCACCTGTACTCATTCTATATTGTCGTAAGAGCCGGCTATGGGAACAATCTCCGCAGGACAATAAGAAAGGAAAGAGAAGGAATACTCGACACAAATGCTATGGCAATCCGTCTAGCCTAGTCTAGTAGACCAAAACCTCCTTTCTGAGTTTTTTTTTTTNTGCCAAAATGACTCTGCCCTGCCTGATGGAAAACATGAGCAGAATCCAAGAGTGGTGGTCACCATCCTCAATGCGAAAAAGAACAATGCAGTATGGTGACCCACACTATGGCGGCCTGGGGGGAAAGGGGATGGTGAGGGGGATAGGGGGCGTTGGATTGGGGTATGGGCCTCCGGTATCCTCACTCACTCGATGAAACACAGCGTAAGCGCTGTTTCACACCGGTTTTCTGTGAGGCCGTGGTATCACTCCGGTCGAGCCGCCCATTCATGCCGAAGCGTGGCTCTCCCACGGTATAAAGTCTGAGCTTATGTATATATTGTCCAGCTGTGAACTACTACGTCCTATGTAGTTTGTTTAGGTGGCAGTTATGATACCCATAGAAAATAGGGGTGGGGTGATACCAGGTATCCTTGGTCCATCACCACATGGACTTTTTTTATATATGTGTCAGAATGCCAAAGTGATTCTACACTGCCTAACTCTAAGCATAATTAGACTGCAAATGCTACAATGCAGTATGGTGACCCACACTAAGGTCTGCTGTGGTGCTCCTGCATCATTGGTCTCCGGTATTCCATTCACAATGAAACACGACAGCACGAATGTAGTCATTTTAGGTTAGTCTTCTGTGAGAGGATAGTACTGGCTTTATTTGTAACAAGGTGTTGCCCGCGGCTCCGCGCGCGTATATGTCGGTTATCGCGGCAAATAGTAGCGTATGTGTTATTCTGAGGTATAAGCTATATTACTGTAAAATGCCATCCAAATCTGTTGTGTACTTTTTACGAGAAAGGCTTACAAACATCCATACTTACAAGTTTCCCGTGTTTTTTTTTATGTTATACGGGGCAAGCGAGCAGACGTATCGCTTGATGGTAAACGATTACCGCCGCCCATGGACACGGAAGGGTTTGATTATGGGCCTCCGGTGTCCTCACTCACTCAGTGGAACACAGCGCAGGCGCTGTTTCACACTGGTTTTCTATGAGGCTGTGGTATCACTCCGGTCGAGCCGGCCCATGCACGCCGAAACGTGGCTCTCCCACGTTAAAAATATATTATTAATATTATAATTATAATATTAGTAGGATTAATAGGCTACTTGTAATTATCACCTGTAAGTGGTTTCAAGTATAGCGTCAATTATTGTCTGCAAGTAGTTTTAAGTGGATTTAACGTCACTTGAGCCCAATTGAAAATAAAAGTCGACATTAGGCAGACACCATGCTGAATTGGGTCGATATTTGGCACTGCAAAATTTTTTATTTTGTGTTTATTTTAATTATTAATTAGTCTTGTTAGAGGCGGCCATTCGTGGCTCAAACAACAACCCATAATGTCCCACGGCTGTGCACGGGTCTCCTCTCTGTAGAGGGTTAAGGCCATACGTCCCCACGCTGGCCAAGTGCGGGTTGGGGACCGGCTTTGTGGATTCGTGGCTCTACTGCCAGTATTATCTTAAGTACAGTATAAACAAAGTTTCTATCTATACATCTGCCTGTCTATCAAAAAGAAATAAGTACTCAACAGTTGGCAAACCAAGCGATAGTGAGACATCAAAACGTGTCGCCATATTAGCAGTCAGTCTGAATCGATATGCAATAATGTTCATAAACAGAGGCAAAGTGAGTTGAATATACATCTAGAGGTGAACCGGCGGCCTCCATAAATATTGATTTTATGTGAAAGAGGGCGGCGGCCGGCAGGGTTGGCACACGGACATTTTACAACTAAGCATTTTTTTTTTTTTTTTTTATCTTTAAGCTGCCAAAATGACTCTGCCCTGCCTGATGGAAAGTATGAGCAGAATCCAAGAGTGGTGGTCACCATCCTCAATGCGAAAAAGAACAATGCAGCATGGTGACCCACACTATGGCGGCCTGGGGGGAAGGGGGATGGTGAGGGGGATAGGGGGCGTTGGATTGGGGTATGGGCCTCCGGTATCCTCACTCACTCGATGAAACACAGCGTAAGCGCTGTTTCACACCGGTTTTCTGTGAGGCCGTGGTATCACTCCGGTCGAGCCGGCCCATTCATGCCGAAGCGTGGCTCTCCCACGGTATATATTTTTCATTTTTTATTATTATCCAAAATAATTTAAATTCATAATTAATTACAAAAGAATAAATAAAGTGTTATTGTATATGTATTATAAGAATAAATAAAGCTTATGAAGAGTAAAGTTGAGCATTAAATAACTGTAAGGCGTTACGCTACAGAGCTTCGACATGAGTTATGTCGTCTAACAATTTATTAAGACAAACAGCGCTAGAAACGCTTATTGGCAGGCATAGTTTTCTCACGACCAAAGTGTCCTGAGCGCTGAAATTTCATAGCGCTTGCACATTTCGTAATATAAGTGAGAGTACAAAAGTGACATGTGGCTTGAGATAAGCTTACACACGGACACACATATACAGACACTTTTTAGGCAATAGACCTTTTTACCCGACTGCCAAAGTATGTATGTTTCTACACCAATATGAAAAAAGGGATTTTTGAGCCAAAAAGTACTCTCTAAAAAAGTGTTTTCTAAACACATAGAGTTTGGTACCGACATAAATAATTTTTAACGGCGATTATGAATATATAATATAGTTGCGTAACTTATATGTTTTATATATGATACTGAAGCAGTCGGGTTTTATTTTTTATAATTCATTATTTTTTTTAAATAGGACATCTTTATTTATGTAAATATATATTTTAAGTCAATCAAACAGTAGATGTCGTTAAAAATAGTTATTAAAGTTATTTAACCGGAAGCGATTGCTTTTGCCATTTAATATGCTAATTTCTTTTAACTCTGTAATATGGTGTACAAAATAGAGTTTTCTATTTCAATCAACAACCCATAATGTCCCACTGCTGGGCTCCGGTATCCTCTTAGAGGATTAAGGCCATACGTCCCCGCGCTGGCCAAGTGCAGGTTGGGGACTGGCAAGTGACCGTTGGATGTGTTTAAGCCGCCCAAAGGCCTCCCACTAAGCTTCAAGACTGTTATCCTATGATTACAACCGGGACCGACTGCTTAATGTGACCTCCGAATCGCGGAGACGTTCATGGTACCAGCGGTCAACCATCTAGGTATTGAACGTACCGTCATTGCTTATCCTCGGTGATGGTTTCTAATCACCAAGTTTAATTAGACTATGAGCACCGTTTTCTATCTTTATTTTTTTTTTTTTTATTTAATCTGCCAAAATGACTCTGCCCTGTCTGATGGAAAGCATGAGCAGAATCCAAGAGTGGTGGTCACCATACTCAATGCGAAAAAGAACAATGCAGTATGGTGACCCACACTATGGCGGCCTGGGGGGAAAGGGGATGGTGAGGGCATAGGGGGCGTTGGATTGGGGTATAGGCTTCCGGTATCCTTACTCACTCGATGAAACACAGCGTAAGCACTGTTTCACACCGGTTTTCTGTGAGGCCGTGGTATCACTCCGGTCGAGCCGGCCCATTCATGCCGAAGCGTGGCTCTCCCACGGTATAAATCTATCGCATACACTTGACTTCTATCTTTACTTTATATAGCGATGTATTTCTTGCACTTTATATTAATGTTTTAATGTAAAAGCAGGAAACCAACGTATCACCGTGCAGGGTAATAACTTTATTGAACATAAAATTGATTATTTCCTATTGTGAGACAGGAAATTGTTACGAATCAGTTCCCAATTTCCGAAATTGATATTATTCAAGTTATTAGTATCATTATCACACTGATATAAATAAAAGCGACAGCTTGTGAGCATGGGTGTTTGTATGATTATTAAATCCGTATGCTGTAACGGTTGAACGGAATTAGATAAAATTTTATGTGAAGGTAGCTGCCTTCTTTTATCAACACATAGAGTACTATAAAATATGTAATATTCACGCAGGATGTACAATATAAAAGTCTTAAAAAGTACATTTCATTTCAATGATTTCCAACAGTTTTGTTTTATTTTAAATGGCCTTCAATTAACGTTTGTATATAGTATAAATAATAACCCTCTCCTGATAGGAGACCCGAGCCCAGCAGTGGAACATTATGGGTTGTTGATGATGATGGTAGTATAATCATGTGTATAATGTATGTTTGTTTCTTTAGTTGAACAGAGTCGCTGGTCTAGCGGTTGGCGTGAGCGGCTTCAGATCGAGAGGTCTCAGGTTCGATTACTGGGTCGAACTGCTGCTGGGTTTTCCTTACTAGAATTTAACTCTTGGGAATAATAAAGGCTAAGAAGATGAGGATGTATGACTTTTACATAAACTTTACAGCTAGTTTACATATGTTTTTTAGACAAGGGGTACGTAAATTCTACTGTTATCAAGGTATGTTATAGTAGAATTTACGTACCCCTTGTTAATTATTAACAGTTAGCTACACAAATAGAAATAAAAACATCGATTTTCTAATCAAGTTAGGCCGAAGCAGTTTAAAATATGTAAGAAATTCATCCATTTTAATTATTGTGGTGACTTCCACATACAGCGCCAACAGGAATATACTACAGCACCAAAGATACACTGAACTACGGAGTAACGAAGGAAACTGAGAAACTACCAATCCTACATCGCGCAATAGAAGTTCTGGCGCCGATTAACATATATACAACGTCCCAACATCAACCGTTGGGGCAGTAGCCCGCCAGGCATGATCACCTCGTCTGGTCGGAGGATCCTCCCTTTGTGTTGGAGGGACATGCACCCGTTCCTCCACACTTTTCTCATTATTTTGTAGTCACGATTCGGTTGTCTCGGACACCTTTCACTTTCCCTGGCTGTCACCATTAAGTATAGACGCCGGCACGTGACTTGACCAGGTTTCAGCGTACTGGGCGTAAGTTTTCGCAAAGGAAACTAAGTGCAACAAATCAAAATAAACAAAACCGAAGTCTAGTCGCCTGACGCTCCAATCGCTTGCTCGGGACGGTGCTACTACAGTCCCCGCGTTCCTCTACCAACCAAAGGGACCTAAAATACGACTCCTACGCACATAACGAATCTGGCCAAGTTACATGCCAGTCTCTATATCATCTATTTTTGTTGGAACTCGGCAGAGCCTGTACTATGACATTTAGACTGCTGATAAACATACTTATATATTTCTGTTCTACACAGTACTAAACAGTTCATTGCTGAACTTAAGCCTTACCTTAGGAAGGATATTTTGGCCTACTAAGACAAGCTGGCACGGGTACGACTTTCACCACCAGATGTATTGGTATAGGAAGTGTCCTTCTGCAGCGCGGTTGTCCTGCGCAGTTTTTCTTAATTAGACGCCTCTGACGTCGTGTCACGGGCGTGAGAAGGGGTGTATACATTCCTAGTATCGATAAATCACAACAAGACAGCATATTCATAATTACTTTATACAGCCGTCAACTATTTATTATTGGCCATTTCCAATGTATCTTTTTATAATAAATGGCATTATAAACCCTTCGAATTGTCGGGGGATAGAAGGTATCGTTAACTGTTATATCATTTCATCTCAAATAAGTTCTGCTGTTTAATACAAAACTAGCCAAATGCGAGTCGGATTGGCGCACCGAGGGTTCCGTACAAGCCTGTAGGTATATTATGTGATCTAACTAGAAATGTATGCTATTTGCAAGTTTTCTTATAATTGTGCTATGAAAGTTGCTTCGTACCAAATTTTGAGATTCTGAGTTCACGGGAAGTACCCTGTAGGTTTTGATTCCCTTGCGAGAGTCGAAAATTTGGAGCATATACGGCTATATCTTTTGATTGCGTTGGCTTAGAAGTTTGATTTTTCACAGTCCAAGGGTCACTATTATCTACACCTGAATATTTGATATCAATTTCAGCTTGATACCTCCAAGCATTCCTGAGAAAAAGGCTCTTCACAAATAGACAGACGGGCAACGGTACGAAACCCTAAAAACTGATACCTGTTTGTGTAAAATTCGACAAAGTCTAAGTCTAGAATTTTGTTGTTAATAAATAGGTACAAAAAACTTGGTGAGTGGTCTTATTGTTGAAAATAACCAAATATTCAATTTTTTGCATCTAAATATAAAATCTAAATCAAAAAATAAAGAAAAATAATTTATTTGAACTTTTACGCACAACCCTAGACCGCATTTAAAGCCCGCGGGGATGTCACATGTCTGAGGGCAGTGGGATGTGAGAAAAAGACGGGAACAGTTTCCCGGTATGAAAGAAAGGGACAGGCATACGTTTCCCAGTTCCAGGAGAGGCAAGTACTTAGGTAATTCTTTTTATTCAATAGGTAACGTTGGGTTATACTTTGTATCCTTTTGTGATGGATTTTTGGCGGGATTTAATTAACGGCTTTGTAAATTGGTTGGGCAATCGTTTGTATTTTAAAACTACGAAACTTAAGGAAAGGTTTATTTGTTTTAAATATACGTAAATTAAGTAGGTCACTGCTATTCATAGAACAGTTATGATTATAAAAAACAAGATTTTGTTTGTGATCTCGATTTTATGTGGCACAAAAGTGCTTACAAATGAATAAAATTGAATTGTCTGTAATTTCAAATTAACTGCTCTTCAATAAATGCACATATGAAAGTATATATGTTAAATACTATATTTATATTAATATAGTAGTATAGTAAAGTTTTTAAATTGTCTGTAGGTTTTGCAGGCTCATCTCTCTCGACCATCTAAAATGACTTTGGCGGGAATTTCACCGACAGATAACTGATGATATAAGGAGACTTTTTAGACTAGTTTTGCTTCACGGTATTGCCCGCTTTTGTTGTGAAGGAGTTGTTCCTTCACACCTCAACATGGGTAAATCCGTGGGGCTCAACTAGTTTTTTGGTATCCTGGTTTTAACCAGATTTAACATCTCAACTCGTTTATTTTATTGTAATTCGTTAGGAAGTTGCTACAGCCGTATTCCATCATCAGAACCTGGTACAGTGTATTGTTACACATTAGATTTGAGCCCAATCGCGAAGTAGTTATGGAATAGGGGCAAACGAGCAGACATATTGCCTGATGGTAAGTGATTACTATCCATACATTACCAGTTTGTTTGAAGTTCTCGTTCTCTTTCCAGTGGTGTTGTCTTGCATAGTAGCATAGTTGCTACCTCAGTCGACACTCACTTTACCCTCGGAGTGAATAGGGACGGTGACTCTCTATATTCTGGGTCTGCCTCATTGGTCTAGCGGTTGACATACGCGATTGCCGGTCAAGAGTTTCCCGGGAATCCCGGGTCGGGCTAAAAGTCTTAGTTAGTTTCTATTTAAATAAAAACTATATAACACTTCAAGGTTTGGAAGTTTAGGTCTGAACCCTCGTGCCTCGGAGAGCACATAAAGCACGCAGTAGGACCGTTAGGTCCTGCACCTTATCGCCCAATCGTGTCGGTCGGTCCCATCAGATTATGAGAGACAGGGAACAGACATTGCACCTGTGTTGGCGCACACACTTGTATAATATCTCCTGCGTAGTTGGCTGGTGTCCGTTATAACTGGCCGCAGTGGCCGTAATCTGTTAGAAGAACTTCATCATATTCTTAAAACGTCACCATTCGGAATAGCAGCCATTTGTTTGACTATTAAACGTATTTTCTTATGGCCATAGGCCATTACTTAGTAGAGCCACTTTAATTTCAGCACAAACAGGCTGGCTTGACCAGGATGGTGCTACTTTCCTCTCACAAAAAACCAACCTAAAATGACAGCGTGCGGTGACCATTACTCTTGATTTTGCTTATGCCTTCCATCAAGCAGAGAAAAGTTACTTTGGCAGACTCATATCATACTATATTTGTGGAGGAATGGGTGGCATGTCACTCCAACACAAAGGGAGGAGGATCCTCCGACCAGACGAGGTGATTACGCCTGCCGAGCCACTGCTCAACGGTTGATGTTGAGATCTTGTGTGTATGTTAATTGGCTCGAGAACTTCTATTGCGCGATGCAAGATCGTTAGTTCCTTCGTTACTACTTCGACGTATCTTCAGTAGATGGCGCTATAGTGTTTCTATTTTGCGTTGAAGTCGCCACAATATATAAAAGTTTTCCAGCGAACAGAATTCATAGTCCTGAGGTTAAAGCTACCGAGAATAACAGGATCTGGAAAACAGTTTCATAGGAAACAAGAATCTTCTAACCAGGCTTAATTAATAAAACCTGGTGAATGCTGGAAAATTGTGTTATATTTGCCTTCCTTTTGCAGTGATGCTGTCCTCTGTTATCCTCTTTTAAATACCAAAAAGAACTTCAAAACAGACACACAAGCACTGCTCAATTTTGTATTTATCTACCGGCGAAGTTTGCTCCCTTACGATCTTACGAAACTCATGGGGTTAGAAGTGGAGGTGACGTAAGTAGGTATATACCCAATTAAAACCAATTAGCTATAGTGTGAATGTAAGTAGTGTTAATCCAACAGGATCGATTTTCGACCTTTGGCTTAAGGCCAGAGAAAAACTTTTAGACATAAATGAACTGACTGTGTACTGTTATAATTGTTATTGTTATAATAATCTTTATTGTTATAAATTACCTTTTACAATTGCCTTAAAACTAAAAGTTTAAGCTATATTCAGGTCTAAGGTAAATTAATATCATCTATACTAATGTTATAAAGCTGACGGGTTTCTTTTTTTTTTTATATTTAATCCGCCAAAATGACTCTGCCCTGCCTGATGGAAAGCATGAGCAGAATCCAAGAGTGGTGGTCACCATCCTCAATGCGAAAAAGAACAATGCAGCATGGTGACCCACACTATGGCGGCCTGGGGGGAAGGGGGATGGTGAGGGGGATAGGGGGCGTTGGATTGGGGTATGGGCCTCCGGTATCCTCACTCACTCGATGAAACACAGCGTAAGCGCTGTTTCACACCGGTTTTCTGTGAGGCCGTGGTATCACTCCGGTCGAGCCGGCCCATTCATGCCGAAGCGTGGCTCTCCCACAATGCAAATTCTTTGATTGGTCGATCGTGAATCTCAAGAAGTACTGGTTCAGATTTTTTAAGGTTTAAATTATTATTAGTATTAAGACAAGGTTTAATGAAATCAGCCTACGACCAATGGGAGCATCAACATCAAGAACAGATGTTCTTCATCAACAACCCGTAATGTCCCACTGCTGGGCTCGGGTCTCCTCTCAGGAGAGGGTTAAGGGCATACGTCCCTACGCTGGCCAGGCGGGTTGTGGACTGGCAAGACAACGTTGTGGCAACTTAATCTTACCGTTGGATGTTTTTAAGCCGCCCGAAGGCCTCCTACTAAGCTTGACGACTATTATCCTATGATAACACCCGGGACCGACTACTTAACGTGACCTCCGAATCACGGAGACGCTCATGGTACTTCACGCCTATTCAATATTAGATGTACTAATATTGAGTAAAATATATTATATTCTCCTAATTCTGACCGGCATGGCAAAAATTGCATCACAACAAGAGTTAGGTGGGCTGCGATCAATATACACACTTTTTAGAAACAAATTGTCTTGAATAAGCTTATATCCGTTGTGCATGTTTGTCTTTTATCGCTAAAGAACAGCCTTTGTTTTCCCCAAGAATCAAAGTATCTCGATGCCAATGTTTAGACAGACAGCGTTTTAACCTTAAAAGCGTAACAAAATTA
>PKRV01001867.1:25039-92042 GCA_003709505.1 Hyphantria cunea | reverse complement strand
CTTAAAAGATCCTAAAATGTTCTAATTGTTTCATTTGATTAATATTTTACCACTTTCAAATAATAATAAATTAAATTATTTAACATAAATCAAAATATTAAAATATTTTCACTGTAAGCGAAACTATTATCTATCTTAATGTATCTTGACAAATCTATTGTTAAAATGCTGTTTTTGTTACACACTGCTTAAGTTTTCTCCATTCTCATTCCATTAAAATGTAAAGTGACAACTAGTTCCTATTGCCTATATCGTTTTAATTTTGCCTTATTTCAAATATTACTCTCATGTATGCTGATGAGAATACGTTTAATATATGAGGAATTGTGTTAATTTCGAAGAAACCATATACATTGACTGGCGTAGATATTTAATCAGTCTTTATTTGTTTTATCACTTTATAATACCGCAACAAATGTGATTAACAAGTCACGTTTAGAAGGTTAAAATAACCAATTTTGTTAATTGTACGGATTAACAATTAATATTATAATTATTTAAAACGCATATGAGGAACTATATAAGGTATGGAAGAATTATCTTAGCTGTGTATGCAGTTAAAAACATCTCACGACAATGCCATCAAACAAGGTAATATTGGAAGTTTGTAACTTAAACTTTAGTATTTAATATAATCATAATACAGACATGGGTAGTGGGTACTGTATTGTACGTCATTACTAAATAAATGTACAACAAATTATTATACATTTTTCTTTAGTGTGTGTTCTTCAAAAAAAGTAGCTAAAACAGCTACAAAAAGTAATCTACGATAAAAGTTGTTTTTCAATTAATGTTATTGATTGTTTGAGAAAAATATTACATATGTTATTTTATAATTACAATGTTTGAACGCGAATATTACAAATAAACTTAATTATTTTAATGAACTGGTATAAAAAATATAATTTTTTTATGAGTAGGCTAACCTACTCTGTACCTGACGCCACTGTCACCAAGGCGGCATCTGACGACCTTGTATATTAATTGTTTCCACTATCTTTACTTAAGCTCTTTGTATAACAAAAAGAAACTAAATTCTAAACTGGGCTAAAACCGGCATTTTCGGATACAGTGTTATCTGTCAATAATATAAATATTTTAAATTTCATAAGTGTTATATACTTATTACGTTAATATTTTTCATCAAAGATTTTAATAGTCCACCTCTAAATATTAGCACTAATTAGAGAGGAGGTTTCACCTACAATACCACGTTGACTAGACGGAGTTTATTGCGAGTTTTCCTTTCCTCTCCAGTGATGTTATCCTCCGTAGTTCATCCCTTAATAATAATTTAATATTGTTATTTTTAGATACTATTTATCCTTGGAGTATTGATAGTCATAAAAGCTACTATATCATCACCAAGTTTTGGGGCTTCTAGCTCAGGAGGAGGTACAAGCAACGGTGGTTTTGGCAGTGGTTTACTTGGTGGCTCCGGCAGCAGTAACGGTGTCGGAAAGTCTGGAGGATCTGGTGGTTTAGGACAAGGAGGTTTTGGCAATTTTCAAGAAATTTTTAGTAACATTCAAAAACAGATAACTCAAATGTTAGAAAGGTTCCGTAGTGGGCTTGGATTTTAATTTGATAATAAACAGTGACTTTACATTAAATAAAACATACACATCTAAGAGTACCTGATAATGTAGAAATAAAAGTTAAAAACAGCACCATTGCCTTTGTCATTGTCTAGGTACCTAGCCTTTATTATTCTCAAGACAAATTTGGGTCAGCAAAATAAAATACACTATTTAATTTTGTACATTTATTTTTGTTTTTCTCAAACCAGTTTTTCCTGAATATCAGATTTCCACCGAGCGACTGGCATTGACCCTCCGAATGCTGAAGGCGAACTGCTGTCGCAAACGTTACTCACAGCAAATAAGTCACAATATTATTTCAGTCCTCAGTATAGTCGTCATTTAACCAACGTTTTAATTTAAAGCAATGGTTCTGTTATTTTCAACTTTAAAGTTACAGCGTTAAAGATGAAAATAATACAGAAGCGTCACATCAAGTTCAATAATGTTTGTAAACAAGGCCGTAAATTTGCAATGATAACACAGCATTACACGATTTTGGTAGCTTCTTAACTGTTAGCTGGAATGAATAGGAAAGGAGCCATAGATGAAATGTTCCAAACATATGTATAACTGAATGATAAATAAAACTAATTTAAATGCTATTGTCTAGAGACTTAACTTGGTAGAGTATAAAGAACATTTTATAGCGTAACAACATCTATGGTACTATATTTTGACAAATAAATATCTATACCGATATTTTTACGAAATATTAAGCGTATAAATTCTTAGATAAAAACTTGCAAAGAAATAGAACCAAGATAGAAACATATAAACAAACCATTCTAATGTCGGTACATTTCAACAAACTGTTTACATCATTCAAGGCCATTGAGATATACCTATAGAGGTGTAAACTTCATTACTATACGTCGCAAAAAATGTAAAAACTGGAACTATGAAGATGTGGCTTTGAAACTATTAGAAATTTGAAAGTTAACATACGCGTGTCTCAATAACACGCGTCGAAAGAACATTAACGTCGCTATGATTAGAAAAAGACAACGCATAAACATCACAATGGTGGGCCAGTGTTGATAACTCTATGAAAATTTACCCATAATAACCGAGAAAAAAAAGTGTTTTTATGTTTTAATGGAATAGATACGAATAATAAAATAGCTGTACATTTTAGGTTAAGATAATTTATAAAAAAAAATAATGAAACACCGCTGTGAAGCATCAATTTTGTATATAATTGTCATTCAAATTCTTTTTGTAATTTTCTTTCATGGTAAGATCTTATTTTTATGTGGAATTCGCCATTATTGAAACATTCAATAATGGCGAATTCCAAAAGCGAATGACCAGCTTGTATTGATGATAAAAAGCCCCTTTGGTGTATCGCAAATTCTTTTTAATATTAAGATTTTCTAAAGATTTAGAAATTACCGTTATAAGTCCAAATTTGGGAGACAAAGACCTCGAGTCGAATAGTTTTATAGTATATCTTATAATGCTTTCACAACTAATACAAATTTAATTCAGATATTTTGATGGGTAACTTAATCCACCTATATCTTTTAAACTCATTATTTTATGAAACCATTCAAAATTTTAGCTAGTAACGCTTTACATGAAAATGTTTTTGTTGGGATATGTTTTTCTTCTCTTTTCAACACCCTATTGATAAGGAAGTATATTTTTTGTAGCTATACTTCAATTCAAAAAACATAACGTAGGTAACTCTTTTGGTTACAAAAAATGGGATCGATGAACTTAATACTATGAATATGTTCATAGCACGTACCTCTATAATAATAGACATTGGAACAAAAAATCATAAATTACACTATTATGGTCGTAATTTCCCGATGCGCAACTACCATCAAGCTTACGTTTTTAATATTTTTTTCTAGAATGTTATGTAAACTAATCGTAATAGGGTGTACCTATTACAAATAGTTTCATCATCAGCCTATCGCAGTCCACTGCTGGACATAGGCCTCTCCAATTTCACGCCACTTTGTTCGATCTATGGCTTCTCGCATCCAGCTCCTGCCAGCTGTCCCGCTCAAATCATCGCTCCACCTGGCCGTCCTGCACTACGTTTGCCGAGACGCGGTCTCTAGTCAAGAACTCGTTTACCCCAACGGTTATCGGTTCTTCGGCAAATGTGGCCAGCCCACTGCCACTTCAGCTTGCTAATCCTGTGAGCTATGTCGATGACTCTAGTTCTTTATCGGATCACCTCGTTTCTGATGCGATCCCTTAGAGAAATGCCGACCATAGCCCTCTCCATAGCACGCTGAGTGACTTTGAACTTATGGACCAGTCGATCTGTAAGTGTCCACGTTTCGGCTCCGTATGTCATTACGGGTAGGACGCACGAAGACTTTCGTCTTTAGGCACTGCGGGATCGACGATGAGAAGACCCGACGAAGTTTCCCAAACGTTGCCCGACCTAGCTGGATTCTTCTATTCACCTCGTCCTTAAAGCTGTTTCTACCTAACTGCAAAGTCTGCCCGAGGTATACATATTTTTGAACAACTTTGAGAATGGCACCGTGTACCGCAACCGGTTCCGGTAATACATGTTCATTGAACATGACCTTGGTCTTGTCCAAGTTCATTCGTAGGCCGACGCGCCCAGTGGAGTTAGTCAGGTCGTTCAGCATCTGTTGTAGGTCCTACAGCGTCTCTGCCATGATGACGATGTCATCTGCTAATCGCAAGTGAGAGATGTAATCGCCATTGATGTTGATACCGCGTTCTTTCCAGTGCAGCGTCTTAAACAAGTCCTCCATTGCATTAGTGAGTAATTTCGGGGATATAACGTCCCCTTGTCTCACTCCTCGATGTAATTGTATGGGTTTTGTATGCTGGTCCTGTACTTAGACGGACATAGTGGCAGCTTTGTAGAGACATCTCAACACTTGGATGTATCGCCAATCTACTTGGCAACGCTGCAGGGACTCTAGAACAGATCAAATCTCGATCAAGTCGAAGGCCTTTTCATAGTCCACAAATGCTATACACAGGGGCTGATTATACTCTTCGGTCTTCTGTATTATCTGCCGCAGTGTGTGGATATGGTCTATGGTGCCATATCCGCGCCGAAACCCAGCCTACTCCGGTGGTTGGTATTCGTCGAGTCTTCGCGCAAGACGGATCGAGATGATTCTTGAAAACAGTTTATAGACGTGGTTCAGGAGGGAAATGGGCCGATAGTTCTTCAACATGGTTTTGTTTACCTTTTTTGAAATTGAAGAACAGGACGATCACACTCCTACTCCACGCCTTTGGAGTTCTCCCTTACAACAGGACAGCGTTAAAAAGCTTTAGGAGCGCCTTTAGTACGGGTAATACAAATAGTTTACATAACAAAAATTGAAACCCAGACTTAACAGTTAAAGTTAAGTTAAAGGTAGTAGTAATCTTCTGGAAACCTAAAGCTGAATATGGGTGTTTTTCACCGGTATTGATAAATGATTGTTTACTCGATAAAGCCTACGTGTGTATTATTCTTGTGTTATTAGACGTAATTGCAGAGTAGAAAAAACACAATTACCTGGATTGACTTCCATGATGAATCTTATTAAACCAGGAATTATGTAGTGAAATATTACTGCCTCTTTGTATTAAAAATTACCTATTTCCTAGAAATTATTACATCTAATTTCAAGGAGTTTACAAAAATAACAAGTATTTAAAAGCAAGGTAAAGATGTGCTTCTGTTTACTACATAATTACACTTATATTTATATATACATATTTTTCTAACAATTTTTTTTTAAGTATTTAATTATATTTATTATACTTAATTATACTTTTTAAAAAGTGATTCATGTTTCGCGCAAGCAGCTAACGTTTTGAAGCTTTGTATAATGTTATTTTTAGTGTTGGTTACCATATATATACATGTACCAGAACAACAAATAAATAAAGTTGAAGTGTCTGTATTGTTATTGTATTTACAAATTAACAGCTTTTGACTAAATGCAAAAGGAAATATAGGTATAGGATACTCACATCAAAAACTCTATTTGTGGTAGGTGGTGCCCGCGTTTGATGTCGTATAGCGGGTAACACCACGAGGCTCAGCTAGTTGTAAATATTTTGCTGCTTTGCTTTTATTTAAGTTTTGTTACTCTGTTTGAACCTAAATAAAGATACGTTTAAAATTATAGCATTTAACTTCTGTGAGTTTTAACGACGCATTGAGGAATTAATGCATTTTTTCAATGGAAATGTGTCTCTTATGAATTTTTAATGTGTCTTTTATGAATAATGAATTTTTCAATTCTTTATTTTCTTTAAATTATCTTTGAAAAACAACACAGTTTTAAAAGGAATAGCCTAAATCAGAATTATTACTTGACGTCATCATTTGTTGGTGATAAAACTACAAATTAAAATATATTTATTTCATTCTTACTTTCTTATTATTATTATTTTGAGTACAGAAGCTTTAGTTACTATTCTATCTAATCTAATAAATTTTTGTAACAAATATCCTAATTTTGAATTCTTAATTTGTGTATATAATTTTAATATCTATACGACCTACAAACCTTCAAGAAAAGAGCGTACTCCTTCTTAAAGGGCCGGCAACGCACTTGTGACGCCTCTGGTGTTGCAGGTGTCCGTGGGCGGCGGTAATCGCTTACCATCAGGCGATACGTCTGCTCGTTTGCCTCCTATACCATAAAAAAATCTATGTTCAAACAACAAGTTTAGTTCTAACAAAATTTAGAATAACTTACTATACTAATTTGAATAAATTATACCTATACAAGGTCATAATACACGTACTCACGAATTAATGGATAGATAGATCTTTATTCGACTTTTTATTCATACCTAACATTTTAATACTACACTTGTTTTAAAGTACTGTAAAATTACGATATTTATACTAATCTTTAAATATGTAAACCCTTTATTGAATCGCGCTTCGCGGAATTAGAAATTATAATACATTTAGGATATACCCATTTTGTTGATGTTACAATTACGTCACCATATAAAAACATATATAGTGTGGTATATAAGGCTTACAAGATCAACCGACATTTCAGTCTAATTTGACAAGCAGCTTACAACCATGGCATCATTTAAGGTAAATAATTTCTGATTGTTTTCACTGTATTAACACTTAACAAAATATATCGAGATCCTTTATAAGGAAACAAATGCTTCAGAAAACTTTTTGTACTAGCAAGTGTCGGCAATATATATGATCAGTTAATATAAAAATCAGGTCATGATGAAAATTAAATTAAGAGTCAGGTTTCAATATCTTTTTGGTTTTGGTCATAATTAAAATTATATTAAAAGTCAGGTATCAATATCTATTTCGTTATACACCAAATAGATATCGAAACCTGACTTAAAATTTAATTTTTATTTTGATATTTGATATTTGACTGCACGTTTGGCCTAGTGGTTTAAGTGGTCGCCACACCGCTTCCTACTGCGCCAAGTGTTGTGGGTTCAAATCCTTCATGGGACAACATTTTGTGTGATCAATAAATTGTTGTTCCGAGTCTGGGTGTACTTTGTGTCCGTTTCATGTATGTGTGTAGTCCCCCGCGACATAGGAATGTATATTCCTAATGCGGGAGTTGTCTTTTTAAAAGATAAAGATAGATTAATATACACTGATCATGTATATTTCCGACACTACTTTTATTGTTGAATCTAAACCAATTATATTATACTGAAACTAATCATAACAATACGGCAACCTTCAAATATGTACACTTACTTTGAAATTATGACAACATACTTCATTCTTGCTACGAAGTAGTCTCTTTCTGTCAAAAGGACTATCATGTATCGGCGCACATGAAAGGCCGTCTTATTCTTGTTATTCTGCTATCTACGAACTTGCAAATACTTTAATGTATTTTTACCTTTTTCAGACGGTTCTGATCTTCGGTATATTGATGACTCTTGTAGCAACTGCATTCTCACAAGGTTTCGGAGGAGTAGGAGGATTTGGTGGAGGTAGAGGTGGTTTTGGTGGGGGCAACGGTGGGTTTGGTCAAGGAGGATTTGGTCAACAAGGGTATGGCCAACAAGGGTTTGGTCAGCGCGGATTTGGTCAGGGAGGTTTCGGTCAAGGCGGGTTTGGTCAGCGCGGATTTGGTCAGGGAGGTTTCGGTCAAGGCGGGTTTGGTCAGGGTGGTTTTGGTGGCGGCGGTGGATTTGGACGTGGACAAGGAGGATTCGGACGCTAGTAATGGATTAACGAGAAACGAATGATGCTAAAAATATAAATCTACCATCAATGTTATTTATTTGTAAAGGAATATTGTTACTGTCAATAAAAACTTACAAGAACTAAAAATGTTTAACTGTCTCATTTAATTTATATTTTACCGCTTTTAAATAATAATTCATTAAATTATATAACATAAATCAAAACAAGCAAATATTTTCACTGTAAGCGAAACTTATTACCTGTCTTAATATATCTTGACAAATCACTATTTAAAATACTGTTTTTATGACGCACTGCTTTAGTTCTCTCCATTCTCATTAAATAAAAATGTAAAGTCACAACTTGTTCTTATTGCCTATAACGTTTTAATTTTGCCTTATTTCAAATATTACTCTCATGTATGCTTATGAGAATACGTTTAATATGTACGGAATTGTGTTAATTTCGAAGAAACCATACACATAGACTGGCGTAGATATTTAATAATAATGGGTTAAAATAACCAATTTTGTTAATTGTACGGATTAACAATTGATATTATAATTATTTAAAACGCATATGAGGAACTATATAAGGTATGGAAGAATTATATTAGCTGTGTATACAGGTAAAAACATCTCACGACAATGCCATCAAACAAGGTAATAATGGAAGTTTGTAAGTAAAACTTTATTAGCATTTAATACAATCATAATACAGACATGAGTAGCGAGTACTGTATTGTACGTCATTACTAAATAAATGTACAATAAATTATCGTTTTTCTTTAGTGTATGTTCTTCAAAATAAGTAGCTAAAACAGCTCCAAAAAGTAATCTACGATAAAAGTTGTTTTTAATTGATATTATTGATTATTTGAGAGGAATATTTAATGTGTTATTTTATAATTATATTGTTTGAACACGAATATTTCAAACAAACTGAATTATTTTAATGGTCTGACCGGGTATAAAAAATAACCTTTTACCTAAAGAGTAGGTATACCTACTCTGTACTTGATGCCACTGTCACCAAGTCGGGATCTGACGCCCTTGTATATTAATTGTTTCGACCATCTTTACTTGAGCTCTTTGTATAATGAAAAGAAATAAAACCACATTCTAAACTGGGCTAAAACCGGTATTTTTGGATATAGTGTAAATCATCAGTGTAATCTGTTAATAATATACATATTTTAAGTTTAATAAGTTTTATATAATCATTGCGGTAATATTTTTCATCAAAAATTTTAATAGCCCACCTCTGAACATTAGCATCTAATTAGAGAGGAGGTTTTACCTACAATACCACGTTGACTAGACGGAGTTTATTGCGAGTTTTCCTTTCCTCTCCAGTGATGTTGTCCTCCGTACTTCATCCCTTAATAGTAATTTAATATTCATATTTTTTTATACTGTTTGTCCTTGGAGTGTTGATAGACATAAAAGCTACTATATCAGCACAAAGTTTTGGGGCTTCTAGCTCAGGAGGAGGTACAAGCAACGGTGGTTTTGGCAGCGGCTTACTTGGTGGCTCCGGCAGCAGTAACGGTGTCGGAAAGTCTGGAGGATCTGGTGGTTTAGGACAAGGAGGTTTTGGCAATTTTCAAGAATTTTTTAGTAACCCTAAAAAACAGTTAGGTCAAATGTTGGAAAGGTTCCGTAGTGGGCTTGGATTTTAATTTGATAATAAACAGTGACTTTACATTAAATAAAACATACATATCTAAGAGTACCTGATAATATAGAAATAAAAGTTAAAAACAGAACCATTGCCTTTGTCATTGTCTAGCTACCTAGCCTTTATTATTCTCAAAACATATTGGGGTCAGCTAAACAAAATACACTATTTAACTTTGTACATTTCTTTTTGTTTTTTTTTCAAACGTTTTTCCTGAATATCAGATTTCCACGGACTGCGACTGGCATTGACCCTCCGAATGCTGAAGGCGAACTGCTGTCGCAAACGTTACTCACACCAAATAAGCCACAATTTTATTTCAGTCCTCAATATAGTCGTTATTTAACCAACGTATTTAATTTAAAGCAATGGTTCTGTTATTTTCAATTTTAAACTTACAGCGTTAAAGATGAAAATAATACAGAATCGTCACATTAAGTTAAATAATGTTTACAAATAAGGCCGTAAATTTGCAATGATAACATAGCGTTACACCATTTTGGTACTTTCCTAACTGTTAGCTGGAATGAATAGGAAAGGAGTCATAGATTAAATGTTCCAAACATATGCAGCATCCATCACGCCTAGTTTTTGAGGTACATTTCAATTTTTATTAACATATACCTCGTGTAACATTATTACTTCTACCAAACTCACTTCAGGCTTAAATATATGATAAATAAAACTAATTAAAATGCTATTGTCTAGACTTAACATCACTTCGTAAGACTTGTACACCAGAAATCGTTGAATGTAAGGAACGTTATATAACTTAACAACATCTATTGTACTGTTACTAAGAAATAAATATATCTTGGTATCTGGTTGGTATCTAGCAATTTATACGCATAATATTTCCAAAAAATATTTTTATCTAAAAGCTTGTATAGAAAAAGGATCAAGATAGAAACATATAAACAAACCATTCCGGTGTCGGTACATTTCTAAAAACTGTTCACATCATTCAAGGCCATTGAGATATACCTATAGAGGTGTAAACTTCATTACCATACGTCGCAAAAAATGTAAAAACTTGAACTATGAAGATGTGGCTTCGAAACTATTAGATATTTAAAAGTTAAAATACGCGTGTCTCAATTACACGCGTCAAAAGAACATTAACGTCGCTATGATTAGAAAAAGACAACGCATAAACATCACAATGGTGGACCAGTGTTGATAACTCTATGAAAATTTACCCATAATAACCGAGAAAAAAAAATGTTTTAATTGAATAGATACGAATAATAAAATAGCTGTATGTTTTATGTTAAGATAATTTATAAAAAAAAAATAATAATACACCGCTGTGAAGCATCAATTTTGAATAAAATAGTCTTTTAAATTCTTTTTTGTAATTTTCTTTCATGGTAAGGTCTTATTTTTATGTGGAATTCGCCGTTATTGAAACATTCAATAAATTCCAAAAGCGAATGACCAGCTTGTATTGATGATAAAAAGCCCCTTGGGTGTATCGCAAATTTTTTTTAATATTAAGATTTTCTAAAGTCTTAGAAATTAATGTTATAACCAAATTTGGGAGACAAAAACCTCCAGTCGGAAGTTTTATAGTAGATCTTATGTAATGCTTTATCAACTCATACAAATTACATGCAGATATTTTCATGGGTAACATAAACCACCTATATCTTTTAAACTTATTGTTTTATGAAACAATTCAAAGTTTTAGCTAGTAACGCTTTGATGCATATTTCAAATCTAAGGTTGACAAATTTTGTTAACAACAAATCTTCTTAATGTGGAGATATGTTTGTAAATAGGTTATAATTAATTTTTTGCTCTTCCCAATCATCACACGAATCTTTTTCGGAGGTATGCAATTTTTTAGGACGATCAGACAAAGGTCCTTTAAATGTAACGATATGATCTTCATTATTTACTAGCTGAGACCTGCGGTATTACCCGCCTTTTTTGTTGAAACCGCGAGCAACGCCACGGGGTGAAGCTAGTCTAAAAAGAAGCCTAAGTTACTCCTTATATCATCAACTATTTGTCGCCGTTCCAGATATTACCTGGAAAAAACAGACAGACTGACAAAAATTGTAAAAATTAGTATTTTTATAATACGTACCGTGTATATGTAAGTATTTAGTAAAAACGGTTATTTTATAATTACAAACGGACACTCCAATTATATTTTATTTATGTAGATAGAACACAAACCATTAATTTTTCCAAGAGGCACACGATTCCCTCCAAAACTGCTTCTAATTCAAGGTGGTTCAGTATTTTTTTATAGGCTGATTTTAGTAGCACAACATTAAGATTTATTGGCCATTAATATGCGAACTTTCAATTATCAACAGCCTTTTACAGTCCACCGCACATAGGACTCTCCGTAGAAAAGAGGTTTTGATCTACTGTAGACGGGATGGTATAGAGTTTTATTTGTCCCGAATGGTATAAGAAAACGGTTCCCGGATCCCTCCCGTCTCAGGCGCAGAGTGGCACACCGTGTGGTTTTAATCGGTTTGATTCCGACACACCGTCCCGCCGCAATCCCTGGTGGAGTGAAGGCCCGAGGTGGTTTCCACACGTAAAAAAAATGGTTTGCTCCAAATTTTTCTGCTCTTTGCAGTGATGTTATCCTGCTTAGTTTATCCCTTAGTGGTCCTTAGTTACGATACCCACGATATGAATAAGGCGGTGGTGACTCCGCATAAGAACTCACATGTTCTTATGCGGAGTCACCACCAGTCTCATGGTTTCTTGTCTTTGGAAGTCTAGTCCAGGGTACCCAAATTTGATCAAGGGCCTCCTCCATGTACCTATACTGTTTCCTGCCTTTGGCAAGTTTAGTCCAGGTAGATCCTACTGCCCGCACTAGAGCTAGTAGCACAAGTGCAGAACATGTTAACTCCAGCGCCCATCATTTACACGTAA
This sequence comes from Hyphantria cunea, assembly GCA_003709505.1. NCBI lineage: Eukaryota > Metazoa > Arthropoda > Insecta > Lepidoptera > Erebidae > Hyphantria > Hyphantria cunea. Next base: position 79,724 of record PKRV01001867.1, on the reverse strand, counting down.
CACATGACCTGCCCAGCGCCATTTTAGTCTAAAGGCTGTTTCTGCTTCATCTACCAGGCTGGTATACTTTCATATTTCTGATTTTTTATATTTTGTTTCAGTTCTATCGTGCTTCTTTCAGCTGCTTGTTACAAGACTTGAAAATATAATTTATATCGTCAGCGATCGGCTCTGATACCCGTAGAGCAATGTGGGAGCCACTATGGTTTCGAAAGCTGTTTTATTCAATTTCATAGGTATTTTGAATTTATTTAAATTATATTTATATATTTCAAACATATAAATATATGTTCAAACATATATTTATATGTTTGAAATATATGTTTTCGAAACTAAGACATATTAAAACAAACTTTAAGGGGATTTGTGCTATTGCTCGTTGCAACGAAAATCAAACGATCTTCGGTAAAATTTAAATTGATTAAATACTGGTCACGACACGACCCCAAGAACAAACGTTTAATATTTTTATACATAGTTAAGTTAATATTTTGATATTCCAATTAAGTTGAATCCAAAAACTGCCTTCGAAGACTATATAAGCCTTAGAAGTATCGCCAAATTAATAGTACATCGTGAAAACCAAATAACAACCATGGCATCTTTCAAGGTAGGTATTTTTGTTCCAGGGTTTTTATTTCTGTTTTATTTGTCAGTTTTTAATTATTTTTTGTCATTAAACGATTTTCTGAATTTCGTAATATTTTCAAAACGCTAATTAAACCGCAAATTAACCCAGGAGGAGCCATAATAGGGTCATATGGCTTCGCTCAACTAGAGTTATACCGCTGATTTTTGCACAACCAGAGTTAGCCTATACTGTCGATGCTTTCTACCGGATTAGTAAATTCGAACACCCTCCCGCCCCCTTTCACATACTTAGAAGAGGAATGCCTCTTCTTCATCGTCATTATAGTCTGTATGTATTGTTTTGGGTAGAATAATATAATTTATTATTGTACGCTTTAGGAATAAGAATATTTATTCAACAGGCTACATATTTAAGTTTTATCCTACATTTACATATTTGAAGTGTATTTCTTAAATTTTTTTTTAATACCTATTCCCGAGATAGCGAGAAATTATTATATAACTCCAAAGATACTTTCCTTTTTGGTCGTATATCGGTATTACAAATAAAAGAATTGGGTTTCTTTTAACAGACGTAACGTATAATACGTTTATACTATATGTTTAGTAATAATAAGCGCTAAAACTAGATAAACCTAGAGATAATCTTATGCCATACAAATATTTTCATATCATTCTGTTTATGCAATTTTTTTTAGTTCTAATTTATATCATATAGAAAACATTAAAAAAACATTTCATGTTTTATTCATTGTTTATTTCAAATCCCGGGTCGGGCCAAAAGTATTATTGACTTTTTTATATTATATACACTATATTATATTATAACATCTGCTCGGACTTATAAACTATAATATCTCCTGCGTAGTTGGCTGGTCTTCGTTGAGCCTGGCTGCCGTGGCCGAAATCGGCTAGGAGAACATCATAACTTGGTGAAATAATAAATAATTATAAATAAATACAAATTTCGGACATCTAACACAAAACGCCATCTAGTCTCAAACCAAGCAGAGCTTGTATGATGGATACTAGACACCTGATATAAACACACAAATATTTTTATTTTTGTAAACACATACATATTATATATAAAAAAAACATCCAAACTCCGAAACATATATTTGCAGATGCATACAAACATTTGGTCCGACCCAGGATTCGAACCCGAGACCTCATGAACAGCAGTGGCATACGCTACCACTGCGCCACTGAGGCAGTGTGGCAGGCAGGAATTGTTACTATTACTTGTATTCAGTTTTAAAAAGAGATACGAAGTAACAGAGTATTGCAGAACTTTGATTTAAATACGAAAAAAATTGTTATAAAGTTGGAATTTAATCAATGATAATCTGTGTTCGTGCGTTTCGTTGTTGCTATCCACGCGTGACTAAATTTTAATTTATTAAGTCAATAAACAGCTATCGACGTATTTAAATGCATTGTGAGGAAACCATCAATTTATTTTAAACGCTTTAATACGATAAACGCTGGAGATTTAGAATGCGGCTCTCGAGTGGTGGGTGAGATGGTGTTCACAGGTGTAGGTTTCAAAAGAGTAGATAGGTCAACTTACCATAAGGTGACCTATCTACTGTTTTGGCCCTTAACCAACAATGAAAAGAAATGTAAATACAGGTAGACAATAATAAGAATATCACATTCTAGAATTCAACTTATTTGTATTTATTCCACTATTACAATATATTTTAACAAGTTTAATCAAGTACCTACAATCCAGAGTAAAAATTAAACAATCTCACACAACAATCTGATTCTGTTCTGAACAATCCAACATACATATATATTTCTAAAAACTTACATATTTTAGATGAATAACAACGAGACAAACAATAAATGATCGTGTTCATCGCCCAAACATTTGTCCTGAGTAGGATCGCGATCTCTGGCTTAGCAGTCAGGATCACTAACTACAAGGCAGACAAGCCAATCAATAATCATATGTACTAAACCTCTTTCATAAAAAGAATACTTTAAATAGTTCATATCTTCAATGATTTATCATTTCGAAAATTTTATTCTTGTCAAAAATTTTAGTCTTGTCTTGTTTAAAGAAGCTACAGTTAGTTATGGCTTTTATTGAACTACTATTATTGAACTACTTATTGAAGTTGTAACTTTATTGATAGCAGTATCTTTATATCTAATATATAGTACACATTTATATTATAAAATACACATTTTTATCTATAAACACTGGGCGACCACTAGTTAACAACACTTTATTTTTCAGGTGGTATTCCTCTTTGGAGTTCTCGTTGGTTTTATAAATAATGTCCTAACACAACGTTATGGCAACAATGGGTACGGCAATGACGGCTTTGCTGGCCGAGAATATGACAGAGGAGGCTTTGATAATGGACGCTATGGGAATGAAGGCTACGGTAATAGTGGTTATGGCAACAACGGGTACGGAAACGGAGGATTTGGTAATAGAGGTCCTGGTTCCAGAGGCCCTGGATTATTTGGTCGCCAAAGAGGCTTCGACGGTCTTCAAGGAAGTTTCGGTCCGGGAGGATTTGGCATTAGATTTGGTGGTCAACCGCGAGACTATAGACGCTAACTTGTCGACGCATAGAGAGATAATAGTATATAAACTGTTTAAAAATATCATACGCTTTTTATTCGTATATTTTATAGGTACATATTTTAAACACACAAAAAATAATCTGTTTAATCCATATTAACCTTCGTCCGTTACTATTTCACGGCTAAACCAAAGAAAAATACTACACCGATTACAATGTAACTGGAGTGGAAATTATTTGATTCTTGAGAAAGGACATAGACTAATCTTTACTGCGATAACTAGCATACAAGCAGGTGGAGCCGCGTGCAAAAATTAGTTAGTAACAAATGTTCGCTTCGCGCTATTATTATAAATTACAACTCTCTGTAAGTGTAATACCTTCTAAGCACTGATGACGTAAATCTGTTAGTATAGTTAAGGGTGTCAAGTACACTAGGTAATACGATGTTATACTTCATCTCATTGTCAAGTGAGAATTCGAAAGATCTGTGAGAAATAATGCCTTTGTTAGACTGGCTAGCTTGTAGCTTGCCAGTCTATGATGACGTATCGATTTGTAATTAATCTTGTTCAGTAAAAGATAATCTTAATATTCCTGATGTAGATACTATTATATTCTTTAGATTTACGACATCATTATAGATTTCAATACTTTAGAAAATATTATATCATCTTTGGTGATGATATTATGGAAGAAAATATAATTTACATCAATAACGGGTTTATAATATATTACCATTGTTTGGTAAAGATTATATACCAAAACAAAAACAATATAAGATACATAAGTATGGCCTTACACAGCCGGTTTTTTTATTAAAAGATCGTTTCCAAAATATAACTCTCCTTTTTCGATTCCCGGGCCGAACTGCTGTTGAGTTTTTCTTACAAGAAATTCTTGATAGAAGCCCGGAGTATGGCAGTGTTTCCCGCTCGTGCCTTGGAAAGCACGTTAAGCTGTCGATCCCCAGTATTCAAGATCTATGGCAATCGCTATTGAGAAGTCAGTGCCCTCAAATATACTGGCAACTAGTTCAACCTTCGAATTTAGTTCACCCTCAGGGTTGCGGGAGTCCGATGCCAGTCGCTTCATGTAAACAACTGATATTTAGGTAAAATCGGTAGTAGCCGATCCTAAATCTTGGGAATAATAAAGGCTAGGAAGATGAGGAGGAAGATAACATCTCCTTAATATTTTACCCAGGGATAGATAGTATTTATTTTAGAAATGAGACAACTTTCAAAAAATTCAATGAAAGATAGAAAAAAAAATCAAGTGGTAAAATTTGATTTGCAATTACTATATATTATAAATACTTGAATAATGGAGATTCTAGGTCAGATGTAGGTTAGGTACTAACAACTTATAGTATCTCGGTTATGTTAGTACTAAAATTTGAGAGCAATCTGTCTGTGAAAAGCAGCCATTACTTGAGTTTTGCATGTTATTTGATAGTCGTTTCCCGTTCTTTAAGATTAAATGACATCGACGATAACTGATTTGGAAACTGTTTAGTACAGTCATTATTTTAACAAAGTACGTTGAAGTAAATATGTTTTATACTAAAAATTGAAATACTAAAAAGAAGTTATAATGATTTGAAATAATAATACACTGACACAATCGCTACTTTTCTACTGTATTCTAGCTTGGGGTGGTACAGCTAAAACCAAAATGATAAAATTCGAAAGAGTCGTTTGACTTGACAACCAGTAATTTTTAGTTCGGTTTCTGGTGTGGTTGGGACAGATTTTGGAACAGCAGAATTAGCACCAATAAATAACGTTAAGCCTGGTTTTAATGTGGAAACCGTCGATAAGTTCAAACTTGTTTTTTTTATGTACAAATAAATAAATAAAATAGATAAACTAGCAGGTTCGTTTTTCCTGTCAATGATTAAACGAGGCGTTTAAAATACGAAAATATTTTATATTATATTGTTGTTTTATTACAATACATAAAATTAGATATTTATTTATAAGCTAAATACTTTATAAAATGTTTGTCCTCTATGTTTGCCAATCTATTTGACTTCAGGTTCGAGGCAGGAATTGGCCAACCTTTTAGATGAGACATCAAGAATTATCCATTCCTGGCGACTCTCCTTGATTATTATTAGGTGTTGCTCCTTGATGCTTATTAGGTGTTTACTTAGGCTAGTTAGATTTCTGTCTATTAATACATTATTATTTTTTCTAAATTTCGCTCAAATAATACGTCCACTTCTCTTGTAGGTTCTTTCAATCAATACATCCTTCTACCGCACTGAAAGGTTTTCAAATTAATGTTATTAAATAAACCAGCTGATTCTTCAGTATTGTTATATTTTTTTCTATCCTACATGTTGTAAGTAACAGTAGTCACAACTGCGTTGTATAAATATATGACTGTTTTGAATAGCATCGATTGCTGCTAAAGAATTCTAAGTTGATGACGTCTGTGGACATCCTGCACCACGTATATTCAACAGAACTTAGAAAACTCAATCCAACTAAAACAAAATAGCTTCGCTTCTCCAAATTCACAGAGGTGCACCACGAGGTCTTCTGAAAACTATTTTAAGGAATATCTGTTTTAGTTCTGGTTCAAAAGTGGTTATGACTATCGTCGATGCAAAGAGTACGTTCATATCTGAAACATTGCACCTGCTTTTGCATCTTACAAACAGAATCCATTGACTTTACCTACCTTAATCATCATTATCAACGTTTTGGTTCATCAAATTTTTATTATTTCTTTCCCTTGGTATAATAGATGCCTGTTAGTTTGTTGATATAATCATATATTTTCTCGATTCTTCCATGTTTTTATGCAGATCAATTTCCATATATTTTTTTCAGTTGTTTTAGAATGACTGGTTAATGAGCAATATATATATATAAATATATATTATATACTATGTGATAAACATCATAGATTTGAAATTATGATTGGCACTAAGTGCAAATTACACTTAGTGCCTTTTTCGATAGATACTGTTCAATAAACCGATATATAATACGAAATTATACAACAAATCAATTTGAAAATTCCTCATTGTCAAGTTTGAAAAAAACAAGTCATAAACAAAGATTAAAGAAGAAAATACGTTTCACGCATAACGCATTTGTATTCGTTATAACATCGTCGTTGTTTTATATACATATGTGTTTATTATTTACAAGTTTTTACACGTCTGTATATAGGAAATCACAGAACATACTTAATATTCTAATTGGTTTACAATTTAATAAATTCATTGATCTTATAGGGTACAAAATTCATTCTGCTAAGTTTACTGCATAAAATGAAAGACAAGACACAGAATCATAGAAGAAATAGCCCAATTGAATTTGTTCCTATTTTTTAAATATCTATGCCTGCCTCAGCTAAATGTTTTTAGAGGAAAAAAGTTGTATGGTGAAAAGTAGCTTAACATAATAGTATAGAAATTGAAAAACGTAAAAGAAAACAGTAAAAGAAAACAAACATGTTCTCCTCTTTACATTTGCCAAACTAATTACAGAGAAACGACTCCTGTAGATATATATTTAGTCCATATACAATACTTACCAGAAGTGGTGCTGTGATTTATGAGCCATCTTCTGAAGCAGTGCCAATGACCGATACGAATATCATTAAATAAATTATGAAAATACCTTTGTAAGTCTTTACAGACATTCTTACGTGTTGGATTTTACTGCTTGAAGACACCGGCATTTCCTGAGAATTACAGTGGTCGAAACAAACTACATAAGTGTATTTTGTTAGTCCGAGAACAATCTTAAATAAGACTGTGCGAGTATAGTGCAGGGCCTGGGTGGACCTTCTGACGAAAGAACCAGAATTTTGAGTTGGCCTCACTTGAAGAATAAAGGTATTGATAATGATCCTATTCCTACCTAACTCTGATGATGTTTTGACACTAAAAAGAATAGAATTAGGACCAGCACCAGGTCATTGCAAATTGAATGGTGATCATGAGATTTTTTTTTTTATGTTATAGTCGGCAAACGGGCAGACGTATCGCCTGATGGTATCCGATTACCGCCGCCCATGGACATCCGCAACACCAGGGGCGTCACAAGTGCGTTGCTGCCCTTTGGGCATCCCCAAATTAAGGAAGAGGGATTAGGGTAAGGGTTGGATAATGGGCATCCGGTATCTTCACTCACTCAGTGAAACACAGCGCAGGCGCTGTTTCGCACCGGTTTTCTGTGAGGCCGTGGTATCACTCCGGTCGAGCCGGCCCATGCACGCCGAAGCGTGGCTCTCCCACGGTCAAATGTTTGAGCAAACACATCTGCAAACAGTTGAGGCACTTTTCATCTACTATTTTTGTTTTTATAATTATAATATAAATTATTTGAAAAGGTATAAGTAATATCATGGAGAATTAAAAGAGAAAGTAGTCGAGTTTCAATTTAACTCTATTTAATTTCTTCGGGCACATTCAAAGTACTTAAGACTTTTAGGGGTAGTGGATACGTACTACGTGCATAAAAGCTGAAATAGATTGTTCAGAAACATTTCAAATACCTGATGAGATGTGGAAATTTACGTGGAAATGTAGACTTTCTTCAATAATTAGCAGACGGAGTCTGAGGCTATAATAATTGTTTTTCATTTGGTTTGTTTCTCACGTTTACTATGAAGTTTGTAAAAGAAGGATATTATTGCAATACCTCTGACAAAATTTTTTCAAAAGAAACTTTTTAATAGGTACGATCCTCTTTTTTCTAATGTGTAATCTAAGAATTTACACAATATTCTTTTTTCTTAAAAATAAATTTTGAAATTTAAAAAATTGCTGAATAGAAGGTTTCTTCTATGAAAGAAACGTTAGTATGATCATTATACATTACAAATTCATTCAGTAAAAACGTCTACTTTCTTATAAAATTCTAAAACTTCAAAAAAATCTCAAAAACCATCAAAAATCTCTAGTAAAAAAATTTTTCCTTCTCTTTGAGGATAAACGCGTTGTTGTAAAACTTCTAAAAAGATGCCTGGCTGCTGTGGTGGATGCTGTGGAGGTTGCTGCGGACCATGCTGTAGTCCGTGTTGCGGCCCTTGCTGTTCGCCGTGCTGCTGCGGTCCGTGTTGTGGACCTTGCTGCGGCCCTTGCTGCGGGGGATGTTGCGGTGGCTGTTGTGGAGGATGTTGCTGTTAACCAAGTGTCGGCTGGAGTGCGTGCGGTCTTCTCTGCCATTTCGTCATGTGGTCTGGGCATCGCCCGTCATTGTCGCGAGTGTCGTCGCTTCAATATGAAGAAACGTGCCTCATGCCGGTCTTTCATAAATTTTGTGACTGTCCATATAAAAGATGTAGAAAAATAAACGACTGTTTATAAAGCCTGTGTTATGACTACTACGATGTAACTACTTTGCCTCTTTCGCGTCTTTAAAATACTAGTGAATCATGACAAATTTCAATAAAATCGGTGTAACGATTTGGCCGTGCAATGAGTTGCTTTGGTAATTATATGTATATTTATCTTGTCCCCTGTGACCTTCATGAAAAAAAGACGCGCGTTCAATGCGTATAATGAGCAAACTGCATCGGTTCCATACAGTTTCAAAATGTCTTATCCGTTATTCCACAACGCCGTACAAAATCATGAAAAGGGAGAAAAATCGAGGGTTTCTAATTCCCTTCATCATTACTAAGTTAGACAAGCTTGATAAAGTTTTTTTTTTCTTTGATATAGGAGGCAAACTAGCAGACGTATCGCCTGATAAGTGCAACTGTGACTAGTGACTGAAGGTTTGAAGTGACGGCATAGAACTGAATGTCAATGTTTTATGCCCTTTTATCTTTTCTAAAAAAGGTCTCCTGGTGGTTCACGGTTCACATGACCCATATTTCTATTCGGAGACGTTGAATTTAATTATTGCATTCTGGTCTCCACTCAAACTGAACTGATGTAATCGATTGAGGGACAACTTTCCGCATGCGAAAACTTTTTATAGTAAATCTTGGGTGTAAGGTGTAGGTTCAGATGAAGAGAGTTATACGGGCGTTTCTACACTGGGAGGAATCCAGTCGGATAAAGCGTTTATGTTATGGCTCGTATACCGTCCATAGAAACATTGTTAACGAAGCTTCACACCTCGATAATTTCTTCCTAGTGTTAGTGATTCCATATCCCATATGGCTTCCCATTTTTTACTGCGTCAATAAATTCCGTATCGAAGTTATCACTTTCCATTTCAAATCAAACACGTCCATTCACAACGGACTCACGTGTAGTACTGAACACTGCAATGGCGCCCGTGTATCTCGACTCGCGCGTAAGACGGTCGAGTAGAGTCTCGCACTTTGCACGCGTTTTATTTGGCTGGGGGTATATGTAGCTCTAGTATCTCGGGTATGCACGTGTCAACGTGGGAGTAGACTCGCGCGTTAAAACGCCACATCTGGACAGGCTCTAAAACATTTTTTTGCCTGTGTGAACGCAGTTTTACTGCGATTAGAACATTTTTCGTGTGGTGCTGACTTTGCGTTTTAAACATTCTGCTCCGAAGGACACTTTATTTGTGATGAAGATTACTTAATCGATAATATCCAGGGTCCGATCATGGGACTTCAATTAAGGTGGCTATAGGAATTCCGTATTATATTCAGCTTGCTTGCTTCCTCTTGTCAAGTACTTAGTCCTAAATGGCACCCAAGATTTGATGAAGTTGAAAGGTATGTGGTGGAACGGGTCACATATTCATCTAACATAAAGAACTTCCAACCAGTTGAGATGATCAAGCTTGGCGGGCCACAGCCCAACGGTTGACGTTGGTATGTTGTATATATGCTAATCGGTGCGAGAAATTCTATTGCATGATTTTGGATTGGTAGTTACTTAGTTTCCTTCGTTACACCGTAGTTCGACGTATCTTCGGTAGATGGCGCTGTAGTTTGTTTCTGTTGTAGCGTAGTATGTGGAAGTCGCCACAGGTATTGTGGAATCCCTGCATAAAAACGACGTAACTGCCTCAAATTTGAGCTCTTGGTATTTATCTTGATAAGTACTTTGATCTTGGATATCAACATTAATGAATTTAATGAGATGAACAAGCTGAGAAACCAATCCAGTGATAACTAAAAAGTAAAAAAATAAATAAAACAAAACCAAGAACAAGCTTTTATTAAAATGCGCTAAAAAATAAAACAAAACCAAGAACAAGCTTTTATTGAAATGCGCTAAAAAGAATAAAATATTCCTTAAAAATATTTTCTATCAACTTAGAATGTCACTAAACAATTTAATGATACAAAAACTTGTCGCTAGTTAGCTGAATAGCCAGATTTCAGTACCCGTATTTACGTAGTACATAACTTCAACTTTTAGCCCCAGCTATTTTTTTAAATGACACACTGTTTTTAATTAAATCTATTCGATTTTTTTAACACTTTTGCTAAGTTCTATCCAAATAACCATTTTTTTATACGAGCACAATTTACTTTTACCCCTAGTTTTACTACTGTCAATCAGGTCAATAGTATAATCCGTTATTCTTGGAGTATTTAGCATACCCACTAATATATTCACATATAAAAGTCCTGTTTTAATTTTTTATAGCCGGCCTTGATTCTCAAAGTTTTTTTTTTATATTTGTTACCCGTGTTTGTTTAAGAGATTTATCATTTTGTTTTTTTAATTTTTACTGAATACGCGTATTTTTCAACATTAATTTTAAGAAATTCAATAATAATAATAAATAATAAAAATACGTTTATTTTCACCACAAAGAACTTATTGTACAATAATCATTGAAGTTAGTACAGAGACAATATCTGTAGGGGTGGACTGGACTCCAAACTAGGTCAAGACCTATATTTCAGGACATGATATAGTACGGATAATATTATTTTGTAGTGAAACCGTGATACAATGTTAAGATTTTTTAAATAGCCATTTTTTCAAAGCAAATATTTTGTTAGTTCACATCTGATAATAGATATGGAATATAATGAATGCAGTAGTATTTTATATTTAATCATTTTCTGAGGAAAAAGATGAAAAAATTCATACCCTTTCGAAAATGTAAAACGCTTTTTATACTGCAATGTTTGTTAATTTTCATAATGACAGGCACTTTTCTACTAAATCTAAAGATTAAGTACTATTGCAAAAGAGGTCACATCACTATATAGCATATACTTATGTGCTGGTTTTAAATGAAACTTCGGGTGAACATGAAAAACGAATGTGAGAAATGTCTACTTAATAAGTGTAATATTAAAACTCTCATTAACTAGTGTATCACACAGTAAATATTATTCCGATATTTCTTTTATTTGATTTATAAAAGAACACAACTCCTGCATTAGGAATATATGCTGTATCGGGGGGGACACAGGATATATTCCTAATGCTTCACAAACTTATATGAAATAGACACAAAGATCACACATACTCAGAACAACAATTTGTGGATCACACAGTATTGTTTTATGTGGGATTTGAACCCACAATACTTGGTGCAGTAGAAAGCGGCGTGGCGATCGCTTAAACCACTAGGGCAATCGTGCAGTCAAAGTAAAAATATATCAAAAGTAAAAATAAATTACTAACGTGTACACGGTAAAATGTTGAGACACGAGAAATTTATGGAAGCAAGTTAGTAGAATGTTTTCAGTAAGTTAGGTATATAAACTGTTTAGTGCATCATTCGCATCAGTTCATTTTAAGTAAACGAAACGAAAATTAAAAATGGGAATACAAATGGTAAGCAAAAAATTTAAATGTTTCTTCATTTAACTAAGATTGCTTTGTTCATTCATTGTTTTCTTTTTGATTTTAAAATTATTTTGTTTTCCCACTTTTACTATATTTGTTCAACTGGTACTTTTTAAACTATTACTCTAATTTAAGTTTTTGAAGTTTTTTTTGAGTGTACAAAAAGCGTGAAATTTGCATCATCGTCACCCCCACGTGTCCCATGAGCTATGTGTATTCTGTGTATATCTAATTAATAAAATTCTAGTATCGCGGTATTTGTTACCAAACTCCTCCGAAATGGCTGGACTGATTTTTTGCCCGGTTTTAGAAATTTTGTGTGCATATCGGATAGGTCTGAGAATCAGCCAACATCAATTTTTCATACCACTCAATGATAAGGTGACCCACACCTAAATTATTTTGATCAAGGATTAAAGTTTAAATAGATAATTACACTTCTTTACAAACCAAAAACGCACAGATCTCGTGCCTCTCATGATCTTCGGGTATATAGAAAGTAAATACAAAACTGTATTATTTTAAATTATTTAATATTACAGTATATTATCAAATCAAAAAACACAATCAATTGAATAAATGTAACAACCATAAATAGACCATCCCATGTCTATAACATGCAACACTCGGGTCTCACAACTCAACGAGCTCAAACTTACGCGCGCTACTAAAATTCACGCCGCACGAGGGGCACCTTCCTGCCTAGATCGTTATAGATAGAGATGTCCCATTTCTCTCAAAACGTAGACTAACCCAAAACCCTAAGGGCTTTTTCTCATTTTTTGATGTCGCTTTCTGTTTTCGAGAAATCGTCGTTTCAAAGAGAAAAATATCGATTTTCTTTTTCATTGTGCGACTTGACTTTTTAAAAAAAAAATTATGCTGTCTTGTAACCCTTGCCAAGAGACATCTTTTGACACCTTAATCCTCCAGATAACCTTAGACCTCACTATGATACCCCCTATTGAAGCTATCGAAAACACATTGTCAATGTTAAAATAATTCAAAAATAAAAATCTAATAAATCGAAAATACAAATTCACAAGTTACTTAGTTTTTACTTCTATCAGAAATTCCAAAGACTGTCCCGCAGTTTTGTAGAACAACATAAATTTAAAGGTTATTTGGTATAATTTTGGCTCATCAATAATGTAGCTAGTTAAAACACTATGTAGGTTTATATGATTGTGAAACATTGTAAAATATAAAATAAATATTTACGTCAGTTCTGTTAAAAATCAAGGCTTTATTTTTCATTTTTACTAACTTTTTTGGAAGATCTTATAAGATGCACTGTCTAGCACAAAAATAATCTTTATAAAAAACAGATTACGACAAAGTCAAATCGATATTACCTATTACCAGTTTGACCTACGTAAATGTTTTTAATAGTTAGTCATAATTTCCCTCGTTTTTTATGATAACGATGAGATGGGTCCTAATAAAACTTTATTTACAGATCGTGTTATTGAATGCTTTTATATCAGTGGTATCCGTTGTGACCGGATCTGTTATCAGCCGTCAATTGGAAAACTTAAACTCAAACACCGAAGTGTCAATAGTACCTGATCTTAACGCAGGCAAAGTTTCACCCTCGTTTGGTGGAAGCAGTATACCCGGGTTCGGTGGAAGCAGTATCCCCGGGTTCGGTGGAAGCAGTGTCCCCGGGTTTGGTGGAAGCAGTATCCCTGGGTTCGGTGGAAGCAGTATCCCTGGGTTCGGTGGAAGCAGTATCCCCGGGTTTGGTGGAAGCAGTATCCCCGGGTTCGGTGGAAGCAATATCCCCGGGTTCGGTGGAAGCAGTATCCCCGGGTTTGGTGGAAGCAGTGTCCCCGGTTTTGGTGGTACAAACATTCCTGGAATTAGCGGAGGGAGCAACATACCATTTGTTGGAAGTCACACACCTAGTTTTGGTGGAATAAGCATCCCCCATCCTAGTGGAGCAGGCAATTCATTTGCCAGTGGACCAAATACCCCTTAATGGAGGATCTGTTCCCAGTCTAACACCTATAAACGCATTCTTTACAAACATCAATGGAGGTCATGGTTTAAAGACTCCTGCAAAATTATAATTATTTATTTTAAACATTAAATTAACTTATAATAAAAAATGTTTATTTAATAACCCTAATTTTGTTTTATTTTATTTTAAATTGTATTTATGTATAATATATATATTTCAGTTGTGTAGTATCTACTCATAGTACAAGCTCTGCTTAATTTGTTTCTAGATGATGTTGTCTATAAAATGTCTGAAGCATTATTATTTTAATACACACGACGATATTCACTATCATTCACCAGAATTGTGTCAAAATATAACAATTTGTTTAATTTCATTTATTGTTAATTATATTTTCTTTAAATCTTTAAAAAAATAGTAATGCGTGCTTAAAATTAAAAATTTTAAATGTTGAGAAACACGCCTGTTTTCAAAATAAGGCCTATATTCGAAAAAAATTGAGCTTATTTAAACTGATGCCATTATAACATATTTAGTGGGTTTTTGGAGTACGTTGTGGATACTGCGTAAAATGAAGCTTTCTAAAGTAAGTAATATATACTTAGTATTTAAATTTATTCTTTATTTTATTTTGTATATAAATAATGAAACTATTTTGATAGAGTTAAACTATAAAATCTAAAACTAAATAAAGACTAAATTTATGTTGGTGATTACTTCTCTAATTTATTTAGTAATTTATATGAAGCGAATATTTAAAACCTGAACTAAAACTACGATAAAAGTACCGTTTTGATGATTATTTATTTTTACAATTGAATAAGATTTACGAAGTTGTTCTAGGTCTTTAATTATTATTCTCCTTTAACGGCAGTGACAAAATGAAACTTTATGGCTTCTGTAAGTTATGTGCATATAACGTACTAGCTGTGTCCGCTACTTCGTTCGCGTGACATTTGGATACTCCAGTCCTCAATGTTTATTTTTAATTAGTAACGACAAATACTTTCCTAGAACTTCCACAAATATTTCAAGACTAAAAATAACGAAGTTCTTATCCCTGAGTTTTAGTAAGACAAACAGTATACAAATATTATTTTTTTATGAAGGAAAATGAAACAGAAGTTGAGAACTTATTTGATGTTAAATGTTCCACGTCTAGAGCAATAGGAAACGATTATCTGTGTCAGGATTGTGTCGGAGTAAAATGTAGCAGTGGAAGATCTGTATGACTTTTCAGTATTATTGGAATTGCATATAGTTGAATAAAGGTATATTAGAATAACAAATCAACTCAAGGAGCACTAACTAGCCGTCTTGGCGAATCGTCGATCCATCGTTCCGCAGGTCGCCCTACACTACGTTTACCTAATAGTGGTCTCCACTCCTCCACATTTCACCTCTGTGACCACCGGTTTGTTCGAAAACATGACCCGGCCCTTTCCACTTCAACGTACTGATTCGTCGTGCGATGTCGGTTATTTTAATTCCCTGTCGAATAACATCATTACGAATTCTGTAGAACAGGTAAACGTTATATTTGAATTTTCTATATTATATGTGCAATATTTAGCAAATGTCTAACAAAATCATCTTCCACAGTGACATGAGACGTATTCCAGGGCTTAAAACATGAAGATTTTTTCATATCATATCCTAGGGATCGTCAACAAGTCAGTCAATATAGAAGATTCTTTCTCTAGCTGGTGTGGTCTAAAATATGGCTATTGTACTGAAATACGATGTTTTAGGTCTACATAATTCTAAAACGACTGTGGCATTAAGTCCGTCTTTAAAAAGTGCATAAAGGTTTTTTTATTTAAATATTCATTCTTATTGCGTTGACATGTAGCGTCTAAACTATTTTACCTTATTTACAAAAAGAGTATAAACTTCTTTATCTCTATTTTTAGTATTGATAGTAAGCAACAACAATATACATACATATACAACAAAATACAACATAAAAAGCTTTACTTAGTTTCAAACTAGATGGCGATGTTTGTAAGAAATCCAAGATACTATTATGTAGGCGTAACTGTATAGTTTATGGACAGAGAACTAGTTTTTAGTGACATAAAATTCATTAAATCAGATACAGCCACTGGTAGAAATTTAGAAAGCTATTTAAGATTTAAAAAACTTAAAACATATATTTGAATCACAAATTAGCTGAACTATGTAAACACGCCTATAGAAGTAGTGTAATCGTGTGAATGAACATCCGAAAGTTATGGTCAATATGGCAGATATTATTGCTACTATATAGATAGATAGATAGATAGATAATACTTTATTTGTACACCAAGGTTTACACACAATATACAATTCTATAAATTATAAAAAAAAAATAAAAAAATAAAAATGTGATGTACAAAGGGCGGCCTTATTACTCATTGCAATTTCTTCCAGGCAACCTTTGGATGGACAGGTTTCATTCAAAGCTGGTGCAGGGTATTTAAGAATGNCTTCCAGGCAACCTTTGGATGGACAGGTTTCATTCAAAGCTGGTGCAGGGTATTTAAGAATGAAAAGAAAAAAAAAAGTTTTTACGTATATAACAAAAAAACAAATTATATTACAAATTTAATAAATAATGATATGAAATAATAATAATACTATAGAATAAATAAAAGAAAAAAAAATAAAATAAAATGTTATGTAATATATCCAAGAGGAAACTACGATAACTAATGATAATTATTGATATTATTGGTATTTACAACCGAAATCGTCACGTCACGAAATCGTCGACATCTTGTAAAAGTCTTAAAAACTTATTTACAGAAATAAATTACATTGGCCATAAAGGCTTAGTTACAAAAAGTCCGACTTTAAAAAAAAAAAAAAAAACTGTTTTACACATTAGAACCCATTATACAAAACGGTCTCTGCCGCCTGCAGTACTGTGGGTTAAGTAAGTAAATTGATATGCAAACATTTATGTCACAACTAACTTAACTAAAAATCAATCTGACCAAGGAAACATTGTCAGGTTTTATTACTGTTGTTCGTGCTAGTAATGTTGTTTTCAATGGTCAGTTCACAATTCAACGGATTAGCAGTAGACCATTTGGTAGGCCAGGTCTAGGAGGTATTGGCGGTGTGGGAAGTATTGGCGGCTTAGGAGGTATTGGTGGCAGACCTAGCTTAGGAGGTGGTCTTGGTGGAAGGCCTGGAAGACCCGGTGGCCTTGGAAGACTCGGTGGATAGGGTGGTATATACGATTTATATCGATAACAGCCAGTGGATACAACAGCATATTATAATTTTGAAGGCTACCCCATCCCACTGTAAATTCTTCAGTTTGTGAAATATAAATATTAACTGGCGGTATAAAGTAATTTATTCTATTTATTTCAAACGTTATTTATAATTCAAATTGTTTCTTATAAAATTAAACATCTATTAGAATTGTTCTCTGTTATTATTTTCAAAAGGATTAATATACTTATCTTAGATACATCTGCAAATGATTCTCTTTCTTCAATCGCTAAGCTTGCCACGTGTCTTAAGATATTATTAAACATATTACCATACATTACAAATTATAATTAAAAACACATAGTGGTTAGCGGTTAGCGTAAGCGACTGCAGATCAAGAGGTCTCGGGTTCGAATTCCGGGTCGAACTGCTGTTGGGTTTTTCTTACAAGAAATTCTTAATAGAAGTACGGAGTATGGAAGATGGCGATGTGTCCCATCCGTGCCTCGGAGAGCACATAAGCTGTCGGTCCCGGTTGTCATGAACAACTATGGCAATCGTTATTGGGAAGTCAGTGCCCTCAAATACACTGACAACTAGTTCAACCTTCGAATTCAGTTCACCCTTAGGTTTGCGGAGGTCCAATGCCAGTCGCTCTGTGTAAAAACTGATATTCAGGTAAAACCTGTGAAACAAGTAGCCGACCCCAAATAATCTTGGGAATAATAAAGGCTAGGAAGAAGAAAACATAGGTATACTGCTTGTGTAATGAATAATATTATTGGTAATTTTTTATTAATTTATCATTGTGTGTCATAATAATATAAAATTGTAATAAATTATACGAGTACATAATAGTTATTTTTAAGCCTACCTACCTACCTTAATTTACATAACATAACAAACACACAAAAAGTAAAAAATATTTACTTACTATATACTAGCCAAAAGTATTTTATGCCTATGAATACATCTACGGCTTTTTTATTTGCATGTAATTTTACGGGAAACCTGCAAGGGTGTGCTTCCTTTTTCACTTTTGTATAATTATACCTAACAGCTCTTATATAACTTCGTTTTTAGGAGTTTAAGTAAGGACCAGCTCTTCGAGAATTTAAGCCAAATTATAACAGATAATCATCATCATCATCTCAGTCGAAATACCTTCACAGCTGGACTTGGGATTAGCTTCCTCCAAGGCTCTTCACAACTACCGGTCCTGTGCTGCAACGTTTTTCCGCAATCTTCGTCTTCCAGTACGTATCAGATAATATTAAAAACTATCAGTATAGGAAATAAGTAGTCTGTGCCATTAAAGTTAATATCTTTCACATGACCTGTTTTGTAAATATAAAAGAAACATAAGAACTCTTGAATGAAAACCTCAAGTGATATTGAAGTAGTGTCAGAATCAATGTACTCATCAATTCCTACAAGGAGACTACATTCACTATAAAAATTAAAAGAAAATCGTATATGTTTTTCACATATGGTTTTAAGTCAGTGAGAGATCTTTATGGATCAAAGTGGAAAAGAAAAGTTTCAAGTTTTATTGAACGAATTGCGGTGGTGGATTAGTCATGAGATCGATAGTAGCACGTGCTCTATCAAAAAATTGAGCCATTAGTGTCAAAAACACAGAACCGAACTGCAATGCTACTCTCGATCCTTTCACGAATGTATTGTTTTTTAGTACAATATCTGTTTTTGGGACCTCTTGAGGTACTGAAGGAACTGGGGGAGGTTTCTCTTTATTTTCTTCTTTATCCGGAATTGGTTCTTTAGGTAAAACAGGAGTTGGAGCTTCAGGAATAGGTATTGGGGTTGTAGGTGTAATAGGAATTGGGATACTTGGAGCAATAGGAGGCGGAGACATTTCCAAGCCTGGTGATGGTGGTGGCAATGACGGTGGTGGCGGTAGTGGAACAGTAGCTGGGACCTTGGATAAAGTAGGAGGCGGAGATACTTCCACACCTGGTGGTGGAGGTAGAGACGGCGATGGCGATGGTGGGACAGGAGCTGGGTTAGTGCTTAAAACGGTAGCTGGGGGTTTGGGTATTAAAACGGTAGAAGGGTTTTCTATTACTGGGGGAGAAGGGACGGGAGTAACTACAACTGGGGGTTTCGGTGGTAGAAGAATTGGTATTGGTTGTGAAGGAAGCGGCTCCGGTTTAAGAGGCGTTGGTGGAACACCAACTGGCTTCAATTGTCCTGACGGTGAAATTTCATAGCCCTGAATATATTTTTCTATTGATTCCACTCTCGATATATCAGTGTAAAGCGTGTTTCCCTTAATTGACGATAGATCACTATTATCAGCTTTAGTAGGTTGTACTATTACCATATTTGTCGAGATGGGTGGAACTATTGGAGGATAGTCATTTACTATAATTGGCAATGGTTTTGGTAAGGGAACTAGAGGAGGTGGTACTTTAGGTAAACTAGCGTATACTGGAGCTTTTGGTACAATGTTCAAAGGCGCTGTTCCTATAGGTTGTTCCTCTATTATTTCGAACACAGGTGCAGCAGGTCTTGGTTTTGGAGGTACAATATTGTCTAAACTTCGCTTCTGTACAGAAATTTTCTTTCCAAAAACACCAAGTGGAGACCACTTCTCTTTTATAAACACTATCGGTTTTTTTATCCATGGCTTAAAGTTAATCTCAAAACCTCTTTGAAAACTTAGGCCTTGAAAAATTGGATTTACTTGTACCCACTGCACAATGACACATATCAACAAAATCTGAAACCATGACAAAACAAATCATTAATAAACCACACAATAAACTTTACTGCACAAAATAGAACCAATAACAACATAGAAATAAGTACCTTGCAAACGCTAGACATTCTTCAAAGGGTTTTATGATAAAAGTGAATTAAAATAACCGCTTAAACTAGATTTATAAACATCTAGATATTCCATTTTGTTGTTAATTATTAACCTAACCTTAGAGTTAGCACGCTATGGGATCAAATGTTTCAAGGGCTTGTATTGTATTCGAGATTTAATGCTGCTTTTGAATGGGTCTCGTAGCTTTGACATATTTCAAGAAAGGTAACATCTTAACCTACATTATAGAGATATTCTAGAGGTTATTCATCTCTTAGAAGATAAATCGGATCTAATTAATAACTAAACATTGTAATACATAAATTAATTTTGATTTTTTTATGATATAGTAAGTTGCTAAGCTGATTAGATACAGAATTAGGAGTATAAAAATCTGTAGTCGATATTCATTTATTTTGTAGTATTATTAAGGTATATTTAAAAAAATGTAGTGGAATCGCCCAGTGGTCGAAATTTAACCTAAGACATTTTTGTTTTTGGCTGTCTTCCCTCCTCATCTTTCATATGAACTTTAACTGTACCAAATTTAAGCAATAAAATATTAAAAACAAGTTAATAAATTCAAATAACGAACTAGTCAGCTTTGTTTCGTTTATCGCAACAAGAAACAGTTTAAATAGCAGGAACTAAATCGTGCATTCATGCAACAATTTACTTTATCCTTTTTGATAATCAATATGCGTACTTCTTACACTGTATTAGAATAACAATGAAAATCAAAATACATAATCAATCACATTTTTTCCCACTTAGTATGTGTAGTGTGTGCTTATGTAGAAACTGGAGCTGTCAAACGTGAAGAAAGTGGTTGGGTAGCGGGAGTAGGGATCCAGTAACTTGATCACTGAATACAGTAAACGGACTGTTGTGAGATGAGTAGTATTTTACAAAACAATTCAATTCCAAATTTAAATACGTGTGTTATACGATTAATATGTGAGTGACAGTTAAGTGTTTTTTTTTAATGTCATAATTGAATTAAGCATGTCGATGCGATAAAAGCCTCTTTTTTAACAGACTTGAAAAAGGAGGAGGTTATCAATTCGACTGTTTTTTTTTGTTTGTTAACTCACAACATTCGACTCGGTGAACTGATTTTAATGATTATTTTTTTATTTGAAATCTAATGCTGCCCGTGTGGTCCTATTTTAATTTGGTCCAGTTCTTGAAGTTGGTTTTTTTGTGATATCTTTAAGGATTACGAGAAGATATAAATAATACAAATTTTCTGAAATCTACAATTACTTGTGGTAAGCTTTTACATTAATTTGTTATAGAATCGAGTAAATTTTATATTATTTTATTATATCAGACATAAATAACGATAATTTGTAACCTTGGTTTTAAATTTCAAAAACTATATTTTATAAAGAAAGGGATAAATACTAAGTTGGCAGTTATTGAGTATCAAATATGGAGGATCTGTTGTCATTATAATATAAATAATAGATGACCGGTAAAGAAAGTGATTGCTTAAATGTACGTGTATTTTAAATCCCACTGTCACTTCATTTTTTTAAATAGGCAGGAATTAATAACTTAAAAAAATACAATATGCCAAAAACCACCGATTCGATAAATTTTTGATATCAGTAAATAATTGAAAGTAAGGGCCAATGGACGGTTTAAGCGGTTTCTAGTATTACTACATTTTAATTATCTGATTGTAGTAGTTGTATAATTCATGACGATTTGCAATTTAAAAAAAAATTGTATCCATTCGAAACATAAATTTTAAATAAAAATGTACGTAAATATATTTTATGTATGTAAATGTATTTGCGTATTTATAATAGAAGTTTATAAAAGAAATCACGTAATCGTTTTGTTATGCTAATACACGCTGAGGATTTGGTGAAACCTTACATAAACTGTATAGAAAAATAGCTGTTTACGTAATAAGACCCTCTACTTTCATCGCAGATATTTTTAACTTTTTCAAACAGTATAAAATATACAAGAAATATTATAAAATAACTAACTAGATTTAAATATAAGTACTACTCGTGCGCGATAACTTGAGACCCGCGTGGAATTCGTGTGAACACTGCGGGCGTCATAGGGTAGGTGCGCGGGTATGAGGGGAGGGGTGACGAATTCCACGCGGGTCTCAAGTTATCGCGCACGAGTTATATATATCTATTATCGCGACAAAATGTAGCCTAT
Organism: Hyphantria cunea; assembly: GCA_003709505.1. Taxonomy (NCBI): domain Eukaryota; kingdom Metazoa; phylum Arthropoda; class Insecta; order Lepidoptera; family Erebidae; genus Hyphantria; species Hyphantria cunea. Next base: position 57,681 of record PKRV01001867.1, on the reverse strand, counting down.
GTCTTGCTCCAGAGTCTAATCTGTCTGTATACAGTATTCTTCCAAATCATTTTAGCCGTTTAGCTGTAAAAGCGTAACAGACAGACCGATAGACAGAGCTACTTTTTAATTTATAATATTAGTATGGATATAAATAACCTGGTTTTGATAAATAAAATAGGAAAATCGATTTCTTGTGTTAATGTGTGTATGCTACCACCGATCATATGAGTTTAAATTGTTTTCAGAGAGTTTTAATGAATGCTCGCAATTTACCTATTATAATTAGCTTAACTACTGCCCAGAAGTTTTTTTTTTATTGTACAGCTATAGAAAATTACTTATTATCAGCAAGTCAGAGAGCATTTTAAACAGACAATAGCTGGCTACGCCAACCTGTAACCCCGAGGCAGAAATTTCGAGCCTTTTTTGGGCCCCTTTAAGACCAATACCTTTAAAATTACTTGCCATGGCTGACTGATGATCATAAACGTAAAATCTAAACTGAGACTACAAAATTTGTTAAGTAGTGAGTACTTAACAAGGAAGGATTTTTGGGAATTTCATCCTTAAAATCTGTAAAATAATGGAGGAACTGCTAAACGGTAGTTTGTTATTTTCAAGGTCAGAAACACAATATAGAAATAAGTACGCGAATGAAACCACAGGTGATAGGTAGTCAGAGGATAGAAAGAATTAAGTGTAATATATATTCATATGAAAATACAAAAGTAATAAAACACAAATTCCCATAATAAACTTGAAAAGACAAACAATAATTTTCAAATTATACTTTTTCTAATTATTGAGCCAATTAGACTTCCAATTACTGTTGACACTGGTTTAATTAACCATTACACATATAAGTAATGTGACATTCCCACACACCGTGGGATAAGTGGGCCATTGTTTTCTAATAAATACTTGAAAGTTGACATTTCATGGTGTCATTAAACTGGAAAGTTATTCTGCTGATAGCTGACAGGTTTTTCTTTACTTTTTAACACAAATGATTCGGTGCCTGGAAAGTTTTTAGTTATATAATTTTATTTGACGAGCCACGCTTCGATCCCGAGTGATACCACGGCCTCATAGAACACCAGTGTGATGTTTCACTGTGAAACAGTGTTTCACAGAGTGAGTGCCCATAACTGGACCGCTCCCCCATCCCCTAAAAGCCGGCAACACATTTGTGACGCCTCTGTTGTTGCATATATCCAAGAGCGGCGGCAAATGCTTACCATCAGGCGATAAATCTGCTAGTTTGCCCGAGATTCCAAAAAAATATTTGTTGCCTTAGAAATACAACTCCGGGGGGACTTTACAAACACACATTTTTATTATAAATTATAATTTTTTATTATGAGTGACGTACATTCACAAATACACAAAAATCGTGAGTATCTACAATTATAGCATGATTGGCATCTACTGGATGTAAATCCTGCCTACAACCCAAACAACCTGTTTGGCCTAGCGTGGTAAAGTACATCATACACTTCTACGGATGTTCTGTGTTCCAGCAGTGGACTATTACTGTCTGTGACGTTATAATAGCAATGATCTTATCGAGTACCAAATTTCTTGATATCAAATTTCTTACAAAACGATAATTATAATCCATCATCGTTTAGACATACAATTTGCGTAATATCCCAGAATGTCCACCCACTTAACACGTTACTAGCAAACAAGTTACAGAATATCCAAAAATTACGGAACATCGCTTTTCATGCAAATCACAAGAAAGTTAAACAACATACATGTATATACTTTCCAATGGTTCATAAAACTACAAACCGGCTTTCGAAGGAAATTACAACACCACGTGTTTAATTAACATAGAACTGGAGTTACCCAAGTTTAAATTCTTGTGCTTTAATGGCCGGTAAACATCGTCTTGGTCATAAGATTACATAAAATCTGTAACTGTTACCTCAGCGTCCATCAGTTTGTCAACCAAAAATAAAACAATTCGTCGCTTGCATTTACCTTACTTTTACTTACATATACGTGTGGTTATTATCAACCTGAGTCACAACATACAAGCATCTGTGTGTGTTGTACTTCGGTATTTTTCTCATAATCTTAAGTAATTCTTAAAACTAGTAGTTCTCCAGTGATCGAAATTCAATCATAATTCATTTTTTTTAGCTTTCTGGACTCCTCCTCCATATGAACTTTACTGTGCTAAATTTCATTTTCCGTTCGCATGATTTGCATAAAAAGAGGTACAAACTTTTTGCTTTGCGTGTATACATATATATATTTTAGACTATATGAATGAACAAGCCGAGACAACTACTAACTATTATTTGTAACTTATAAATTAGTTATATAATAATCATTTTATTGATTCCTTGGGATTAGTAATAAACATTTGTTTAACAATCATAATGATTTTAGATACATTGTAAACACATGAAAACATGAAATCAAATTCACTTTCTCTTTTGAAATAAAACTCGGACAGTTGTTATTAGTGATAATTTAGTGCAACAATAAAAATTGAATAAGTTGCATTACAAGCATTGTATTACAAAAAAAAAAACAATACGTTATAAGAATACTAGTCTGCACACTGTCTACGTGTTACGAGGTATGAGGTGCATGATTCGTCTGTAAAATAAATAATTAATAATAATGTCTAAAATACGCAGATAGACGATTGTATGTAGTGGTCAAAACATAAAGAAATATCGCCTAGATTTCCTAAATAGGGAGTAGACAGTTTTTGCTTCATATGTTAATACATAGTTAATTACAAGTATATGCTATATAAAAACGTTAATTGATTCTTAGATTGCCCTAGAAGCTATTAAGGTTAATAAATTTATACAAAACTTACATTTATCTCTTTACAGATAATGCAGACCCGGATCACAGTTATTTTTTTATTATTAGCAATATTGTGTACAACTACAGAAGCTTACCAAAATTGGTTCCAAAGACGTTTAAGAGTGAGTGAACAAAGAAGCATGGCGTCAGCGGTTATGGACTATATGGACTACGTGTTTCCGAAAGATGACTTTGAATCAGAGATTTTGAAGTGGGTATTCTCAATGTTAACGGAAGATAGTTTACTGTAATACGTTTGAAACAAAATAAAATATTGTAATAAAGTGCTTTAATTTGACAAAGTAATGTGATGTGTAGTATAGTCAGTACTTATAGTTTATAATATTAATTTATTGTATAAGAAGCTTGTATTTTTGTTTTACTTATTTTCTACTAAATTAATTTTGCAATGGTTGAACTGCACATGAATGATTTTTTATTAAGATAACAAACAACTTAAAGACTTATGTAAAGTTTAGTATTATACCAATCTAAAAAGAACTTAGTATTGGTAATTAGTTATAATATACTTAGCGTATATTAATATCATCATTACCATCATTGTTTTCTAAATTAGAAAAAATGCCTTCTTTAGGGAACGCCAATCCCCAGACTTGTGCAATCCACGTCCACTCTTCAAGTCGTCAGTCAGTCAGAAATATTTGCTACCTGATTTAATAGTCTATGTTAAAAATTTAAGCAAAAAGCATGGAAGGAATCAAGTTATTGTAACTTCATGTCAGAAACAAACACTGACATGAATTATAGAATTTGAAATCTAAATTTTGAACTGGAACTAACATTTTTCCTGTTGTCTATTACCATAATAATCATAAGGAGAAGATTATGTCCAGAAGTTGACTGCAATATGGTGATGATGATGATGATTTCTTTCTATCTTTTATCATTATAATTTATTCATATAATTTGAACAGGATAAGTTTAATGAAGGGCTTTGTTATTTATCACAAATTATATAAAACGCTTAACGTTGAGATCCGGTAATGCAGTGAAAATAACACTGTAATAGAGAACCAACAATACATTCACTTGTTTTAAGAGTATGTAAAACTGCACAACCCTAATAACCTTAATTTAGTTTATGTTTTAGTACAAAACGATATTATTAATAAAATTATAACATGTAACATTAAATTAAAAGTGCCAAACAACTTACATTGCTTTATGTTATTGCCAGACGACCTAAAATTTAACACCCTAATTATTCTGTTCCTCTTTCCTTATTTTTGTAGATTAAGTAGGTTTCAAGGTGTAAGGAGGCGAAGGAGTTGGGTATGAGTCCTGAAACTCGAGAAATCGAAGATCAGAAATCCCAACTCAACTCCCAACGACTTGGGCAATCGAGCGCTGGGTACGCCGTTACTGCGGCAGTAAGAGCCGTTATGAAGGATCGGCTCAAGAGGCACCACGGGAAACTCTCATACTGGCTGACGCAATTGATCAATGGAAAAGTATGCTTCGAAGATCACTTGTGTCTGCTCCGTACAAAGCCAACTCCTGAGCGCCACCATAGCAATGGCCATAAAATGGACACAACGTACCACACGCTCGCAGAATGTCCGGCATAGGAGAAATTTCAATGACCTACATAGAAATAAAACATTTAGAACAAGTATGGTACTGCCGTTGGAAATTTAAAATTCCTGTATTTGGTGACCTAGTTATCACAAACCACTTCTCCAATACACTTATACCAGAATCCTGAGCTACTTTTGACCATTTTCGCTGGTTGAGTATGTCATGGAATGTCCAGTTGTAAGAAAAAAATAATGTATGGCGTGTAGGCAAAGCGCCTGCTAAAATAATGCATCACATTTTGTAGTACTTATTTTAGTAAGAACACCCAAACAACCACGTAGGTATTAAAGATTATCTCAAATTGAACAGTTGACATCAGCCATAGCTGGAGATATAATATTGATTAATAAATCTGTTTTGGGTTATTAATAAAACCTTGTTGTTTCTGCGGTGGTGATCGAGACGGTTTTAAGTAAAAAACACACGATTTTTCTTACCACACTCACACAGAACTCCGCACAGTTTATTTAATAAGTTATTGCACTTTTCCTTATCATTATGATTTACGTACACGTATAAAACCTTGATAGGAAGGAACTCATTTCATATACATTCTTTATAAACAGTAAAAATTTACTGCCTTTGACTTACTGCCCTCCTATCGATCTTGATCGCAGCAGTTTTGTGTTCAAGCAAGGAATGTCATGTGTGACGCTTCGATATGGCAATTGCTATGAGTTTTTTGTAAGGTGTGAACATAATCTTAAATGAAAGAATCATTTACCTATTTAGTCTACTTTTTAATGTATGAACAAGCCAAAATGACACTACTCTGCCTGAATCCAAGAGTGGTGTTCACCATGTTCATTGCTAATGCAGACAATGCGACAAATCACCCCATGGCGGCCTTGCGATGCTTCTGCATCATATCATCATCGTACGTATTTTAAGAAGCTCAAAGTTAACAGGTAACTACTGCTATTATGAGTTAATATATCACATTATGAATAATTTGTTTTATTTAAAAGAACAACCATTGAAAAAGAGGATGACATTCTGACTAGTAGAAATAAAAATGCAATCAGTTTCAGTACAGTCGATTTAACAGTAACGTAACAGAAAAGTAGTAATTAAACATGGTGGCAAACTATACGATTCTCAGACGTTTCTACACACCTTGTGATGGGGGATGGATAGGCCGTACTGGCATACACATGCGGATGTAACTTAGCTTTTAATTTATCTGGATTTGTATTCACAGGACTTTCGTTTGAGTCTCGCTCTATATCACTACGCACTTCTTCGGTGTCTACAGCTGGTGGCCTCCTTGTATTAGCGAATGGGGGTTCTATATATCCACACTCTACTCTATCCCCCCTCATTCTACATCCATCAGCTAGTTCTTTGAAATCATTCCTACTTTCAGGCTGGCCTACATTTCTATTATATCCACATAGTAATCTATCATCGACTACTCTGCAAAAACTGGAGTCAAAATTATAAGGACAACATCTTCGGACTTTTTTAGGTTTATCACCTATGTCGGTACGTTCAAGAGGTTCATTTTTGCGGTGACTAAGCATTAAATAATTTCGTAATTCATTATAGCTTTCCTCCGCAACCACTTCAGAGAAAACAGTTAATACCTGCAACTTAATTAATAGAAAAAAAATTAATGAAAATATATTCTCGAATATTTTATGATTAACTTAGGTTTATTTCAAATTTTAGATGGAGTTTCCAGACATCATCATCTTCAAATCTATGTCTAAATATAATATATTTTGTAAACTCTGACCAGCCTAAACAGGATTATTTGTTCATATTATAGATTATCAGTTACCTTAAAATGTATTGTTATATATGTTCAAAACCCATCTAGTTATTATAACTACACGGGTATACCAAAATTTTTCGGGATAATAAGTACGTTATGTGCCAGACTCTATCTCTGTGCAAAATTTTATGCAGATTCGTTGAGTCGTTTTCGCGTTAAAAAGTACCAAACATACATCCTCAAAAACTTTCGTAATCATAATATCAAGAAGGATTGACCACGCTAATTGATAATTACAACTAACAGAAACAGACTCCAGTTGTCTGTTCAGTAGTAATATATTATAAATTACATTTAAATTGGTTATTCTAAAAGAATAGGACTTAATAACAATAAAATCCTGTGACCCTGATATCAAGCTTGCTTTTGCTAACTTCATCCAGGCATTTGCCAAAATACCATCAAAATCGACGCAGTAATTAAGTTAAAATGTTCTTCACAACAACTTCAATAGATAAAATGTGAATAGTTAAAATGTGAAACATACACTAATTAAAATTCAATATAAATAAATGTCTAACCACAATAAAACAGCACGTGGTACTACTGCTTATTAATGTCTGCATGACTCTTATCACACAATACGGCTTTTGCATTTCAATCAACGCTTCAAAGTGGTGGTACAGTTAACATAAAGTATATTTAACACATTTATTACAATTTCTATTTCAAATTGCTCTATGTAAAATACATTAGTGATTAAATTGGTAAAACCTTCCCTTAAATTGGTAAAACAACAACGTGTTACTTAAACAACCAAACTAAAGTTCGTTTTAACATCTTGTTTTCTATTCCAAGCGCGTCTAAGTCTATAAGGCTTAGGTCTAGTTTATCAATGTTGATATTGTCCAACATAATATGATTTTCAGCGAAAAGTTTACTCCAGTGTTCGTTATTTTTTATTGCATTTTTAGCCCATTGCCAAAGCTGTCTTTTTACGGCTTGTTTCATTCTTCTTTTACTAGCACTGCTGCTTGACGGATGTTCACTTGCCTGAGTCTCCTCAGATAAGTCATTGTTTTTTCCTGATTCTTTTTTATTGTACTTTCTTACAACAGATAAAATATGGTTCTTCATTTCTGAATCTGTTGCTTTAAATTTGTCATTTATATCCTCATCACTACTATTAAATAAATCGTGACTAAGGACTTGCCATATTTTAGTACTCAAATGATATTCTACATTACTTTTAGACGGAATCCTGGATTTATTTGGAATATAACTTGATTCGTTTTCTGTTTTGTCATGAAAATGAAAGGAAGGTTTTATATCCATAGCTCTATTAACTATTCTATGTATCATAGGCCTTTCATGAGTATGTTTTGGTTTCTCTTCAATTTGCTCATGATGTCGTTTTATTTCTACTGCTCTAACTATTCTGGACTTCAATGGTCTTTCTTCAACTTCTTTTGCTTCAATTTTGTTACGGTGGCGCTTTAATTCGATTGCCTTTGCTATTCTAGACATCACTGATACTTCTTCAACTCGTTTTTCATCAATTTTATCATGATGCCGTCTAACTTCAATAGCTTTAACGATCCTTGACATCATCGGTCGTTTTCCATTTTCTGTTATGTCAATAGATTCATGATTTCTTTTCAATTTGATTGCTTGAATTATTTTAGGATGCCTTACTGACGAACCTTCATTTTGTTTGAAATGTTTATCAGTATTTCTTTTTTCTCTGTGACTATTACGTGAAATATTAGATCTCTCTTGACCTCTTTTATGTACATTGTCTTGGTTTTCCTGATGTTTTTTTTGTGATGTTGGTTTTTCAACCCTATGTTTAAGTTCAATTTTTCGTACAATTGGCTTTTTCGTAACAAAAGGTTTTTTTGACTTTTTGGAATAGTTTGTATTATCAACTTCAACTTTTTCGATATGATAAATGAATTTCGAAAAAATGTTATGTTTAGTCTCTAAATTATTTTTGTTAGCAGCACTATGGCCCTTTTTGATGAGAAGTGACTTATCTTCTCCGTGTTTACCTTTTGTGACCTGCCAACAAACATTAAGTTATATAAGTGTGACTTACAAATATCAAACTAACGACATTATTTCTATCTTGATTCAATAACATGTCACGTTAATTCCTATATACGTATAGTGGGCAGAAGAAATGCATGAACATTAGGAAACAAAAATAAAAAACTGATAATTAATCAATTCCATCCGAAGCTGTCTTTACCGTTCAGATTTCATTGACCTACAGGAGTTACAAATGCTATTTATTTCAAATATATGCCGTTATGCTAATTTCAAAAATTAAATAATACAATATCGAGATTTTATTTGCAAACACATCAACCACATAATTTTATTATAAGAACTACATAAATACACAATTTTTGTTTGTTAATATTTTCAATCTTTCAAAACTTTGGAAAGCAATTTTCTAATAAGTTTTAAAAATCATTTGTCTACTAAAATATATATTGTATCATAATTGAGGCGCAGATTACCTCCAATTAAAATGTGACCAAATATGGACAAGTTTAAGAATACTTTAATAGTGAATCAACTTCACAAATTTAAACTACAACGTTGGTTTTGAAAAGAAGAATGATAAGGAATATAGTATGATCTGGAAGAGATGTATACTGAACTGCTTCCACTATCTTCATAAAACAGACACAATGTCTTTGTAAAATATGAACTAAAAGTGCTGAAAATGAGTCATAAATTTAAGAAACGTAAACAAAGCGTGTATAATCGTCCAGGCTATTCTAAACGTTAATCAAAAACTATTTTATAGTTTTCAAAATGTGGTGTAAGTTCAATAATAATAAAAAGTACACGACAAAATATATTTTTACATTCAATTATTATAAACCATGATTTAGCATCAAATGTTTTTGTCGACACTGTTGCTATGCTGGAACACTTTTGACAAACTTCTTATTTCTTTAATACTGTTCAGTATGCTAGTGAGTTTGCGCTTTGATGCAATAATGGAAAGTTTACTTTTTGTCAATAGAAATGATATACCTCGGCTGTATTTATCTGCAGCCTGATACTGCGCAAATAAATCATTAAATTTATCTTTATCCATGCTTTTTGAATCGAGTTTCTTTCTAAATAATTGTAAATTTTCCAGAGTTCCTTTTTTTAAATTGTTAAATAAATTGTCTAAAATTGTTGTTCTTGATAAACTTAAATCAAATTTCTTTTTTAGTTTGTCAACGCTTTTATTAATATCTTCAATTTCTCTTTGCTTCTTTGCACTTTCATAATCTGTTATTATTTGGATTATACGAGATTTATTCAGAATTTTTTCATCAAATTTAGATTTATGAGACAAACCAGGTAGTGACAGTTTTCCATCTTTGTAGTCAGTAACCATATTTTCTAAAATTTTGGCCTTAGATCCTTTGATAGAAAATCTTTGCTTTATAGAGTCCGCGTCCATACCTTCAATTAGCTCAACATGTTTTACATTTATTTTCGATACTTTTATTTTGTTCTTGAAAATAAATATGATTGAATCCTTTTTTACAGAATTTTTCGTAATTGAAGTTGATTTTGCTTTTGATTTAATTGACTGTTTTGGAATTCCTGCGGCAAAATATTTCAATATAGTCTTGCGTTACAATTGAAACACTGGAAAACTTATAAATAATAAAAAGCTGTACCCACCGCCGGACATTATTAAGCAATTACTTTTCAGTAATTACTTTTTTCTACATTTTAGTGAGTATTGTATATTAATCTGGATAACTGTCGACGCCATTTATGTATTTTAATATTTAAATCGTTATATAAAATACAAAACTAAAATTAATTTGAACAGATGAGCTCAGTTTCGGTCTTTTATAAATACTATTTAACCTATACTATCAACTTGAAAGACACAGTAATATCTATTTCATGGCAAAGACTAAAAATAGACAATTGAATATTCGAATGACATTCAATACCATAAATAGAGTAAAAATATGTTTTGGAATTCTAAATTTTAAAGAACTAAATGAAGTACTGTAAAGTTACAATGTTATACGGGCTTATCCTCTTCATTCTAAAACTGTTTGTGATCAACCTACTAAAATTATAATAGTGAGTACGTAGGACTTTGAAATATGATTGTATGAAAAATATGTTATATTATTTCCGTTAGGGTTCGTTTATTAGTAATTTTGTATTTCGAGTAACAAACATAACTCATAAAGGTTAGGAGTTAGTAAAATGTGCCCTTAAATGGTTCTCCGAGTGTTATAAAATTTTTGGTACCCATTCACTCATTTAAATACGAGTTGATAAAGTCTGGGTATGATGGACTAACGACTTTAAGAACGTGGCTGATAGCGGATCGATAAGGACTTCCCAAGACCGTAATAGTTAGTAGTAGACTACGGAGTGGCAACTATTTCGGTCTTGGGCATCAGACTATTGTCGTCCACTGACTGACCTCTGAAGAACTCTCGGTCTTCAGAGGTCATTTAGTGAACGACAATATTCTGATGATGATGACACTTAAGGCTATAGATTAACTAATACTACATTTTTATTAAAAACTGAGCCAGATATTTAATAAATATGCTATCATTGTTATAAATTCAGGACTAATTAATCAATCATAAATAGTTTACTAGCGACATATCGCGGCTGCGCTCGGGAAACTGTATTGCATGCATGTATTAGACATCGAAACCATCCTCTTAAATCACTCTAGCTATTGCTGGAAACTGCATTAAAATCAGTTAATTATAAGATAATAAGGGTAATTTACAAGATCTAAGTGAACGGACAGCGAAAACAACTTCATTTCATACTATGTAATGCTTAATTCACTAAGCTCAAAATTCTACTTTTGGATAAAATATTATCAACAGTTGGTTGCTCTAAAATCGATAAAAGTTCCTTCTTTCCTTTTTCTATAGCAACATAATCTGATAATATTCGGTTAATAATCGACTTATTGGATATAGTTGAGTCCAACTTAATTTTAGTTGGGTTAAACTCTGCGGGAATCACTTTCTTCAAATCCTCAGCTATTTTGTTTAAAGTTTTTCTTTGATTGCTCTTTAATTTAACTTGATTTTTGACTTTATTTCTGATATTTTTATTATTCATGAGGGTTCTTGCTTCATTATATTTTTGTAATATTTGATTCAACCGGCTCTTATCAATACCTTTTTGCTTCTTTGATAAATCTATTAGAGAAATTTCACCTGTTTTATAATCTTGAAGCATCTCCGTTAATATTTTATATTTAGATTCTGATAGCTGAAACTTTTTTTTAAACTTATTTTCGTTCATTCCTTGCAGTAACTTAATATCTTTTTCATTTAAATTAGATAGTTTCATAGTATTTTTTATTGGTTTTCTTAAGACTTTAATCTTGTCTCTTAAGCTGACTAAATTTGCTTCAAGAATTTCATAATCAGTTAATGGATCAGGAATACCAAAAATTTTCTTCATGATGTATCTTCTTATTTTTCTGATAAACCATTGCCTACAGCTGTGTGCACACCCAGCTTTTTTTTTATTTTGTTGCCCTGTTTGAATCTTCTTATCCCCTGAAGGAAGCGAATGTTATCGAAAGACACGTATGTTAATGTTTATATAAATGGATATGTATAGATCTATATTTGCATTTTATTTAGTTAGAACCAAAGCTACTAAGACGAATGATTAACATTTCTAGTTTGGAACTTCAATTGTACTTACTTTGTCTGCGACGGATGCACATTTCGTGTTATGGAGATATTTACTCATGTTACGTTACTAATGCTGTCGTTGTGTTTTAGAAAAAAATGGAAGTAGTTGGTAAGTTATAAAAATTGTTAAATTAAAGAGGAATATAGTTTTCCTTATCATCCATATTGTGAAGTTACTGTTGGGATTTTGTTCATTTTTAATGAAATTTACATGTTTCCTATTTGATTTCAACGATAATATGATAAATATTTTGACACCAAAGCCATGCAGTTTTATTTTGTCAATGACAAGCTAACCAACGACTAAAGAAATATATAAGAAATGGTTGAGAATAGAGTATTGCTTCAATGTTTGTTCACCATGAAACAATTTTTAGGCTTACCTTAATTCCAAATTTATCCATAGTGAACATATCTATAGCAATCCCATTTATAGCTCTTTAATTCTGAAAATCTGAAAAGGAACTTAGTTTCGGTGATTTTTACAATTCTAGAGTGAAGAGACATACAACTAAAAAACGTGTACACGTTCGAGTCTGTTCTCTTTTGTACATGACATTAGGGGTTAACCAGCCGGCGGATTACATGGTGTCAAGTACCACTGCCTTTAAATATACAACTGAAAATCAAGAGTAACAAATATGTTGCAGCTCTTCAAGGCATCTTCAAGTTAAGAAATTTGTATAGTGTCGACGAAATATGGCAAATACCAATTTGTTTCTGTAGTGCAAGACACAAAGTTTAGAATGGAGTACCAAGTTTTTAATTGTTAGAAATTGAAATTTTGCCTCGCTATCTATATATCTAAACCTTGCCGTACTTTCCATAATACGAATGAACAAGAATGCATAGTAAGTAAGCAATATTTGAGAGTATCAGCCTCCCTTAAATGTCCTGGCAATCAATAATTCGAGTCACTCTTAGGGATAATCTTGGCAACAGAAAAGAAAAGACACGAGTTTTGGTACGAGAGTACTCTCTCTTCAAAGACTGTCAAGGCTATTATAACGATTGAATTCCAGCTAACTGGGTAATATGGTAATCTCATTCGCAAAGTGGAAGGTATCGGTTTTCTTTGAGGCCATGGAATAACTCCGATCAAAAAGGCTATTTGATCAGTATTACACTGAATCAACTCACTTTTAAAAACAGAGTAATAAAGAAACAGATACACACACGCTTGTCTTATAACACTTCTTTTTTTTCAATCAATCAATGAAATGAGTTTAACCAAGGAAAATGCCTATAGTTTTGCTTACTGTACTTGCGATAACGTTTTACAGTTACGTGAAACATGCTCAATGAGTAAATCATTTGATTACAAAATGAAATTATTTTCATTGGTAAGGTTTTGTTTAAATATCAGACATATATTGTATACAAAAAATTATTTTCGAAACAAAGGAAATTCTTGATCTAAGACTCCACTAATGTAAAGTAAAATGGTAAATATATAACTTGAACTTATTTTAATATTGGGTGTCAACATTGCATCGAACGATTTTTACTCAAGAATCTTTACTTGCACTGATATTTAAAAATGTGAATTGTTGAAATATAAATTAATTTTGATTTTCGTAAAATATTCACGAGGTCAAATTTACGCGTTTTCTCGGAATTATCTTTTATTTTTCCTATTGTTTAATTTTTGCACCAGAGACTGAAGCCAGTTTATGTTAAAAAATTAAACAAACACATAGTTATATTGTTTGAAAAAATGCAATTTTGATCATAATAAAATGATGGTTGGATGATTAAGCATATTAAAAGTTTTTTGCAAGCTTTCTCAAAGGTCAAGTTCACAGTGTGTTGGAACTTACTATTGACGCAATACTTGCCGACTTAAAAGTTGAATAACAAAATCATAATAATTAATATTAAAATCAGACCTAGAGTTATGCCATGTATTTTACCAATTTGTACATCTAAGTTCCATTGTATTTTATTTGCCATGTTAAAATAACACTCCAGTACAAAAAGCACTTCAGACGCTTCAAGAATAAAATGCTTATCGTTAGAAATACTTTTTGTAGTGTTCTATTTAATAACTGTATAACCTTTAATAATTTAATAACATCCAATCAATCTTGATTTGTCCAAACATACACAACACTGACATACTACGCAATATTGAACATAAATTAAATTTATTTTCTTCTTCTTCTTTTGATGATATGGCAATCAGCCGGATTAGCTATTTCTGCCAATATCAAGTATTTCGAGTCTTCAATTCTAAGTCTTCGAGTCTTCAAGTCTTCGTCGTGATGGAGTTAATGATAAAAATTATAAAAATGTGGATGACATGAAATGGGGACCGTTTTTCGAAAAAACAAAAAAACGATCTCCCCAATCTTAAATATATTTTAAGTTGTAGAGTAAGACGACATTAGCTGTCAAAGAAACAAATGTAATTAAAAAAAACAAAGGTTACTTGATGGTATAGGACATGGACTTCAAAATTCCCGTGGGAGAGCCACGCTTCGGCATGAATGGGCCGGCTCGACCGGAGTGATACCACGGCCTCACAGAAAACCGGTGTGAAACAGCGCTTACGCTGTGTTTCATCGAGTGAGTAAGGACACCGGAGGCCCATACCCCAATCCAACGCCCCCTTTCCCCCTCACCATCCCCTTTCCCCCCAGGCCGCCATAGTGTGGGTCACCATACTGCATTGTTCTTTTTCGCATTGAGGATGGTGACCACCACTCTTGGATTCTGCTCATGCTTTCCATCATGCAGGGCAGAGTCATTTTGGCAGCTTAAATATAAAAAAAAAAAAAATCTATGAATGGTTTATGTGTGCTTTAGTAATCTTACTTACTCGGTGAACTAGTGTTACGCAGTTTTCTAAGAGGCTATAGCAACACTCCGGTTGGGCCTGTCCTTTATATGCGGAAGCATATATAGGACGATGTAACTGTCTTTAAATTAATATTTTCATTTCAGATATTTTTGGTGCTTATTGAAACAGTGACTATTTATTCTACCCCGAAACTGCAACCTCCAGTCTTTTCAAATATTGATGAAATTAAACATGAAGAGTTTTCAAAATCTATCCCAAAAGATACCTCATCATCCGAAGAGTATTTGTCTAATGATCCAGTTGTAAATTTTTTACGTAATGATAAACACGAACCAGAAAAATCTGGAGCAGATGGATACATTTTTAATGAAAATTTGTGTAAACTAATTAAGAAAAGGGTTTTATGTGGTTATGACAGAAATCAGGGCGAAATAAGTGACGATAGTTCTGAAGACATCGGTAATAATTGTGTCAAACGAAACGATAGAATTGAATGCGGGTATTTGAGTAAGCCATTTAACAATTCATTATATTTAAGATTCAAACGTGTTACTGTCACTGAAAGTTCAAGCACTACAATATCAAATGAAATTGGTTCTTTAGAGATTCAAGGGCACAAAAACATATATGAAAACCTTAACACAACCACTGAAGTACCAGTCCAGTTTTCTGTACTAATCACATCAGAATCAACAACGTATGCACCAAAAACCCCTGAAAGGAGTTTTAAAGAAATAAGAACTGTCTTACCTAATAATCATCAGTTAAAAATAGCACCAGACACTATATTATTGAAAAATTCATCACTGGAAAATTCTTCTAGCCATATTTCAACAGTAACGACTGTAAAAGTATCCAACCCAGCAACATTACCGTCATTATTCATAGATTTTGTTAAAAATTTAACTACAAGTAAAATTGAACTTCCAGTTCACTCAGACGGATCATATAATGAAACATATATAGAAACTAGAAATAAAACTGAAAATGTAAGACAAGGGCTAATATCTAAATTGATGAACAACATCGAAAACAAGAAAAAAGTTAAAAGTGAAAAGCACATTGAGTTAATACCACCTTCAAAAAATTGTAAATGCCCTTATCAAGCTACAAATGTAAAATATTCTTCAACATCAGCAATGTTTTTTTTAAGAACTAGAAAAAACTCAAAATCTTTCAGAAAAGGGAATGACAAAACTAAAATCAAAACATCGTGTGTTGAAAATAATGATCGGATTGTATGTGTTGATTATAAGCTGGTATAAATAACGGAATTCAATTTTATTTAGTCTAGTAATTATTGCCTAACACCAAGCGAAAAAAAAATTGAATTCTTTATCGCTTAATTGCTATAGTGGCGTAATTGCTGTAAATCATTTATTAGTAAATAATTTTATATTACTAGTGATTTAGCACGAACGGCCAGCGGGACTGGGGCAGTACTACCCTTGCACAGAAGATCAACGTAAAATAAGCATTTGTGTTTCGTTGGTGAGTACGAGACCGGAGGCCCAATGATGCAAAAGCATCACTAGGTCGCCAAGGTGTGGGTCATCTTGCTGCATTGTTGCATTCGCAGTGAGTATGGTGACCACCACTCTTGGATTCTGCTTATGCTTTACATCAGGCAGAATAGAGTCACTTTGGCATGCCCATAAATAAAAAAAATAAAAAATAATAATGAAAATGTATAAATTCACTATTTAATTACGAGGACTTAATCTGAACGAGTCTCATTGTTGACAGTATCTACTATGACTTGTCATGCTCACTAAAATGTCATTGCTTGCGGTGTCGTCGTGGGGTGGGTCGCTTCTTGTTATCTAATACGGAGAAGGAGATGATGGCTGGTCCATATATCATACTCATGAACGGGTGCGGCTTGGGGTGACTGGTCGGCGTAGGCTGCGATGCTTGAAACACTAATCTCTTAATCCAGTCACGAATTATTTTTAATAGTTTTGCTACGGAATGTTAGCTGATATGCTCCTTGAATGATTTCTATGTTTAATAGGTTCAAACTTTCAACGGTATCATTGTGTGATTTTTTTGTTGGTACTTCTAGCTTTTGCAGCATTTCAATAAAATGAACTGCAGTTGGTAACAGCTTGCACATTGTTTACCCTTCATGTAATACTAACATTATTGTACCTGAATATCACTTTTAAAATATTGGCCATGACTCTCTTTGCCGGCACTCTTCTCATAAGGCTCTACGCACTGTGGAAACTGGAAGTTATAGATCAACATAAGCGGGTAGTAGATTTTGGTGTTGTCACCTAATTTACCCTGACAATTCAGTACATGCTGTGGCGACTGTTTGTGTGGATCTATGATTTATAATTGTAACTTCAAATTAACGTTCAAAAATGTTACTCAGTGTATTAATTGAATAAATAAACTTAAATTTGATCGAAAACTACGTTTTATTGTAAAAGTGTATGTAAAATAATAAACACAAACTAAATATCTTTTGAATTGATGTTTTATCACTCATCGATACAACCTATTTATTATATCTTATTATATCCTTCCTCTGTTAATTATTAAGTATCTTATTATATCTTAATTATTAAGTAACGGAATAATTATTATTTTGATGTGCATACTTTACTATTAATAACCTAGTTGTCTACTAACTATTTACTATCACTAACAACTTTCCTGAAACACCTCTTTTAACTCATACACATTCATCAATCGCTGCATACATGCTCGTCGGTTTGTATGATTTTATACTATCTTTTTTGTTAAATATCAATAACATCAACAGTAGATTTGCAATCAATGGCCGACTTTAATAAAGAATAAAGTTCTGAACTCTGCTAAACTTCTTTAAGGTATTAATAGCCATAGTACTCCGTTATTTTTATTCAAATTTCAAAATTATTACCACTAAGAATGAAAAATTAGGTTATGAAGTAGGCAGTTCTTCTTCTTTTGATGAGATGGCAACCAGCCGGATCAGCTATTTCTGCCAATGTCAAGTATCTAAAGTCTTCGAGTCTTCAAGTCTACGTCGTGATGAAATTAATGATGAAAAAATATATAAATCTTGGATAACATGAAATGGGGACCGTCTTTCGAAATAACAAAAAACGATCTCCCGTGAGCACTTAATGACAATTAACAGACGTAATCAAACTGAGGTTGGCAATACTTTATAAAGTTAAATATAATATTAACACTCCAACAAAAATATTAAGTAATAATACTATTACACAACATTTTTGTTTAATTTAATTTATAAAAAAATATAAAAAAGCCCAAACATAGGTTCACTTTTTAACACCTTTTTAGCCAGTCTAAGGCACAAACATAGCAAATATTAAGAACATACTGCTACAAATGAGATAAGTTTAGAATTACATATTAGCACTTCACTGCATAAAATAACTGCAATATTAAAATGAATCATCTTAGAATAAAGAATTCCGTCTGGTGACGTTATATTGTCAGTACCCCTATTCATACCATGGGCGTCGTAAAAGCCGACTAAGAGAGACAACATCACTGTAAAAATAAGGAATACTTGAAAAACCCCTATACAAACACCTTTGACATGCGTGGTATATTAAGTCAAGTGTCCAGACGTAACTGTTAAAAGCTGCTGATATTAGCTCCAAGAGTCGCCCAAGGGCAGAGGCAGCGACGTCCAGCTTCGGAGCTAGCTTTCGGAATTGCTTGTCGAAGAGCCACCTACTGTCTAGGATCAGGCCATAATGATGTATTGTAAGATCAAAACACATACGACATAACATTTGAGTTCAGGGGTACTCATTACTAGTACTGGAAAATATGACTGAAAACGTAAACTTGAAACCAAGCTAAAACTAAAATAAAACAAATAAATCAACAGTAAAATAATTTTAATACAAGATTTATTTTTTCAGATTTTTTTACATTATGTCGAATTATGTCATTCAAGTAATGTTTAAATAAATGTAATATTTAAATAAGTAATAAAAATAGCTTTAAAGTACGAGAATTAACATTAAACTATTTTAAAATATGTAACAATGTTATAGTGATGTCATTTCAACGAAACGCCTCGGTGGCGCAGTGGTTGCGTACGCGACTGCTGTCCATGAGGTCTTGGGTTCGAATCCTGGTCGGATCTAATGTTTGTATGATCTGCAAATATTTGTTTCGGAGTTTGGGTGTTTTCTATGTATAATATGTATGTATTTACAAAAAAGTTTTTATGTATTCATATCAGTTGTCTCGTTGGTACCCATAATACAAGCTCTGCTTAGTTTGGGATTAGATGGCGTTGTGTGTTAGATGTCCGAAATATTTANTATGTATAATATGTATGTATTTACAAAAAAGTTTTTATGTATTCATATCAGTTGTCTCGTTGGTACCCATAATACAAGCTCTGCTTAGTTTGGGATTAGATGGCGTTGTGTGTTAGATGTCCGAAATATTTATTATTATTATTATTTATATTTATAATTAAAAATGATTCAAATAATTAAAAATTATCAAAAACAATACAGAGTGCAAAAAATATTAATACAACTAATTAATATGATAAGTCACAATTTAATGTGCAAATTAAGACAATACACAATTAGTATTTACTTTTCATCCCTCTTTTGGCAGCCCTCTTTATATAGTCAGGCAGTTTATTGAAAATGTTCACTCTCTGAACTCTCTTCTGGCTTCCAGTTCAGATAACTATAAATGTTTACCCTTAAAAACTTTACCACCTCCACTATATTGACATCGACTCCATTCAAGGCACAATTTATATAACTTTTATTTTTGGAAGTAGTTCTAAATAACATTAAATAGGTCTAAGTAGCGTTCAACCGAAGAGTTAGTTGTCAACCAATTGTGAAACACTTCTAGAGCCTCACCGTCACGCAACTGAAGTATAACATGCAGGCAATGGGTTTTTTTTCGATCCGGGGGAAGACGGTGCTTATATCAGATCTCAGTAAGGAAAACTTTGAACCATATTAGATTGATTATTATAAATTTGAATCGCCATGTCTTATCGACAGACAGAGTTATTTTCGAATTTAAGGATATGGATTACTTAGCATGAACCCCCTAGCAGCCACTAACATGATATTTATTAGCAATCATATTCACTAATATACTAAATTGGGACAGACTACAGTTTGTATTAAACTAAGTCAACTGCTTCAAATAAATGAAGAAATCATGAGAATTAGAAAATATAATATTCATCACACCTCTTCTGCAGTACTTTTTACTATGGGAATATGGTATTCCCCAAATAACACGGATGTAAAATGTACCGGTGATTCGCAATTGTTATAGATTTTCAATCAAGGAAGCAATATAAAAACAGTCATAACGAGCATTTCATACATAGCCATATTTACATGTCATGTAAGTCATAAGAGGTTATGTCACAGGTTCCTAAACTTTTCTTCTAAAGGACCCCTGCAATATTTCCCTTGTATGTAGCCCCCGTAGCTCATATTATCATAAAAATATTGTATAATTTGCTTTTCAATACTTCAGAAACTTCCGAAAACAGTATTTAAGTGTGTGATATCGAGTAAATGTGGGCTAATACTTTTTGGGAGCCGCAAGTGAACATTATTTTTATTATATTTCGGTCATGATCTCAACAACCGTTAGCGAACAGGTGTAAAGAATTGGTAGAGCTGGTGCCCCTTAGAAAATTCGTCCATCGTTGTTGCCATTCATTCATGAGGTCGTTATAGACACCGGATTGCTGTTAAAACAACCTTATGATTTTATCGCGGTCTCTAAAAACATATAAATTCCTCTTAGTATATACGAATATCTTTGAGGATCAGTAGGTTAAATGAATCTGCACAAAAAAAAACAAAGAAACCACTCCAATAGGTGCTTATCATAAATTATCGTATGAATGTTACATTAATTATAGTATACCTAGTGTAGGTATGTCATTTTGTAAAAACATGTTCTTTACTGGTGTGGACTTGCACTTGAATTTGATAAAAATTAACACATTCGTGTTTAATACTTGGCATTCGGAACATTGACACCAACGTAAAATAATTCTTCAAATTTCCCTAACATTTTGGAGACTCGTCTAATCACTCAGCACAGTTTTAGAGATGATTTTTTTTATATCTTAGAGGAGAAAAACATCACGTCTACATAACGTTTATGAGAAGGGATAAAATGCCGAGAAAAACTGTTTATTAATACCTTTCTCCACCACTTTGTCGGCGTGTATAAATATTCAAACATTTTTTTTTAAATCGATTGTATCCATTTCTAAGCAAAACCGCGGGTTGAGCGCTAACGGATCGAACTGAGAAACACATAAAATTCTCAAAAATTAAAGGGTTATCTGTCATGAGTACCGACTACTAAAACTGATCTGTGATAAGTGATATAAATTATGATAAATGACTTAGACTGACCAGAGCTATTTTAACGTCTACTATTGCACATGACAGCAACAAATGTTTTTGTACATCGACTTTTGAATTAAAACCGTGGGAGAGCCACGCTTCGGCATGCATGGGCCGGCTCGACCGGAGTGATAACACGGCCTCACAGAAAACCGGTGTGAAACAACGCTTACGCTGTGTTTCATCGAGTGAGTGAGGATACCGGAGGCCCATACCCCAATCCAACGCCCCCTATCCCCCTCACCATCCCCCTTTCCCCCAGGCCGCCATAGTGTGGGTCACCATGCTGCATTGTTCTTTTTCGCATTGACGATGGTGACCACCACTCTTGGATTCTGCTCATGCTTTCCATCAGGCAGGGCAGAGTCATTTTGGCAGCTTATATATAAAAAAAAAAAAAAAAAGAAATCAAGTATTCATTTGATAAGTTTTTTTGGTCAAATAATCCCCGCAATCAGCATTCTTAAATACGTCTTTAGGAATTAATTTTAAGTAAATAAACTAAGTAAATATATATGCTGAACCTTCTGATGTCATAAGTAGGAATTACAAATGATGTTATTTAATACCTATATCTTTATGAAATGCGCACTTTGCTTTGGTAAATACGGATTATTAATATGATTGCACAATAATTGTTATGTTTGTTTAAATCATAGATTACAGTTATTGCAATTTAAAGTGATGATCTATTAAACATTAAGAATCATTAATAGTTCCCTGCTAAATCCTTCCCAAGGCCTTCCTTAGAAAAGAGGTTTGACCTGCTATACCATGCTGACCTTTCGAAACTGCAAGCTAATATTCTTTAAAGTTTTCTTTTTGTTTTCATTGACGTTATTCGGCCTGTCACAACACTATATTTTAATTATAATATGAGCCTGCCAATATTTCTTGGTATATTTTTTAATTCGAAGACGAAAATTATAGCTTTGAATAAATGAAGGTATTTTCGGCATATTTTTTTCATTATGCTAATAGCATGTATTTTTTTCCGAGTCCTAATCAAAATAAGTTAAGGTCAGCTTCAACTCCACTATAAGACGACTGAATGTAGATTCTTGTTTAGAAACTAACGTTTCAGACTTTATTAGAGCTGAAGACTGGCCGTCGTCTAATCCTAATCCTAATCTACTAGATTATGATTTATGGTCAGTTTTAGAGAGTATGGCTTACTCTAAATGCCATGATAATTGGAGTCCCTAAAACAATTCACACGATTTGTATTAAAGAATTTTCCCATAGAAAGAGTGCGTGCTGCTATTGATAAGTGGCCACTTAAAGAACAGTATTACAGGCAATGGAGACCACTTCTTTGGACATTTCTTCTCAAAAGTCAGTTGTAAAATTTTGAAGACAAAATCAAGCGAAATGTCCCTTCAGCATGTACGAGGATTCTCCAACAATAGTGATCATGCCTGGCAGACCACAGAACAAAAGTTAATGTTGGGGGCTTGTATTGATATTAATTGGAGCGAGAACTTGAATTGTACGATGCAGGATTAGTAATTATTCCCTAGTTCAGTGTGTCTTCTTTATATGAAACTAAATTTTATCTTTCCTTATCAGATAACCACTTGCAGGATTCATAGATGCTACTAAAATTGAAATACTTCTCGGCTTTATTATAATTATGACTAAGATATGAATATAAAATGTCAAACAAATTACAAGTAAAAATTACTTGTTATCAATCATGGCATATCAGTGAGTCATGTTTTTGTCATATTTATAGGTAAGGTGCACAATACTTTTTTAAAACAATTAATGTAGTGTCAAGAAAATTCTTTTTGTAATACATGGGGAACATACAGAAGTAAATGGAATGAATCTATGTAAAATATGAAGATCACATAAATTTAAATGATGCACTATTTTGAACTTAATAAAAAAGTTGTTAAAAACATCTGAATTCCGAATTAAATAATATCAAAAAACTTTTTATAAACACTTAATGAAAAATCACATTGTAGAGAACGTTATCCAAAGATTTGCTTACTTTTGTCCTCACTAATCCAGTTTGTGCTAAAAAAAATATTGCCATTTCAGATCTAGACTACTTTTAGCAATTGACTATGCGCAAACAATCAAAAATGACACTAAATGTCGTCAGAGGTGCGAATACTTTTCAATAAAACCCCAATTTGTTCTGGGTCCGCTAAAATTTGATCATTACAAATATCCCAATAAAGGTATTAGGACGACTATATTATTTTTTATATTCAATTTTGATCCTTAACTTAATATAAATAAGTTCAGTGAACCTGAATTTTTGTATTTCTAATTTAGGTACTTTAGGCATGTAATATATTTGTGGGTATTTACCGCTGCTTAGTCACAGGGGCGGTGCTCGTCTGAACTGTATATAAATAGGCCTCCACTGCAACCAACCACTATCATTACTTTGGAGAGTACGTGACTATGAACACCGTGAGTACATCGCAATTACATACATCACAGACAGTATTTCTTAGTGTTATAGGATACATTTTGATTAACATATCATCGTTCTTTATCTATCTAAACATTACCTGAACATTTCTTAAATATTACTGTTTAAATAAAAAAAAATACATATCCTTATTAAGAAACCCTAGTCCGCTTATTTAATTTGGGTATAGTACTAAGAACGTTGATTAATTTCTATCTTCTACCAATGTTGAGCAATGATTATACAAATAAATTTATATTTTTAACAATTGCACTCGAAATTTTGTGATGTACAGGGAAGTACACAGGCCTATTGACTATTTCGTCAATAGAAAGATTCAATGACAAATACCTCAATACTTAAAACGACTACAATCATACGCTATGCGCTAGAAATAAAAATGAAAGATATTAAAATTTAAAGAAATAATTAAATTTTAGTTTTTTAAAAGTTGAAATTATTAAAAAGATGTATAATGTCACAGGGTCTTTGAGTTGAATAGTAATGATAAAACAGGACTTTATTGGGTCTTAAAACTTTAGTTATATTAAACTATTTGAATATTAGATTCCTATTGTTTTATTGTGTAAATCGTTACTTATTTTTAATTAAACTGCCCAGTTGCTGTGTATTGCGGCTCTACTATGTGCCTGTATGGCATACACATCAGCTCTGCCAGTGGAAGTAGTTGCAGCTGATAAAGTGCAGCCAGTAGCATCTATCGATACTGATGAGGAACTAGTACCCGAAGAGAGTCGCTGGTTCAGAAGAGGTTATGGCGGCTACGGAGGGGGCTATGGAGGCGGTTTTGGCCGAGGTTATGGAGGTGGTTTTGGCCGAGGCTTTGGTCGAGGCTATGGCGGTGGTTATGGCGGTGGCTACGGTGGAGGTTTCGGCGGTGGCGGAGGATTCGGAGGTGGCTTCGGAGGCGGTTTCGGAGGTGGATTTGGAGGCGGTTTTGGTGGTGGTGGTGGCGGCTGGGGACGCTAACCACGTGTTCAAACATTTAGGTAATAGTATTCAAAGTGATGCCTTACTTGAATATCGGTATTGATATCTGTGATGTTTATGAAAGTTCGGTAAATAGAGTAATTAATAAGATATTCTTTTGTATTATTTTAACCGTACAGCTTTAGTAGTATCACGTAGTATCTATCATTTCTTCAGAGTCAAATTAAATTGGAATCTTGAAAAACGAACCACAATTTTGATGTGCTTAACGTTTTAAAATGTAGAATGGTTAAACTGTAATGTTATCTCTCTTTATAGTTGTACATTACAGTTTTATTATCATTAAGTTTATCGAAATGAAATCTAGCAACGTAATCTATCTATAATATCGAAGAAGTGTTCTCAATAAAAAATAAAAACACAACTATAAGAACCAGGATAGGTTATTTAATACTACTCCAAAATTGCGGATCAGCAACAGTTTTATTTTAAGCATAATATTTTAAGCATTAAACGACTATTATTAGTACAACATGTTGCCGCATGGCATACCATGCGGCAACATGTTGTACTAATAATAGTCGTTTTAAGTGGGAATATAAAAATTTAAATATTAGAATAAAATCTTTACTTATTACACGCACGGATAAATGAAGAGTTCTGCTTGGAAAGCCAACGATTTTCATGAAAACGGGGTTAAGGGGCGATAAATCGATCTAGTTAAGATTTCTTTTATAGAGGAAGTTTGACGACGACGGAGACGAAGTTTGCTAGTGAAAATAAGATTGGTTACAATTCATAGATGCATTAAAGTCGGACATATTTTTGTAACATGATTAATATTATCTATTACAAGTGAACTGCGTTTTTTTTATTCCCATACACTAGTTGTTATACCTTTTGTCTATAAGTTTTTGTACACCTACAAAGAATTATGATTTTTGTAAGCTTACACACCCGTATTACTAGTTTCATTTATGTTGAAAATGGGACATTTAGTACCTTTTGTTCAGAAATAATTATGTTCCTGAGGGTGAGTATTTATGGTATATGAAGCAAAAGACCGGACGGGGACCTGGTAGTAAGTGATTATCAATACTTATGGATACATGAAACTCAAGCAAACTCAATGGTCGTATACGCTGCGACTGCGCCATAGATGCAGTAAATATATAGAACACTAGCCTACCCGAGCCCACTTCGTTAAACGTTAGTTGCCCGCTTTTCTTCAACTTCATTTACAAATACTATCATTATTAAATGAATTTTTTGTTCAATCATAATAAAATATGGCCTATGTCACTCCTTAAAGTAACGCTTTCTGTCAGTGGAATACTTTTCAGGATCGGATCAGTGCTTCCGAAGATTACTCCCTACAACCATACGAACAAAGTTAGTAACTTTACCACTATTAGAAAAGATAAGAATCAGTGCGAGGAAGTTAGTTACCATTACTTGCCCGATGAAAAACTACGAAAGAAGTGTTTATCACCAGTTTTCATCGAGACCGTGACGATATAAGATCGTGGTTTCGATTCCCACAAAGATCTAATGTTTGTATAATGAACTCATTCACTTATTTTGTGGTGATCGACATGTATGTATTAAGAAATATATAAGTGTGATAAATGTGCAGTTTTGGTCACCATAGCACAGTCTAGCAAGAGTAGTACAGGAATATGTACAACAATGCAAAGTCATGCTCGTTAGTGGGTTTTTCATTTGTTGACTTAATGGCAAGAAACGATAAAAACCTCTTAAGTCAACAATGACAAATAACTTAGAGTATGGTTTTGTCTATCAAGATTGTACCTATACGTATAAAGCACATTATTTACTCAACATGTTTGAACATACTACAGTTATTTCCAGAACAATCCTACGTAAAAGAACAGCAACACAGGATCATTAATGGTTTATAGCTATCACTATGTAGAATTTATAGGAAATAAATAAACTAAATAACGAATCATCATGTATTATATTAATATAACCTAGATATGCCCTTCTCCAATTATGTATTGTATAATTACTATGTATATGGGAGAAAATATTATTATTGAAACAAATTATTATTATTGAATTATTATCAGATTATTGACTCATAATTGCCTTTGAATAATTATGTTGTTTGTACTTATCAGCTAAATATATTTTAATGTATATGATTGACTACCGATTTCTGCTTATGATGAACGTGTATTAACATCAATACTTTGATCCACCCTATTCTCATAAACATAGCCGCTTATTCTTTGCTACTACTTATCCTTTAACCTTCATTGTTTTCTATTCGGAGACTATGTAATTAACGGTTTCGATGTTAATTTAATAGCAAGTTTATTCTAAAAACCGGTAACAAACGGTCTCCTGCCATATTCTTTGTAAATTTTCAAAACGTTTACGATGTTCACCGTTCAGTAAAAGTAATACCAAGGTCTCATACATAAGCGTTGACTGGAATTGTAACTTCAATCCTTTTAAATTTACGAAAGTTACAATAGAAACACAATTTAAAAAAAAAAAACTACTGAAACCATCACCAATAGACTGGTCAATTTGGTCTTTTGCGCGAACTTATATTTTAAGGCTTTGACTAGGTATTTTACTGGCATACAAGATACAATCCATCTATAATGCAATTGAAATACCAAGCTTAAAATCGTTACATGTAAAACGTTTATAGACGTTTCATGGATAAGTAAATTAATATATGAGCGTATGAACATTCATTTTGTTATTAGTAAACGTTCTCTACACCCTTTCTTCTAAAGTTGGTCAAAGACCTGACGATAGTATTAAATCATCCATATTCCTTTATTTTACTAATAGAAGCATTTATCTTCAATATTTCCGTCTAAAGACTTACTTAGTTTTTTTTATTATTTAGTATAAATTATGCCTCTAAGTTTATTTGAATTTTGATTGCTTTCACATTATATCTACTAATGCTTTGTATATAGAGCAACCAGACACTCTTCCAGCAAGCAGTTTTACCAAAATGTACCTGCGTTAGTGTGAGCGAAGGTGCGGGCAAATGCTAATACATCTAAAATAATAAGAAATCGAGTAGGTATTCGTTCGTTACCCTACCCACGGAACATTTGAATACCCAAAAAAAGCTAAGATTTACAAGAACAAAACGTTTAACATTTGGTTAGACCGGGTCATATAAAAAATCATCCTCTACGTGAGGAACAAAAGGACGTATCTTGTTTGATACAAGTTCTTGACTAATGTGTAGCTAAAACGTGTTTGAGATAATTTCTTTATTTTATTAGAGTTCCGTGCATTAGTTGTAAAGAAACCGTTAGATTCAGCTAAAAGAATATGTCTTTCCCTTATGAAGCCTTATAAACCGATATCACAACTTCACACGTTCTCGCTTTACTTCGCACACTTCACAAAACAAAACATAGTTCATCAACGAACGGCTTCTCGCAAACATGTTTCATTGCACACGGGATCTTATCGAGCAACCTTGCCCGCCTAGTACCTAGACTAACCGGTAGAATAAACTCCTATATCACCACTCTAGCTACTCTTCTAATTCTAACTGAGAAAATAGCTAAAAGTTCATCACGTGTTTCTGCGAGATTACATCTACTAGAGTCACTCATAAAAAAGAGATGGATCTATATGAGTGTGGGGGAGCAAAGGTTAGCTTTTTACAGTTCACTTATAATAGTTAGTCACACTAGAGGCAATCAGTGCTGAGTCTGAGAGGGCATTTTTAGCTGTTGGGTACATAACGACTGACATAAGATGCTGTTTATCAGATAGCACTCTCGATACTCTTTAAGAACTAATTTCCAAAATACTATAGGATGGATAGTTAAAAGTATTCCTAGAAGTATATCTGTATTCACCACTGCAAAAGCTTGTAGAAGATGAAAAAACTTATGAACATGTTTCGTGATTTATTATAAATAATTAGTTAGTAAATAATAAGAAGATATATAATAAATAAGACTAACAATATATATTTTCCTTTAAAATAATATCTTGTCTTAATTAACCCTATGAACACATATTAGCAGTCGCATAATAGCAGATCGAAAACCTGAAGATTCGATTCAATCTTTAGTTTTTCGATTGGCATCACATTTTTTTCCGCAGAATGTAGATTATGTTTTAATCTTTTTCATTTGGTGAGTCAGAACAAAATTATACAATAGCTGGTGAACAATCCTAGAATCCTGGAAAATTATCTTGTGTCCAAAAGAAGCTGACCTCTTACATCGTTTTCATTCTTCACTTTCCCGGCTCTCCACAATCGGTCCTGTGCTGTCCACAATAACTGTTTATGTACTGTACATACAAAGATAATGATACTGCATTTATATTATTACTGATATTCAGTTCCATACCAAACGTCATTACTACTTAAACATGTACTCGTTATTATTGTGAGACGGAATCCTCAGTTCACAAACTCGAGTTCCTCTTGCTTGTTGTTCATAATTAATGTTTTGTAAATGATAAACTGTGTAGCGGTTATTTACCTGTCCGTAACCAGAGGAACAGCAGCAGTTTTGCGGCTTATAAATAGTTCTGCAATAGAATTAACCACCAATATTCTCTTATAGAAGACTTAACAATGAACATTGTAAGTAGTGTTTGGATTATTATTTAGATTTAAATAATTAATACCAATAATATAAGCATTACTATTTTTTATCAATTTGTCCATTAATCAGCAAGATGGGTTTCCATTGAACTACATTTTTTAAAAATTGCTCTCAGTTCAAAATGTTTTTTTTAAATGTAACTTATTTATAACTACCGACACGATTATAATTTATAAATGTTTTTATATACCAACAAATAACCAAAAATTGTTAATGTTGTTCAATATTTAATTGTGCAGTTGCTGTGTTTCACGTTGATGGTATGTGTGTGTGCCTCACACGGAGCACTATCTCCGGTAGAAGTCGCTAAAACTGTTAAAGTACAGTCTGATCAACTGCCCGACGTTGCCGGAGAGAGTCTGGTACCAGCTGAATCTAACAGATTCAAAAGGAAACACCATCACAAAGGGCATGGCCACGGTGGCTATAGAGAGGGATATGGCGGAGGTTACAGACCCAAACAAGGTGGAGGATATGGAGGAGGTTATGGATATGGAGGTGGTTATGGTGGTGGACAGGGCGAAGGTTATGGACATGGGGGTGGTTATGGTGGTGGACACGGCGGAGGTTATGGACAAGGTGGCGGTTACGGAGGCGGCTCAGGAGGTGGTTTTGGAGGTGGCTTCGGATGGGGACGCTAAAACAGTATACAGTCTGAAACCGGTATTGATATCTGTAAAGTGTGTGATATTTTGTAATAATAATAATAAATAAATTTCTTATCTTAACTGACAGACATTTATTTTGTTGTTGATCTATTGTAAGCATAATTTAGAGAGAGATTTGCATAGCTTAGGTGTAACTACCCCTTTTATGTTTAAAAATTAGGTATTGACAAAATTGAGGATTTATTTGAAAATAAATTGAACTGAGTCTTTTTACAATACGATCAGTTTTTGAATAGCTACTGCTATATACACTAAAAGTATAGTCTGGTAGTAACCACTCATAACGCTTGCAATAGTTATTAAATCATTTTCAATAGTTCGATATTTAAAAAAATATTATAGTATTTACGAGTCGATAGTATTGCTGTACCCAGCTTGGTAATATAGACTTTAAACACTGTTATTATTTGAAGACTGTAAAATCCTTGCCGACCGATGTGATGCGACCCTTTCAGATCAATCTATTATTTTGTGATTATCAAGTCACTCCACTCTTATATTAAAAATCACTGATAAGCTGCTTTTGCGCAATGCATCAGGTAATGATCATAAACTACGGGCCCGTGTCAAAAATTAATGGGTTATGTGAACCACCAGAAGCTCTTTTAGAAAGATACAGGAGACTAAAACTATAACATTCAGTACTATGCCGTCTCGTAAATACCAAGAGTTGCCTGGTATTTAGTGGGAACAATACAATTGCACTGGGGGTAACTAAGTCGAGTGAATAAAACTACAACTTGTCACTTGTTCTAAAATATTGTATTGTCCCCCTGAGCTGGTTCTCTGGTTCTTTTATAATACTGGGCTGACGACAACAATATCGCGATTCAGAAAGAATACGCAACGCCCTCTATCGACGTTTAAAGAAAACTCATCATTCATTCAATTGCGGTTCAACATGCCGCCCACCAAGGACATTTAGTGAAGAAATGTCCTTCAAAATAACCTATTGAATAACATNTCTGTTGGGGAATCCAAGAAGCTTTAAATCGCGCCGTCTGTGATGACACTATCGATTTCGATGCTCTTCTGGTAATGTCTCCGTGACGTCACCTTGTTGCACTGCCGCTGTCTCACAGCTGTCTTCAGTGCTTCCAACAAGCTGTCTGCTCCGGACGTAGCCGGTGCAGGGTCTCCTCGCACCTTGCCGCAACAATCCGCTGCGAGTACGGGAGGCAGTCCAAGCTTGGACCGTTGTACTCAAAAATAGTCCGGCTCGATGGACCAATCGTAAATACCAAGAGTTGCCTGGTATTTAGTGGGAACAATACAATTGCACTGGGGGTAACTAAGTCGAGTGAATAAAACTACAACTTGTCACTTGTTCTAAAATATTGTATTGTCTCCCTGAGCTGGTTCTCTGGTTCTTTTATAATACTGGGCTGACGACAACAATATCGCGATTCAAAAAGAATACGCAACGCCCTCTATCGACGTTTAAAGAAAACTCATCATTCATTCAATTGCGGTTCAACACCGTCACTTGTAAGCTGTTCAACTGAGCACAGGTGAAGGGGGCGGTGTAGCAAACCTCGATTTTTCTCTCTTGTCACATGATTTTGATTTGTAGTTGCGGAATAATGAATTCGAAGAGGTATTTAAATTGTATGTCCCTGTCTCTTTCTTATTAAGTGTCCTGGTTATTCACGTGACCCATAAATTTTCGACCCGGGCCCGTTGTCTATCAGAGATGTCTTAGACTAAACAAAAAGCAATATTAAAACGAAAGACATAATTGAAGTTAGATCGAGTCATTTTGTTTCTTGGTCATATTCGTAGGATTTCATGTGGTGACGGATTTAGAATATGGGGTGTCACCAACCCTTATCATGCCATGGTTATTTTAAGAGGCAACTAAGAGAGAAAACTGTGCAGAACAGCATCACTGCAAAGAGAAGGAAAATTAAACCGTTTTTTTACGTGTGGAAATCCCGACAGACTGTCACCCAACCGGGGTTTGCCGCGGGTGATGTGTTGCTTTCGGACCGACTAAATCCACACGGTATGACACTCTACGTCTGATGCGGGAGGAATCTGAGAACTACTGTTATTACGATACCTGGACCCCTGCCAGTGCTTGCCCGCTCTGACGCAGGTACCGTCTGCTGGTAAGGCTCCCTAATTAGGCGACGTACGGCACATGCATACGTTGCCCCTTCTACTTCATCTGGGCCCGGACCAATACGAGAACTGAGTTGACCACGATGGAGGCGCCAGGGGATGAACCGCGACGGGGCCCATGGAACAACAGGGCCGTCTCATCCAGAGCCACTCGTGCAACTTAAAATAAGTCCTTTTTTTTTTCAGGGGGTTCGCTTCGTGTGGGACTCCTGGCTGACACCAGCCAGACTACCCACTAAACCACCACGGTGTGCCACTCTGCGCCTGAGACGGGAGGGGCCCGGGAACCGCTTTCTTACGCCATCCGGACCCCTCCCAGCGCCAGCCCGCACTGAGGCGGGCTCCGTCTCCGATGGTAAACTCTCAAGGTGGGCGACGTACGGCACACGCATTACGTCGCCCCCCCTCGCGGGTGGCCTCTAAGCGGATGGGGGGGAAAACCCGTCCCGCCCATCCGCGGCCACACTCAGGGCGGCATGAGGCGCTGGTAGGCGCGCCTCCGCCGCCCGGTTCGCCGGCGGCGGATCGGGTCCGAGTGGAGGTCGTCCTCCCGGGCCTTCTCCGCCGCCTCCTTCTGCGAGATGACTTCCTCGCAGAAGGTCGCGACCGCGGTAAAACTGCTCTCGCCGCCGGCCATGGAGCGTACGACGGCCGGCAGCGAGAGATCTCCTCCGATGACTGCAGTGAGGGCCCGACGCTGCGGCGCCCAAGCGGGGCACGCCGCCAGCGTGTGCTGGGCCGAGTCCTCACTGCAGTCGCAGTGGTGGCAGGCGGGACTCAATTCCCTCC